>VDFB02000015.1:434551116-434699917 GCA_007258455.2 Sequoia sempervirens | reverse complement strand
GTTTGGCATTCCCATTCCCTTTCGCAAAGCCCTTCTTTTTGAGATGGTATGACCGCCTTTTGGGTTGTATTGACCTTTTTTTCCTCTTCTTGGGTGTAGAGAGAGAGGTTGCACTTCTTATTTTATATTGCTTGGGCTTAGAAGGGATTTTGGTAGAGGCAAGGGTTTCTAATTCCGTAGGTGCTATGGGTTTCTCCCTAGAAGTTGTAGGTTGTGTCTCTTGAATCTCTAGCTCCATTTTCTTGCTAGTGTTATGGATAGGTGATGTAATGGGTGAAGAAGAGGGTACATATTCCTCTTTAGCAGCCATAGAAGGCTCATTCTCTTTTTGACCCTATTTCTCTCCTCCAACTCATGCCTCTCAATAATGTCATTAATTTTGTTGCATGCTTAAAATATTTTGGGAACTGCGAGAATTCGATGCGGGATCATAGGGGATCCCAAACTAAGGCCCCGCCAACACAATGAAAACTCAAAAAAAAAATAGGTTAGGCAACTTGAAATAAATGCTCCCGAAAGGTTATTAACATAATTTGAAAAATATGTAAGAACATAATTTGTAGAAAATTGAATGTAGTTTCTATGATACTAGTCTTTTTTTGGAAAAAGTAAATCTATTTGATAAAAAAATTAAATTTCAATCTAGTAGTACTAAATTTTTAGAAAAAAAGTAAAAAGTGAGTGTATGTCTGACCAATTGCCTAAGTACTAGAATTTTTTTTTTTTTTTAAACTTTCGATGTAAGTAGAGGACACATTCTGGATGTGCCACAATTTTTTAATATTTTTTGCAAGTAAATAATTAGTTATGAATGTTTTATTAGAAATTTTTAAAAAGTATTAAAACTTGCTTGTGTGACCACCATAACTTGGTCAAAAATTTATGAAAAACAAATTTTATTTATTTTATCCTATAGTATGGGAAGCATAGAATGCGTTGCATCTTTCAGATTCAAAAAATGTGAAACCATTTAAGAATATAGATTTTTTCTATCAGCCTATCAATGGACTTTAATTGATCCATGTAGAAATCAATAATAATTATTTATTTGATTCCAAATAAGCCATATCTTATATTAGTGGAAAGCTAACAATTTTATCAATAAACCCTTTTTGTTTCATCAGGTTTTGATAAAAAATGCCGTGACCACTTTTGAATTCATATTGCCACTTTTTGGACCCCATGATCCTACACTCACCCACCATGGAATTGAATTATAAGACTCATTTTGATCAACAAGGTGACTAAACAATAATACAATAGAGTAGATTGATTCATTTTCCTTGTATAACTTAACAAACATCCTTTTCAATAAATTATTCAAGAAGTTGGGTACATTTACCAACCTTTGATGATGTAGGCAACTCATAAGTTTAAAATGAAATGTATATAAAAGAGATTGCATTCCATCACAAGTTAAATGCTTAGCTATGTATGAAACAATAGAAGCCCATAACCATGGTAAGGAAAGTCTTTTTGTACCTTATGTCAGGAGTCCAATTCCTCTTCTAGCTGTGTAAAATCATTTCTTTATGTGATTTCATTAGCTCTCACTAGAAATATTCTCCTACCCTAGGCAACCCAAAGACTTATTCCACTACTGCTTTCAAATAATCTATTCTCAACCCTCTAATTGTAGCCTCATCATTTTGTAATGTGTTGGAAAATTGTTGTGTCATGAATTCTTTATATTCTATTAGATGGAGAAAATAGTTTAACCATCCTTCTTGTTGAAAGATGGGAAAACATTGTTGGTCTTCTAATAGAAAATTGTGTGTTGTTGGTTCTCTCCTAATAATGTTGCCTCCCATCCTTCAGTTCTATATCCTCTGTCAAGTGATTTTTTCTTTAAAATATTCTACAATCTACTTATAATTTCTCAATATACTTGTTCTATGATCACTTTCACTTTTGTGTCTACAAGTTCCTATGGCTTTTCTTCTTATGGATCTGTGACGATAATTGAAGTTGTTGTGTATGCATCTCTTTTTAATTCTTGACAAATGAAATCATAAATGATAATCAAACTAGTTTTCTCCCCCCTCCCCGACTTAAATTTTCTATTTGTCCTCAAATAGCAATGTACAAAAAGGATGAAGGAATAGATTGCAAAGCATTGTAAATATTTGATATAATATAAATGGCATGTTTGCATGATTGCAAATGCTAGATGAATTAAATAGAATTAAATGTTATTCATAGTTAAAAATAAGACAATTACATTGAATGGCATGATAATGGAAAAAGGCGGCACATGATATATGAGTTGAGCACCGTTATGCAACTACTTGGTGAAGAATTGAAAGGATAGTAGTAAATGGAAGTACTATGGATAGATATTTCATATAAAGAGCTTATTGGAATGATGACACATGTCTAAAAATTCTTTAGGAAAGAAAGTTGTAGTAGGCACACGATTATTCATAATGGAATGATATGTTGCATAAAAAGTGTGTTCAAGTAGACTTTCTACATATCGAGATGATAGTTGTGTGAATTTGAGTGATAGTGGTGGAGAGATGGTAGCAAGTGTTGTGGGTAGTAGTAAAACAATTCCCTTTTTGCAAATGCTTAGGTTGTTGATATAGGTCTCATGAACTTGTACACATACAAAAATAACTATTACTAATGATACGTAGTGCATGTGTGTGGATGTGAGGTTTTAGTTTGAGAGTTCATAATAGTTACACATCAAAAGGTTAGCTAGTTGGCTCATCTACAAATGTATCAATTAGTGATTTGGCCTTATTTGCATGTTTTTCATTTAATGTTAAATTTGCACATGGTATAAATTTTTTCTATAAATTATGTAAAAATTCCTCCTTCTGTATTGGTTTTTTTATAAAGCTTCAATCTATGCCCATTACCATTAAGGAGAACTTAACTAAATCTATGGTAGTTAGTTGGACTGCTCCATTTTGAAAACATGCTTGATTTCATAAGAACCAAGCCACCTTGTTTGTAATTTTCCTTTGTGGTCCTTATATTGAGTCATAATGCAATGCCTAATCTCCTTCATTGAATTATTTGGTTTTAATAAATTTATCATGCCATGTGATTATTTGTTGCTACACAATATTTGTATGATGGTTGTCAATTTTGTTTATCAAACCTCTAAGAACACCCTCCTGAGTCTATGCTAAGCTAAAAGAATAAGAGAGAAAATCTACTCTCATAGAGTTGACCTTTAACCCTCCATGTTCTTTGGATGAGTATGTTTCACCTTCTTGATGACAACATTGGCCTTGAAAATGAAATTTTATTCTAGGAAGTGGAGTGGTGGTTTTGGGATCTAATAGTTATAGGAATCATGGATTGAGATGTGTGTCTACATGGTTCTAATTTTCTTGTTCACATGGAGGATTATAATTTAATTTCTTGATGCTTTAGAGGCCTTTCATAGAGACTTTACAAGTGTATTGTAATCTTGTTCTTGAGATAATACATTGAGTTGTGTGGGTACTTTTGTATACTATATTTTTCTCTTGAGAGAGTTTTCCTATGGTACATTTAGTGTTATATCTTTCCATATTCTTTTTTATTCTTTTGTATTATGGATTTTGAATACTTATTTTACATTATAAATTTCATTCATGAGGGTTATGTGGAAATTATATAATTTATTGCAATTTACTTTCATTTGGTATTAAATCTTTATTTTGTAGGTTATAGGAGGAGACATCTTTCTTGTATTTTGGTAGCCATGAATTGTTAGCATACAAAATTTTATTACTATTTTAGGCTCCAAGTGGCAGGTCCATTAGATTCAAATTCTCAAAGTAGACTATCTAATTTTAATTTAGGTAGTGCAAGTTTCATTTTATTAAGATTCATTACTTCTTGCCACAAAAATGATTAGTGAAGTCCTTTTTAGTTGATGCATGAAAAGGACCTCAACTTAGGTTGATATGTAGGTATGGTGGATACCATACAAAGCATAACCTTGATTTTCCCAAAGCACTTTTAGTGTTAAGCTATGTTGAATGGTACATTTGAACTTGATACTGACTAAATTTTATGATCTAGTAGAAATGGGATTTTCTTTTGTAATAAGATGTAATGTTCATAGATTTTTTAGTATGCTAAGTTTTTGTTCATTAATGTCTTGATCGATATGTAGTGGAAGAATTATTATGTATTGAGATATATATAATATGTATGTTTTATAAATTACTAATATCAAAGAAACTCAAGTAGGCAAGTAGTGGCCATGAAAGTAGATCTGAGTTGTTCTTTTAAAGCTCAAAGTTTTCCCTTTACTCCAAATGTCACATTTTTTTGGTTTGTCATTATTAAAATCCATGCAACATAGAGGGGAATATATAAAGATATATAGAGAATGAGAGAGAGGGGGCACGAGATAAAAAGAGAGATAGAGGAAACAAAGTAATGAAGACAAAATATTAGGTCCAATATAATGTGCACGTAATTTAAAAAGGATGTTCAACAAACAAGGCACATACATATGAGGCTAGAATTCTAAAGTCTTTGTTGTTGTGGATGGACACTCATTGGAAAAAGTTCTAATGGAAAATAACAAGACACATATGCAAATCACATTCTACTTTATATTTAGTGTGAGTACAAAAAAGACACAATATTATATATAAAAAATCTTCCAAAAGAACTTAAAATCAGTTTTAGCATTTATTTTAGTGCATTTGCAAATAAATATGTTGTTATAGAATTCTTACAAGTGTCCAAAATAGGACTATGACTTTAAAAAATGATACTCAACATGTCCTATTTGCCATAAAAGATATAATTATACCTTAATTTCTTCTTTATCATGGAGGGAAACTCGCTATATTTGGAAGAGGGAGTGAATTGTTCATCATCAACTAGGAGAGATTCTAATGATTTGAAGTTAATTTTTTTATAGATTGTTTGTTAATTAAAGTTTTAACTTGTTTCAATTTGATCCATTATGAACTATAATAAAAATAAAATGGGATCTAAAATGAACCTTATAACCCTCCATAATAGAAGATTATTGGAAGTAGAGCCCCCCAAAAAATACAAGGTGTTTGTACTATAAATTGCACAAAAATAAAGCCTAAATTAACCATTTATAACAAATGTAGATTATTTTTGGGAATCCAGACAAACCACTTCGTTGAAACTGCTACAGCCTACCATAGCATAAAGTTGGTTAGAGACAAGGGAATCTCAAAGCTATGGATTGGAGGGGACTCCCTTAATATTGTTAATTGTCTTAGGAAGGGGTCTCCCCCATCATGGACTATTGAAAATTTCATCTTGGACGCCCTTGCTTTAATTAAGGATTTTGATGAAATATATATTTCTCATGCTTTTAGAGAGGCAAATCGGGTGGCTGATTGGGTGGTGAATCTTGGGGTGACGTCTGCAAGGCATTGGGAGGCGAATGATGTCCTGCCCTTTGAGCTAAGTAATCTACTTCATAATGACAAATCTTAGTACGTTGGCGTTGCTTGTCTCCTCGGCTATAAGAGTGTGTGGTTATCATGGATGGTTCTAGCTGATTAGACACTTCGTGTAGGTGATGTTTATGGGAAGTTGTGGGCATTAAAATCCGAGATGCATGTGCCTCCTTTCCATTATTATTCTTGGTACCACTCCTGGGAAACACACGCGCTTTCTGGGTGTTCATTTCCCTCTTGCCTTATTGTTTATTATCTTTTGTGTGTGGTCTCTCTCTGCATTTTCAAAGCTTTTGATGATGGGTGGAGATAGGTGCAGAACAAAACCGCTTTCCTATGATGATTTCAAGGCTAATGTTGATGTTTGGGCTACACTACAAAAGGGTGGTGTGACCCCTTTTATGGAAAGGATGCATGGCTTTATGTCCAGTGTATCCAAAGACTTTGTCGATGCCTGGCATGGCCATGTTCTAAGTATGTTCGGTAGGGATACCCTAATTAATGAAGATTTCATTGCATAAGTGAATGGGATGTCGATGGAAGGAAGGAAGTTCTATAGAGATAAGAACCTCTCACAGTGGGCAAGGAAAAATTTTCTCTGATCTACAGAGAATGTGCTAAAATGGTTAGACTGGATTGTGGTGGGTATGATAGGTCTAAGATTAAACCTATCTAGTAGGATGTGGCTATGGAGGTTATGTGGTACTTCACCCTTGATGGAAAATACATGGTGTTGTATGGTCACCACTTCGTTATGCTAAATCATTTCTGACACGGTAAGCTCATTTCCTTCTCATTTTATCTATTACTTTCTATGGAGGAGGGAATCTCAAATTTCAGGAAGAACCCTAGAAACCCTTTTCTGCATGAGGGTTTGATGTTGCTTATAGTTGAGTTTATTAAAGAAAACTATATTGTTGAAGCTCCCCGATCCCCTGTTTTGAAAAAGAAGAGGAAGGGGAGTGGGAATTGTCAGGTTGAGGAGGTCCCGGAGAGTAAGGGGACAAAAATTGAAGTGGAGTCGGAGGCATGGTCTGATGGGTACAATACTAACCTTGACTATACACCCTCGATTGGTGGGAAGAAACCCTCTACTTCAAGGGCTAAACCTTCCCTCCCACATGTTAAGCACAAAATTAAGGATGTTTGCAAGGAGGTTGCAGAGGAGGGACTTCACAAGGGAAAGAAGGGTAAGAGTTTGGTTTTATGCTTTATGGATATAGTGGATAAGCTTCTAAAGACTTCTGAGGATATTTAGGGTGGTGAGATGATGTAGTTGGGAAATGTTAGCCTATTTTTTGTTGGTGAAGGTGGGACCCCTTGTGTTGGTAAGGTGAATAGTGTTGTTAATGTGGATGAGTCTACACATGAGTTGGTTTCCAAGGACAGGGGAAAATCCAAGATTAATCCTGATGTTTCTCAATATGAGGATCCTCCTGTTGGTTCACATAAGGGTAGAGGTTTATTTTGGGGGGCCATGGACTTTTCGTAAGCATCGGGTATGGATAAAAAAAGAAGGGTGGACATTTCATTTAATTTATTGATGTGGCTTGTTCAGGAGGTGTAGGACCTCCACAATAAGCACGACACTATTGCCCAGTGCAATATATCCACGCTTTGTAGTCTCAAGGAGAAGGACTCCATTTTCAGTTTAGCCAGGTCGATGAACTCTAGTGTTGGCTTTGTGGTGGATGACTTGGCTAACTTGAAGAAATATTATGGTCTGAGGCTAGTGTTGTTGGAAAATAATTACAGGTAGCTATGTAAGGACATGGACACGATCATTAATCTTAGCAAGGAAAAATTGGAGGCTTCAGTGAAGGGTCTAGTTTTCTCAATGAGAAGGAAAAAGAATGGATGGGCAAAGGTCTTTTCGGTAAATAGGTGAGTAAGGAGAAGGGGGAGAGTGCTAACAAGGAGATGTAGACCACAGACTTGGGTGTTGGGCCAAGTGTGCGCACTCAGAATAAAACTAAGAAACACAATACGGTCACTAGGCAGGATGTGGAAGACATCATGGATATGCATGATAGGTTGGCGTCCAAGGACTTGGAAGTGGCTAGGGTGCTCAAATAACTTCTCTAATGGATGTTTGTTTGTTATTTTTTTTTTCTGTCGCTAGTTTGTGTTGATGGTCCACTAATATCTATGTAATCAACTTGTTTTTGGTTTTTCGAGTGGGCAACCCATTGCTTAATCTTTGCTTCCACTGTTCCTTTTTGTACAGGGTTTCAGGAACCCTTCAAAAAAAATTTATTGTTAATAGAAAAAAAAAACTATTTTTTTTAAATAACCTTTTCAAACTAAATTCTAAATACCACAAGTAGAATCCTTGCATTTTCTAATAATTATTTTTTTTTTAAATTACTAGATTTTAATATTATGGGAAAAAATATGCCCTATCAAAAATAAAAACAAAGAGGAGCTTCATATTGTAATTATAATCGCAACTAACAAAATCATAAGAAAAAATAAAAAACATGGTGAAGTTCTTGGAAAGAGATTTCCAATGTATATAAGAAGTGAAAAATATTACTTCATATGTCTAATTTATGATGAAAAAAATGATTATTCCTTTAGGAGCATTGCATAGGACTTGGTGTTTCTATGGTGGCCATTGGGTGGCACTGTGGTGGTGCTTGGGCAATGTGTTGGTGATGATTTGGGAGGATAGGCATCCACTAGTGGTGCACTAGTGGGGTTGCACATTGGCGGTAATTGGTGGTGGTGTGTCCCTAGGTGATGTGTGATAGTCTTCTCAACAATACATGAGTGATCATTTCAAGGGAAAAGTTTTAAGCTGTTAAGGTTGGGTGTGGCCAAGGTGTGAACTCATGACCACTTGATATATCCTACAAGAACAAAACCTTTGCAAGATTATAGCAAGTGTTAGTCACATGTAAGGACAATACCCTACACAAAAATATGTATTTTTAATGCCTACCTTATATACAAAAGTTGAGACTTGGGAAAAAATGAGATGATGCAGATAATACGACATGAAAACCAAGACACTACATGTATAGCAATTGTACAAGTCTATACATGTAGCATGAAATTTCATATTATCTAGATAATGTGTGCCCTTCAAAAACTACCAATTTCCTTCTCCAAAACCTATAGTACCTTGTATGAAAATATAAGTATTGGGCCTTCTAAACACAATTGTGAAGTCAATTTTTTCTCCAATATGTACTATATGAAAGTAGGTGCATCAAACTTGTAAATTTGAGATAATTTAGGAAGGGATTGATAAGTTTTGTCTAATACCACATTGGATCATCCAAGATCATCTTGTAGGATCTAAGAACTTGTACAAAAAAATATTATCATAGAAATTAATAAAAAAATATGAAAAATATGTGCATATAAAAGCAAGGATGAGGAGGTGAGAAGGTAGGACTAAAATTCTGACTACCCCTCCAAATGTGAGGCACATGTGGGTACACTTGGTACAAGTGTGAAGATACATCTAGATTTCACATAAGGCGAGACAAAAAGTAAATTGTCTCTTTAAGTGTACTTAAGTGTAGTTTGAATTGGGCCAACTAGGTAAGATAATAACTAGTTAGAAAATAACACTTTTCAAACTCACAAGGGTTGGTGTGCCATTGGAAAACCCTAATGATCTAGCTTGTTAGTTTTAACCCCTTAGAGCCTAGGTGTAATAAGAGGCTTTGTTCCCTATAACCACCCATTGAACTTTATGACCTATTTTTTTATGAAATTTTACACCAACACTATAGAATTTATATAGAGAAATATTCCTTGCTAAAAGTATAATGACTATGTAGCAATGGTAGGTGGCTATTGTATGATTATATAGATTGATATGGATCAATTCTAGTCAATCCCCCAAGAAAGGTTATTTTTTTTCTATGCCAAACCTTATTGAGTTTTATATCAATTTATAGGTTTTTGGGTTTTCAAAGCGCAAACAGGAGGTCTATTTTACACTAAAATGAACTACATGCATTTTTTTGGTTAAAACTCTACAAACAAAACATGAGAATTAAAAATTTACAACTTTGATACCATGTAAGAATTATTGATGAACCCCATAGGAGCCAAGAATCACTTGCAACTAAAACAACCTTCCACATAAGAGATAAGAAACATAAATGCTATGAATCCAAAGATTTCATTAGATAGATAAATGAAATTGATATGGTATATAATGAAGAAACTTTTGTTATAAAGACAAGGACAAAACCTTAAGATAGACTAAGATCATCAAAAGTGTCTTAATCTTATTTTATTAGATACAAAATCTAAATGACTTAGACAAATTTAAATATGTAAGTGAAAATAACACCTAATATGAAATTAATTAATATATCATATTCACACCAACAACCACCACATAAAAGATACCAATATCATTATAACTAATAATCATTATAAAGTTCCCCCCTGTTAATGGGGTCCTGGGGGTTTGTCCCGCAGGGGCCTCAAGGGATGATGTGAGATGGTTCACGTCGGAGGAGGGATTGGTGAAGGTCAATTTCGATGGCACCTCAAAGGGTAATCCTGGAGAGAGTGGGGTGGGGTGTGTTATCAGGGATCATGAAGGGAAGACAACAATTGAGAAATCTATATATCTGGGGATTGGCACAAATAATGAGGTAGAATTTTAGGTTGCCTTGACCAAACTCCAATATGCTAAACATAAAAATTTGCAAAAATCTATTTAGAGGGGGATTCATTAATTATAATTAATGCCATTAGAACGAGATGGACACCCAATTGGAAATTACTTGGTATTGGCTCTCTCCCATCACACAAATACTAGTTGAGTTGGATGCCTTCAAGGTGACCTGGATATTTACTATGAAGGCAATAGGGTGGTGGATGATTTTTCCAAAAGGACCTCGATGGTGGGGTTAGCTTAATTGGCATATGTCATTTCTAATTTTGGCAGCGGGCTTGGGTATGCTTGTGGTGTGGCACTGATGTCACACTAATTACTAGTACCATGGGGTGTCTATGATGTCAGGTTGGAGGTTGGCGGTTGTTTATAAATCTTAGTGTTTGCTTGGATTTTTTCCAAGAAAACTTTTTGCAGTGTTGGTGTGGTGCATTTGGGCTAAGCAATATGGATACCCCAATAAGGTTGGAATGCTTGAGTAGCCAATTGGCATTCATGGGGAAGGTGACAGAGAAAAGTTTTGGTAATGTTTTTAAATCCAAACACGGTTTAATCATCCACGCATTGAAGATGGTGCTCGACGGGGAGTTTCTTTGCTTGTTCCACTAGCATAGGGTTAACATGGACATCACTGCAATGTTCTTGGCCTCGGTTTTGGACGTGAGGAGTTGAAGGAAACGACACTCCAACTTTGCAAAAGGCTGATTTGGGGTAAGTTTCTGGTTAGCTTGGAGGATGCTCTAGAAAATTATGAGGTGGGGTAGGGGGTTCCATTACTTGGAGATTACTACTTGCTACGACGATGTGGGATGCCTCCAGAGCGATATCCATTGATCTTCACCAATGATTCGTCTTCCCTACCTAGATTTCATGTCGCGGTGATGAAGAGTATCAAGTTTTTGAAGTAGATTTTGGGGATGGTTCCAAACGAGGGGGCAGGCTGGTTGTAGGCATACATTGCCATGGAAGGTCTAGTGGATGAGGATGGCATGACCAACTGGTGAAGACCTAGAATTCTAAATCGATTGAGGTAATCATTGTTGGGTTGATGCATTTCGGCTTTGGGGGGTATGGGTGCGGTTTTAACAAAATCTGTTTCTTGACGGGTTGGGTGCTATGTGAGGTGAACAAAGAATGCAAATTTTGTAAATTTTGTTAATATTGTTGGTGCAAGTGTAGTGTTCTCTAGGTGTAATAGCCTTTAGAAATGGTTGCAGTGTTTTGAGTGGGGGGCACCATTTTGAAGCTCGGTGCCTAGGTAGTTTTTTTATTTGGGTTATCTTTGGTCTGGGCAATCCGTTGATGATCCCCAGTAACTGATTGTAATGTTCATATTCGATTTTTTGATATATGGGTGCAACCCCTTAGCTACCTTTTGCATTCAAAAAAAAATCATTATGAAGTAACAAAAAGTAGAAAATATTCCCAATCTTTAAATATGAATGATGGTTTGGCTTGAGTCATAAAGAGGCCTATTATTGACCATGTAAAAAAAATTCTTACATTTGAAAGACAATATTTTTAAAATAGTAATGATAAAAGCTTCATATTAATTATTTAGAATTTTTTGTTTTCTTATAAGTACAATGGATATTATGCATTTATTAGAGGTCATTATCTATTTCAGAGGGCTTTGGTGTTTTTTCTTTCATTTGGCTTTCAAATTACGTTATAGATAAATGTTGCTTAGTGATTAATTTTTATTATTGTAATATGCTAAATTATGATTAAAAATAATTATTTAAAAATATTAATAAATAATAATAATTATATAACTAATTTGATATAATAAAAATAATAATTTTGTATTAAATAAGTTATTTATTTATTGTAATTAAACATTAAGATGAAAAATTTCATATTGTAAATATATGTTGTATAGTATAATATATATGATATATATAATTAATAAAAGATATTGATATGATATAATTTTTTTGTATTTTTAAAATTAATTTAAAACGTAAAAAATAAACTATATTAAATATTTCAAATACTTACCAAAATAATAATTAATATAATATTTAAATATATTAATGATTTTAGAAATCACATCATAAAATTAAAATTAAATATTTTAAAAATTATACATGTTTTACTTTCTAAACAAACACATAAACAAAAACAAACAAAAACAAAAACAAAAACTTTAAAGATAGACGTTTTACTTTCTGAAGCTCCTCCACAAATCATGAAAAACTCAACGCAAACTGTTTAGCCGCCATCCACCCAATATGCTTTCGATTCGACCATAATATGACCACATTTATGTCGGATTAGCTAAAATCGTCATGAGTGAGCTCAGATCTCTCTTGGTCCTTCAAGGCTGCTGTAGGTCCATGCACTTGTTGTTCAAGAAGCCATTGCATTCAACCAAATCTCTAGTATAAGTACCCAAACAACAAGCCATTACATTCAAGCAAGACGTTGCCCTTTTCTTGGTTTTCAACCATTGCCAGAGACTATAATCAGCAAGCTTGTTTAAATTGTGCGAAAATATACAAGATTATGTTCTGATTTTCTTAAATTTTCCGTGGGAGCCAAGCTAAGAGTTTGGGGTTTGTGTTTACAGGAAGTTTAGCATAGCAGTAATTTAAGAACAAAAATGGGAGCAATGTGATTATAAGTAATCCATTCTGCTTATAAAAACATCCATTTTCATATTTATAGATGACCAGTCAATAATCATTATCTGAATTGCATTGCAGCGATGAAATCCCCCCTGTTTTGAATTCCAAATCAGAACCTCCTCCATTGTTTGATGGAACCACAAGGTATGCTCTGCTCTGCAATTATTTAGTTTTGCCTCAAGTGTTACTACATTTTTTTTTATTTTGATGTGTTTGATTGAATCTATTGGAATGCATTTTCGTTTAATATTTAGCTGTCATTGTAAATTTGTTTCATATGAAATTGGGTTTTGTAGACTGTACATTAGTTTGACCTGCCCCTTTGCTCAGCGTGCTTGGGCTGCTAGAAACTACAAGGTGGTTTATCTTTCATTTGGTTTATCTTGCTTCCATGTGCATGGTTTTATTTACGATGGAGATTTTCAGTCCTTATGAAGATTACCTTCTCATTAACAATAAGTAAAACAAAATGCAGGGTCTGACTGATATTCAGATAGTTCCAATAGACTTGCAGGACAGGCCCACATGGTACAAGGAAAAGGTTTACCCTCCTAACAAGGTATACAACTTATGTACATTTTCCTTTAACTAGATGCTTTCAATGCCATCAACTCGAGCCAGAAATGACTTTCAGAGCTATTATGTGTTGCCTGGAATGGTTGGTGTTATTAATTATTGAATGGACAACAATTAATGGAATTATTAATGTCTGGTTTAGGGGTTAGGTTTAGAATGAGGATTTGCCAACGTAAGAAACACTCCACAAGTTTTAGCAATCTAATGAAGCGGGTGACATTATTGTTCTTAATATTTGTATGTTAGTTTCATATAGCTATGCAGGGTAGATTGATTAATACGAACCAGTTCAATATTAGTATTTAGTGTGAAAAATTAGCCACAATCAAGCCAAAGATGGATCAGTCGTCATAGATTAGTCATCAAGTGGGTCTGTAGTTCAGTGGTAAAGTACTTGGGAAGGTCCTAAATTTGACTTATAACTTATCCATGAAAAGTATTAACATTTAGCTACCTGAATGGCTGGGGTAAGCTATGCCTTGAGTTTGAAGAAAATAATAGGCATATATCTAAATCTATGTCTACATTTTTGTGACTACAAGATATGTATAGGAATGAAACTTTTCAAAACAATTCATTTTTTTCATTTTTCAGGTCCCTTCTATTGAGCATAATGGCAGAGTCACAGGAGAGAGTTTGGACTTATTGGTATATCTGGAGACCAATTTTGGAGGGCCTAAACTCCTTCCCACGGTATATGATGCTTTTGAACCACTCAATAATTATATTGTTATTCCATGTCACAATCTTAATAATCATGTTAAAGTCTCATGTAGTTAGGGTTGGTCAAAAACTTAAAATCATATGGTCACATTATTGAAACCTATGAAGACATTTTAGTTTAAATAATTCATCTAGACTACTTAACTTGCTTTTACGGTTAACTGTTTTAATGTTCTTTCCATTTCATAATTTAAATGAGCATATCCAAATGGCTATGCACTTGTTGCTTGTTCTTTCTAGTGACCTCAATTAGCACTAAAGCCCAAGGTAATATTTCACTTTTTGGGGAAACAAGGCAGCAGTAGACCTCTGGCTTTACTACGTGGGCAAATAATTTATTTCTTAACTTTTCATAGCAATCCTATTAACACACATAAATCCATTGTAATTGTCCAGGATACGGTGAAAAAGGAGGCTGTAGATGAGCTACTGAAGTATACAGACACTTTTGTAACTGCAGGGTACTCAGCATTGAAAAAGCCACAAGCTGAGGTACCAGAAACACTTGGTAAGGAGAACATTTCTTGCAAATGTAGATAAGCTCTTGGTAGAATACTCTATCTTCAAGATGAATTTGGTTGATAAATTGATCATTTACTTTCCCAACTATGGCAGCGCCTACTCTTGATTATTTGGAAAATACTTTGGGCAAGTTTGATGGCGGGCCTTTCTTCTTAGGTGAATTCAGTTTGGTAAGCCATTTGATTATGCATAGTTATTTTCAGGACACAAGCTCTTATCCTTTTGTGTTTATTGCTTCTGACAATTGTGAGATTTTGCATGAAATTTATGCAGGTTGATCTTGCATATGCTCCATTTTTTGAAAGATTTCAGACTTTGTTCCCCATATATAAGAACTATGACATCACAATTGGCAGGCCAAAACTATTGAAGTGGATTCAGGCAAGTGTAAATTCTATATTGTCTTCTCTGGCCTAGATAAGGGTGAAAAATACATCAAATCATGATATATTGTCTGCTCTTATCTATGACACGACAAATTGGTTTGATTACAGGAAGTGCACAAGATTGATGCATATGCAAAAACAATATCTGCCCCAGAAGGAGTTGTTGAAACATTCAAGAAATATACGGTATCTCTTCACTGATACTAAGAAGTTTTAGGATAAAATGATACATGCTTTCAATATTGCCTAGCTCCTGAATACCTGAGAAAGAAAGAAATGGGTTCCTTGAAAGATACATATTTATTATTTTTTATGTTTTGCAGGCTAATTAGATTGCTGGACACAAATGAAATTGGAAAGAGAGCGATACTGGGATTAAAATTATTGTTATTGGACGTTGTATTCATGGCTTCATTTGGATACTATTATTTCAATAAATATTCCATTCATAGTGGAATCCTTCTAATGTTTAGATTGTGGGATGAAATACATTGAATTTTAATAATATTGTTATTTGGATCATCCCATACATACATGGGGTTCTTTACGATCAATTTATGAGAATGAATTTAGGAGTGTATATTAGTAATTTATGAATATATGTGTTATATTATTGGTTTATGAAGTGAATTTTTTAGGTCCATCATGCACATCTTTATGTATTTATCATTAAAAAATATTTATTTAACAATGGATCTAGAAACATCTACACTAAATATCACGTTTAAAATAGTTTGAAGTAGATATGTAAAATATATAACCACTAAATATTACCATTAAAGGATTTTATAATATGCCTAGATCTTGCTTGAGTATTGTTACTATTCCAATTCAAGTCGGTTCTTGCAAGCTAGACCGATTATTTCAAGTTATGCCCAACAATTAAATTATAATATCCTTCTTGAGTTTCCATGCTTACATGCTATGAAATTGTCTCCCTCTACTTTGAAATAATGTGTTAAATTTTGTCATAAAGGGAGGCCAATTATCACATACTTATAGATCAAAAGTAATATTCGATAGTACATAAAAAGTAATATTTGATACTGTAGCCAAGGTATTCTTAGGGACACTTGTCTATTGTATGACACATTTGGATATACATATACAATCTAGGTGTCACATTGTGAAAATATTTATTGTGAATCACTTAGTACTAAATATTTAATTTGGGTTCATGGTTTAATGAGCTCATGGTTTCGAGGCACATGGTTTATGCTATACTACTTAGTGGTTTTGTGTAAGCTTATTCTATAAAAGAAAGCACATGAGTAGCCATTGAGCTTGGCTTGTTGAACCTTTGACTTTTTTTAGATGTTGGATTGAGCGTCTCTTGTAAGTTGTGATAAGGCTTTGTAAAAATCTGGAAAATATTTTTTTGAGGTCCTTCCATTTTATGGTCATGAGTTGGTTTTGGGAGGGAATGTTTTATTTACCAAGATTGAGGGTTGAGTTCCTATCTCCCTTTAAATATTTATGCGCCCTCTCTTTTATTTGTAAACTTTTTCCATTCTATTTATAACCTTTGGACTTGGCCCAAAATGTGAGGGGGTTTGAAATTCCCAGTCTTCATCAATATTTTGGGGTGTTTCACAAATCTTCCCCAATATTCAATATACTAACCACTAGCTAATGAAGCTCAAATAGTTTATATTTGTCAAAGGTTATGAGATGGTTATTGAACCAGTGCCAGGTTCTTTGAAAAAGGTTCAAATGTCACCATGATCTGCCAACAAGTATGAGCGGGACAATGAAGCATTAATTTGAAGGTGTTGTTTGTATGGGGTGGCTATAAGCCTATAACCATCACCATATGTTGACATGGTTATGTTTTCATGTGAAATCTCTAAAAAGAGGAAGAAAGGGAAAAGTTTTGAGAATGACAAAGATTTTAAGTGGTTATAGAACCACCTATAGTTACTAACAAAGGGCATTTAACAGCCAAGTTTCATCGATGGATGAAGGAAGAGGCTCTTATATTCATTAGAGAATATGAAGGTTTTCTAACCTCACCAAAGCCTCAAAAAACAGTGTGTAATATTTGTCAAGAATTTACCATGGTTCTAGAACCATTCCAAGTTCCTAAAATTGGTTTCAATTGTTGTTGATTTTCACCAACATGCAAAAGAGGAAAGAAGAGACATGGTTTTGTCAACAAATTACCATGGTTTACAAACCTTTCCAATGTGTTAACACATAAAGAGCTTGATGAATAAAATATGGTGGTTCAAAGGTTTGAGGTGATTCTGCAACCACCTCCAATGCCTGACATGGTTTTGAATCTCACCCACAATGTTGATAACCATTTAGATGCTGGCATATAAACAAAGAGACTGGCGATAGTCTTGATTTACAAAGGCAAGATACCCAAGGAGCCAATTATATTAAATTCATTTTAAAAGGGTTTTGAGCACCAAATGTAATGACACTACTTTTACTCACTCACCTACTCACCATTGATACAAGGGAGCTCTCCAGCTACCTTTCCTATCTTGCATAGTTGTCCCTCATTTGAGGCACCGATTTTGGTTGGAGTGATTCTGCATCAATGTTTTTTTAGTATAATACAATGCAGTTGTTATCACATAAACCTGCACCCTTGTTGAACCTTGTTCAATAGTTTGGAGATAGCATTGGAATGGCTTCAAGGTGAGGGACCTGTTGCGTGTTTTATGACACACTAAACATTTTAGAACAAAGTGTCACAGACGCTCTATTCTCTCTTGAAAAACTACTTCCTATGCTAAGATTGCAAGTGAGGTCATAGGGTAATTCCAATGTTTAAGATGAACGCGGATAGGCTCTGTGGTATAGATGTGATTTGCTGTGGGCACAAGTAAGATTTTGCAAGTTATTCGAAAAAGGAGAGACATAAATGCAGTACCATTTTGGATTTTTTTGATTTTATAAAAAAAGTGAAAAAAGATTTAGGGTTTAGAGACTCTATACTACTCCTAAGAACTCAAGAGAAGACGAAGACTAAGTGAAACCAAATAAACCATACTCTGTTTCGCCACGTTCAACGACAACTACGCAGAGCAAGTGCAATCTTCTAGGAATGTGCTTGTGATTTTCACGTGATAAATAATTGCCATCAGATCGAACAACAATTATTAAAACTGAAGTTAAGCGTCCACAGTAAAGCTCAGTCTAACTTTGCACATTGAGTGAAATCATCCACCCAAAGAAAGTATGAGCTCGGTTCCACTAATCTCCGTTATCAATCAATCATTCTTCTAACATACATTTTAATTCAAATCTACTAAGAGAGAAAGAAAATATGCGACCATGCAACTATTCAACAATCAAGTATTCAAGGCACCTCATGCATTTGAACTTCATTATTAAAGTAGTGTTTTCACAACAATCTCATACAAACTCTCTCTTTATTTCTAACTATCTATCTCAAATCTGCTCTAACTCTTAATCTCTTCTAACTTCTAAGCCTCTAGCTATCCATCTATCTATCTATATGAAAATGAGAGAGTGAGGGGGGGGGTTTATATAGTTTTCAAGATTACAAAGAACGGCCGAGATTGATTCAAGATCAATGGCCAAGATTAAATGGAACTAAACCCTAATTAGGGTTTCCAAAACCACAATCAGTTAACTGAAGAGAACACTAGACAACTGGAGTGTCATCCTTATCCACTTGTGCAGCCTCACGTTCGGCGAACCTGGACACTATCAGGTCGACCTCCTCCATAGCAATGTCGGGCAGCACGCTAATGTTGTACTCCAGCAAATCCAAGTTCTCGGCACATTCTGCAAACACATTCGCCCATATTGGCTCTTGCAACAAGAAGGAGCTTCTGATGGCCATGAATTCGAACACTTTGGTGAAGCCTTCCTTCATAATCGGCCCGGTGGTGGAGAAAACTTTTTGTACTTGCTCCTTCAGAATCCTTGACCGCAAGTGTTTCCTTCGGACAATCTCCTTGTCTAGCATATCTGCAGCCATCTCATAGATTTTACCTTGAATTTCTTTTACTTGTTCTTCAATCCTACCACCATCCTGCTTCACCTTTTCGAGGACTCCTTTCCTTGAGATTAAGGCATAGTACCATCCGTTGAAGTCATAAGCTGCTCCCAGCTTCGATAACTTTGTCTTCGATCAATCTTTGCTTTGAAATGCCCTTCAGTTCCCGGATGCATGGGATGATCCTGCTCTGAATATCCTCGAGACTGCTCCATGACTCTGCAAGATCTGCAACTCGTGAAAGCATGAAGGAAGCCTGCTCATTTACTTGCGCCAACTTTCTTGCAAACACCAACGCCTCTTTTTTCCTTGCAACCATCCAATCTTTAGCCTCCCTCGCTGTTGTCAACTCCTCTTCAAAGTTCGCACTTGGTTCTTGTGAGGCATTTGGAGGTAAAGGCGCCACCTGTTCACCTTCGTTTAGTGGCTTTGTCAAGTGCTGGATGTAGTCCTTTAGGCGCTGGATTTCTTTCTTGTACTCTTTCTTCTTGGCAACTTCCTTTTCTAATCTGGCCTTGATGGTGGCCACGGAATTATCCAAGTCTTCGACTTCCTGTTCTTTTGTTGCCGGACCCATGTCGACAGTCGTGATAGCATATTCCTCAGGAGCAATCTCGTCTTGAAACTTGTCGGCCGTAGGCACTGCAATTTGCACCGTGCGATTTCCAGCTTCATCTCTCTGAATGGTTGAGAACTTCTTGGCCTTCTTCCTTGGGGCAGTTTGCTCTAATCTGGCCAGAAAATCTGTGTCATTGTCCTCCTCCGGGACCTCCACTGGCGCTTTTCTTTTCAATCTTTCCCTCAGCCACTCTGGTACTGTTGGCTGTTCAATCATGTCCTCTTGATTTTGGACGTCCTGCATGTCCTGCATTTCATGCTCTTCCTGAATTTCCGGCATACTTTGAATTTCGTGGACTAACTGCATATCATGGATCTCCTGGACGGATGGGTCCTCTTGAATGCCTTTGAGGGCGGAAATCATTCCTTCCTCAAATTCTCCATCCTCGATGTCTGTGTCGTTACCCGATTCCAAAATCTCTGTGCTTGCTGGAGAGGGTTGATCATCATCTTCTATCTGGATTGGCTCTATATTTTCAACTGGAGACGGGATCATGGCATTTTCCAAGGATTCTCTATCTAAGGCAAGCATCTCCTCTATGTTCCGGGAAGTAGCCGACTGGAGGGGTTTAGACTTATGTTTCTTCCGTGAAGGGCCCTCATCTATCTCTTTACCTTTGTCTTGAATTGCAGATTTATCGGCTTCTTTCCTCTTCTTGGAGTTGGCAGCATTTGCTTGTCCATCAGCATGAGATGCACCGGCGTTTGAAGAACATGACTCAGTGTCTCCCATCAACTCATAGGTAAATTGCACATTTCTCTGTTTTAACACTTCTACTTGACGATCTATCCACCACTGGGAGTATTTGAAAACAGGGCGCATCAAGGTGGCTAGATCACCCATCTCAGGTTCGAACCATTTCATAGGTGGCGGCTCATTTTCCTTGAAGCCTGGCTGCACATATATCCCATCATCTTGCAGCTGGTCAGGTATTTTGAAGAGCTCTGTCGCCCTTATCATGCTTAATGGCAACCTTGACCATAATCTTCTTCTTACATCGTATTCATCGGCTGCGTTGGCCCAAAAGTCCTCTAGGTCAACCCGATGTTTGTATCTTTCTCCGTCCACAATCTTGATGTGATGAAGCGGATCGAAGTTGCTCCTGGCTTTGTATGATATGAATGGATACTGCTGAATCTCCAGTCGAGCAACCTCTGCTGCTTGCGCTGTCGGGCATGACTCCTCCATGTTGCCGATGAAAAACGGAAAGGTGACGGCAGCTTTCTGCTTAGGCCTTTGGATGTTCTGATATGTTTCTAACTGTCTTAGCACTTCCAACAATACCATCCTGTTAGTCGGATAGACAGGCAGCCTATAAGGATTTCTGGAAAATCCTTGGATTCTGATGTAGGTGAACTTTGGATATTGGATGAACCAGAATCCATACCGACTGATCAGGCTTTTGGCTTCATGTGAGAGTCTTTGGTGTGTTCCGCCTTGAAGAAGCCGAGTGATATACATCAAAAATGCATCGTGAGCTCGCCGGAAGTGGGACTTCTCTTTCAGCTGCAGCTGTGGATAGCAGTCGTAGACTTTGAATTTCCCCTCGCCATTGCCGACCACGCCCTTGCATGTCAAGCCGGGATACTTATAGTATCTTGCAAGTGAATATACAATGTAGGAGCTCATGTGGAAAATCTTGGTCTGCTCAAAGTTGACCAACTGTTCGTGCAAGCTGTCACTAATCATCCTGGACCAATTGAACATTTTGACTCCAGTGATTATTTCGTCAATAAAATAGTACATCCATTCTTCGAACGGAGCACCGTGGGCACTGCCTACCATTCTGTTAAGTAGCAGAACGATATCACCATATTCTTCTTTGAAGTGGGTTCTGATCAACTTTTTCGGCATTTTGCTTGCAGTAGGCTTTGGTTTTAATAACCAATTCTTGTTTATGTTGGATGCACATAGATCTTTCTGACTTTGGTAAAGTTTGAGTGCATCTTGCTTGGTGCGATAGGATGTTCGGTTGTACACTGGAATGCCAAAAGTCTCCTGGATTGCCGGCTCGGACAAGTAAGCAAGGACTCTTCCGTCAGGAGCTTCTATCTGTCTGTCTTGTGCGTTGTAATGTAGTGCACACTCTGCCATCAACTCAGGACATTCTTTTGCTGGTGGAAAACCAGCTGCATGGACGATTCCGTTTCGCATCATCCTCATGGCGATTGGTGTTGGCAAGCGTCCGTCAGTCCCGTACATTCTCTTTCGGAAGTCTTCAAGATCAACGTGGCCAAGATCCGTGTCTAGAACGTGCTCCCACTTGGACTTGATCTTTGATTGAGTTTGGACACCTTTGCTTGCAAACTTCATCTTGGCTGCTTCGAAAAATAGATCTGCAAGAGAAGGAAGAAAGGAAAATCAGAATTCGACATTAAAATCAGTTTGAAAGCACCTTCCAGCTGATAATCAAATTAGATTTCGCGAAAAAATAACAAGCTGGAAAAATAAATAAGTGGTGAAGCTTCATGTTAACATGAAATTGACAAGAAAAAAAAATCTGCCTTGTGACTTCTTGGAGACGTGATCACAATTGCAATGCAAGCTGATAACAGAATATTTCTTTCACTTTGCTGCAAAATCTTTCAACCTTTTGCCTTAAACACTTTTTCTCTCACAACTTTCCTTCTCAAAATCGAGTGATTACACAAATGAAAAACGAAATCACTTATAGAAGTGAGAGGGTCGATCATTTTAGCATATTTGCAAAGTTTCCTTTGAATCAAGTTCGAACTCATTCTTGCACTTTGTTTCAAGATGGCAAGTTTTATCCTTAACAACTTCGTTCGGGAAAGTTTCTAATTTCATTCACAGTCCAACAAGACTCTTTTTCTCTCTTTCCAATTTCGAAATTTTCAAGACTTATCTCCTTTTTGGTGTTGGAAAATAAAAGATTAAAATAATTAAAATAATTATTTTATGTGTCCATTCCAACCCGTTCGATTTTCATTGCCAATGCCTTAGGCAAATTTTCCATTTTTCCAAATTTTCTCGCCATAATCTTGATCATCCAATTTATTTGTCCATGATTTTTTGATCATTTCTCAAAAATATTTGGCCATGTCCAATTTTATTTGGCCAAAAAATATTTCTCGTCTGATATTTTCCTAGCCACGTCCAATAATTTCCTAGCCATGTCCAATAATTTTCTAGCCACGACTTGTCTTTTGTCCAAAATTCTTTCGCCATGTCCGATATTTTTTCATCCATAACTTGATTTTTCACAAATTTTCCTTGACAAATCCAATTTTATTTTGTCCATTTGCTTAAATTTCCTAGCCATGGCGAAGATTTTTTTTATTTTCTTGGGCGAATCTTCTAAGTGTCATGAATATTTTCATTTTTTAAAGGTTCACACTTAGGCAAAGTTTTAATTTTCCACTTTCTAATACATGGCGGACTTTGCCATTTTCTTTGCTATTGGTCACTTTTCTTTGGCTATGCCTTAGCCGTTTTTTTCCTTTCTTACCTTAGGCGGACTTTCCACATTTTGATGCCATTTTGACCTTTCATATCCAAGGCGGACTTGCCTTGCTTTGTTGCCATTTCTTATGTGTCTATGGCGGACTTGGTCATGTCTTTGGCCATACCTTCTCCCTTGGCTATGCCTTAGCCAAATTTTCTGTTTTGCTCTAGGGGCGGACTTCATGGTTTGCATTGCCATTTACCATCTACAGCTGGGCGGACTTTAACCTTTTCTTGGCCATTCACCTTATGCTTAGGGCGGACTTTAAGTCTTGGCTTGCCACTTTGGAGGGCGGACTTGCTAGTTTCTATTGCCACTTTCCTTTTGACTTGGGCGGACTTTAGCTTCTTTCTTTCCATAAGTCTTGGTTGGAGGGCGGACTTCCCTTATTGTATTGCCATTTAACACTTATCTTAAGGCGGACTTGACTGTTTTCCATGCCACTTACCTTATCTTTGTCCATGCCTTAGCCAAATTTCTTCCTCTTACCTTAGGCGGACTTCACACTTTTCATTGCCATTTACCTTCTTGGCTGGGGCGGACTTTGTCTTGTGGTTGACCACTTGCCTTGGTTGGAGGGCGGACTTCATGCTTTGGTTGGCCAAGACTAGGGCGGACTTCAGCTTGAGCCTGGCCATTGCCAGATTTTCTTAGACATTTCCTTCATTCTTCATGGGCGGACTTGCTCCATCTGTTTGCCATTAGACCTTTGTCTCAAAGCGGACTTCATTATTTTCCTTGCCATTGGATGGCGGACTTCAGCTAGTGGTTGACCATGACAAGGGCGGACTTGACAGATGTTCTTGCCATTGCATACTTTGACAGAGGCGGACTTGACAGATTTCATTGCCATTGCCCAGATTTTCATGCCCTTGATCAATTTTTTTATGCCATTGATTGCTTGGCTGAAGGCGGAATCCATAGTTTGCTTGGCCATTACTCAGATTTGACTAAGGCTGAAGGTGTATATCTCATTTTCTCCATGATTGTGCTCAGATTTTCCATGAACTGTTCAGATTTCTTCACAAATTTCCAGATTTTCTTGATGAACTTCATGAATTTTACCAATTTATTGATGAATTTATCATCTCATTCACCATTTTCGATGCTCTTTACCAGATTTCTCTGTGATTTTCCAGAATTTCTCACCATTTTTGAACAGATTTTCCAGATTTTTGAACCTTTTTTGTGATTTTCCAGATTTTTGACCAAAATTTCAAAAAACTTTGAATCGATTTTCTGAGAGTTTCGTTGCTCGTTTCGAACTTCTGAGTGCGTTTTCGAAACTCGTGGCCCTTCTAAAAATAGAAACTTTCTAAAAATAGAAATTTTCCAAAAATAGCAACTTTCCAAAAATAGACCCTAAAAAATAGGGATCCCAGAATTGCCCAAAAGTGCCAAAAAAGTAGGTCCTAAAAAATAGGGGCCCGGGGTGAGAAACCCTAAAAATTTGGAAGTGTCAGAATCGACCGAAACGACAGTCGATCTTCGTCTCCCAGGCCTTCTAAGCACAATGGTGACGTTTATACATTGATCCAGACTAAAATTCATTGACTCGACTCGGGTGACCGTTCAAAATTCAGACTAAAAACCCCCAAACGAAGAGCAGACAAAACGAGGCGCGCGAAAGCAAAACCCTAAAAGAGCAAACAACAAGGGTCCCCATTTGCAATGGGGCGAGGTGTGAGTTAGGTCACAACATCTGGCGACTCCACGTGAGGAATGTTCCTGAACATTCCAAAGATAAAGACCTATTCTGAATCTGGAATCTTTAACTAAATTCAACTAACTTACCTCTAGGTTAAAAGGTGTACTCAGAAAGGAAAGAAACCCTAGATTGGATCAAGACACTTTTCTTTTCAATCACAAGTGTGTGCAAATGCGTTTATTCCATCTCGTGAAATCAGTATGACTCTTTGGTTCCATCATGGCAGGCTTTGTAATTTGTCTTAACTCCAAAAGCATCCTTGGATAGAGCCTTGCTGCCAGCGAGCGTCTATAGCCCCGGCAAGGTTATCTTCTATAAACTCACGGAGATTGCTCTACTTCCGGCGATTTATAATTTCTTCTGATTTTCTTGTTTTTCTCTTTTGATGATCGCTTGACTTGAATGCACGCCTGTAGAGATGTCCGCACACCCAAAAGCCAAATGCTTTGATTTTTTCATTTTTCTTTATTTCTTTTCTTTTTGATATTCTTTTCTTTTCATATTTTTCCACATTTTGGCTTGTAAGCAGTGAAGCTCACATGGGTTTGAGTATTATAGTGGCGCTGGAGCCAGACTTTTGATTAGCCTAACCCTGACTTCTCCTAGGAGACCATAATAACTCAGAGAAATCGTTAAATGTGTAAAATGTATAATGATCTTCAATACTCAGTGTCTGGACACAATATACGATTCCCCTTCTAGCCAAGTACAAATCTTAACCTAAAGTTAAACTAGAAGAACTCAATCTTGGATTCAAAATTCCTAACGAGTATTTATCAATGGAATAATCTAACATTACTTTGTGGAATAAGACCAACGTGTGTTTGGAATACTTCACCTTCTTGCAAATAGAGATCCTTGATTTATTCAAAACAACTAATCTACGGGAAAGCAAACGAAAGCAAACAAACTAACAAAGCAAACTAATCTAAGAAAGCAGGAAAAAACGAAAGCAAAACCAAACCCAAACAGGAAAGGAAATCTAAACTAGCTATGTACAAAGGCAAGACCCACTGGGAGTCTAAGACTGGAAGTAATGTTTTAGAAATTGCCCGTTAACGGGCAATGGAACTTCTTCTCCGGTCAGTGTCTTCAATTTGAAAGCATTGTCTCCCAAAATTTCCGAAATTTGAAAGGGACCCATCCATAGGTTGTCAAATTTGTTGTGGTCTCCTCTTCTCTCGTGTGCTTTGTCCCAACAAAGGACTAAATCGGAAATTCGAAAAGCTTTGACTCTTGCTCGTTTATCGAACCATCTCTTAACAATGTCTTGATGTTTAGAAAATTTCTCCAAGGCTTGATCTCTCTTCTCTTCCAAAAGAAGTAACTGCGATAACCTGGTTTTAACCCTCTCTTCTTCTTCTAAACACTCTTGCATGAACTGTAGGGTTGGAATTCTCAGCTGTATGGGAAATATTGGATCTTGTCCATAAACCAGATGGTAAGGTGATGTACCCAAGGAACTCTTTACTCTTACTCTATCCGCCCAAAGAGCGAATCTCAATTGCGTGTGCCAGTCCCTTGGATTTTTGTCTAGCAGTTTCTTGATGACGTTCAGTAAATTCTTGTTGGTGGATTCTGCTAATCCGTTGCCTTGGGGATAGTAATTTGATGAAAACTTCAGAGTGATACAATGCTCGAAAGCCCAGTTAGAAAATCTCAATGAAGAGAACGCAGAACCATTATCACACACTAAAGCATGAGGACATCCAAATCTGGTGACAATGTTCTCTTCTAAAAAATTGACCACAACATCAGAAGTACAAAATTTTAAAGCTTGAGCTTCTGACCACCAGGTGCAGTAGTCAGTTGCGGTTAGGATATACCTGTGATGTGCCGAGGAAGGTGGATTGATCATACCAATAAAGTCGAGTCCCCACTTTGCGAAAGGTCGCACTTCAATCACAGGTTGCAGTGGCATAGCAGGGTTCCTTTCTCGCGCTGCAGTGATTTGACAAGTATGGCAAGTCTTCACGTGATCAAATGCATCTTTAAATACTGTTGGCCAATAGTAGCCAGCCATCAAAATTTGGTGTGCTGTTGCGAGAGATCCTCCGTGGCCGGTTCCGAATCTGGAATGGAAATGCTCTATTGTCTGCTTAGCTTCTTCTTTTCCCAGGCACCTTAGAAAAACTCCTTCGTGATTTCTCCTGTACAACACTGCCCCTTGCAACATGTACCTTTGGCTCTTCATTCGTAAGGCTCTCTTTTGCACTGGTTTCAAATGATTCGGGCATTTGTGATTAAGGAGGAAGTAGATGATATCGTCATACCACTCATCAGGGGACACCTCTTGTAATTCATACACATGTTGCACTAATTCAGGTCCTGTAGCTATGGTTTGTGTCAAAGCTTGGCCACGGACAATCTTCATCGGTTGAATCTCAATATCATATTCCTGGATGATTGTGACCCATTTACCCCTTCTTTCTCCTAATTCGTTCTGCATCAGGAGGGTTTTGACGGTTACATCTGGGACTATGGCAAAAACTTTACTTCTCAATACATAGTGGCGAAATTTCTTTATTGCTTTAACTAAGGCATATGCTTGCTTTTCAACGTTCAGGTACTTCAGCTCTGCATCCTTGAAAGGTGCACTCATGAAAGCAATAGGATGTTCATCTTTCTCTTCTGTTCTCTGTGTTAGCATCGCGGCACATGTATGCTCTGATGCAAAGGAATAAAGGTAGAATGGCTTTGTATAATCAGGACTGACCAGGACAGGAGCGTCAACTATGGCCTGTTTGATCTCTTCAAAAGATTTTCTTGTTGGCTCTGTCCACTCTATCTTCGCATCCTTTTTAAGCATTTCAGTTAAGGGCCTGACTATTTCAGCAAATCCTGTTATAAATTTCCTCACAAAATTAATCTTTCCGAAGAAAGACTTCAATTCTTTCTGACTTGAAGGTAGACCAACTCTGGAGATAGCCTCTATTCGGTCAGGGTCTATAAGAATACCCTTTTCTGTTATTACGTGGCCAAGCAACTTTCCTTCAGTTACCCCGAACACACATTTCTTCGGGTTCAAAGATATTCCATATTTTCTGCATCTTTCGAATATCTTTATCAAATCTCTGACATGAGTCTCTCTTTTCTTTGAAAATACTGTAAGGTCGTCCATATAAACAATGATACACTTCCCTATGAGATCCTTGAAAGAAATGTCCATAGCCCTTTGGAAGGTAGCTCCGGCATTGATCAAGCCAAATGGCATCCTCTTGTAGGCAAATGTGCCCCACTTTGTTGTAAATGCCGTCTTAAGCCTGTCTTCTGGTTCTACGAGCACTTGATTGTAGCCAGAATATCCATCTAGGAATGACATCATTTGGGATCCGTTCACGATTTGAATAACTTCATCTAATGAGGGCAGTGGATAATTATCTTTTTCTGAAGCTCTGTTGAGGTTTCTGAAGTCAACACACAATCTTATCTCTCCATTCTTTTTGCGGACGGGTACCAAATTGGCGACCCACGTTGAGTGGCGCACTGGAAAGATAATGCCTGCTGAAAGTAGCTTCTTCACTTCTTGGAAAATAAGGGGCTCTAGCAGAGGATTCACAGGTCTTTGGCGCTGCCTGAACGGTTTACTGCCAGCTTTGAGGGGGATAGTGTGTGTAATAATTGAGGTATCATATGTTTTCAGACCCTCGTAGCTCCAAGCAATAATGTCTTTGAATTGCTTCAGGCTCTTGATTATCTGTTCTTTTTCTTCATGTGTGCACACTTTGCCGATGAGAACATTTCTTATTTCCTCTTGCGTTCCAAGGTTGACAGCTTCGTGTTGAGCTCCATCACTTCTTTGGTATTTGATGGCATTGATCTGATCTTGGTCAAAGATTCTTTCTAACTGGATCATCCCTTTGGGGATGTTATTGGTTTTTCAAGTTCATTATGCCTTCTGTATCAAATTCAGTTTCCCCTTGGTCTTCTTCTTCATCAATGACTTGGGTAGGAAAACATCTGAATTTGTCAGAAAATCTAGGATGTGTTTGTCATCATCAAACACCTGGAAATTTGTGATATTGTCTGGAACTGACGGTGTTGAAGTGATCTCTACTGTAAATTTCTTCACTGCATCCATCTCAAGCGGCTCTAAGGAACTTGCTGATTGGGCTAGGGAATTTGCAATTTTGTTTTGAGAGCGATACACTGATTTGATGTTGAAAGCGTCAAAGCTTTCGATGAGGTCCCAGACACGATTTCTGTATCCTCTCAGCCTCTTGTCATGGCAAGCGTACTTCTTTCTTACTTGCCTTACTACAATCTCTGAATCACCGTAAACATGTAGCACTTTAACCTTCTTGCGAATTGCATGGAGCAATCCGTGCACTAATGACTCATATTCTGTGACGTTGTTGGTACATGGGAACTGTAATCTCATGGCGGCCAGGTAGGTTTCGCCGGATGGACTGATAAGCTCATACCCAGCTCCATTGCCTTTCTTGGATTTTGAACCGTCGAACCTCAAGGTCCAAACTTGATCTTGCTCTGGCAATTGATACGGGGTGGGAATTTCTTCGTTCTGGACTTCTGGAGCAAAATGATCTTGAAACTGGTTTACATCTTGAATCTTTTCTCCCTCTGATGAGAGATCTCTTTCTTCATCTGATACTGTCAAATCAAAACATTCATCTTCTGAAATTTGGGACGTTCTTGCGCGCACTTGATCTAAGGCCATTTTGCACATGGCGCAAGAGAATTCGGAATGGAAAGCGTTGTGTATACGACACCAATTGGGTAGCAACAAGTCTTGCACAAAGGCATGACTTCCCAATTCTCTTTCTTGTCTCATACTTCTGAGCACAAATCTTCTAAATTCTCGAACATGCTTTCACCTTCATCTGGTGATAGCTCTTCATCACTTTCCGTAGGTACTTCTGTTGGATCTGCAATTTCTGGTGATTCTTTCTGATCATTTGAACATTGTAACATCAAAACTTCTGGTGCCTGTGGAATGTACTGGCCCAAATCTGTTTCACAAAACAAAATTTCATTGTTTTCCCCATTCTCTGTGATCATCAGTCTAAGTCTAGGCGTACTTTCAATTCTGATCTGGTTTGGAATACCCTTCCAAGGCAACCACATATGTGAAAAATCAGTGGCAAAGTAGCCATTCAATCTGCGAGTCCAGTCTCTTCCTAAAACCATACCATATCCATCAGGAATATCAACTACAGAAATGTCAATGAACTGTTGAATCCTTGGATCGGTTGATATTTGCATATGGATGTTGTTCAATTCTCCTATGACTGGGACTTCTGTCTTATCTAACTGCGTTACTTTCTTGTTTGTTCTTGTGGGTGTCAAACCCAATCTGCGGCAGATTGCTAATGGCATTACATTGCTTGATGCTCCTGAGTCAATTAGACAATTGTGTAGGAGTTTGTTGAAAATCCGGAGCGAGACGAGGAAAGGAGCTGGTTCATCTTTTCCCTGATAGAATATCACTGGACTTCCTTTTTGCGTGCCGGCTTCCGCTTCCTTAGCTCTAACCCTAGTGTTCTTCTCAATCTGTGGAATCTCTGCTCCTTTTGCTGGATTCTCCATCTTGTTTTCTTTCGAACTTAGACACACTTGTTCATGTCTAGCTATATTCTGTCCTGGCATCTCTATGCCTTCTTTTACTTCGTACATACCTCGAGTTCCTTTAGAACTCTGATGTCCTTCTTGGGTAGACTGGGATTGTTCATTTTGGACGACGTTCACATTGGTTGTGGAATTGGCAGCCTTGTTGACCGAATCTTGCGTTGCGTCCTTCAAGCTGTCTAGGAACGTATTCCTTATCTCCGGAACCTTCATTAGTTCAAACAAAGACACTCACCTTGATTTTCTTTACTTCTTCTGTAACATATTGACTCAATCTTCTCAACTCGTCCTTAGGAGGGGTGGGATTACTAGCATTGCTACTAGCAGTATCTCCTTGTCTATATTGTGACGCATCTCTTGGAAGGGGTGGGTTATTGCTTGCATTTGGATGCGGCGGCGTTTGGAAGTTATTTGGAGGAACTGATGATGTCAAAGGCTCTTGATTTTTCCGATAGTAAACCTTTGGTGGATTGTTGCCAGTCTGTTGAAATGCTTGAATTTCTTTTACACCTTCGACCAATATGTTGTTACTCAATGGCGGGAAGTAATAGTTGGCCGTGTCTTCTACATGTCCTTCAGCAACTGTGTATGAGTAGACGGTGGGTGGCGCCTCCACAGGTCCATTAGCTGATGCGGGTGGAAACCTTTGAGTGTATTGATGCTGCGGATATTCTTGAGGTTGGTATTGGGTGCTTTCAATTACAAGGGCCTGATCATATCTAGGCGCAGGGACTATTTCATATCCAGTCACCGGAGGATTTTCTGAATTTCTCTTTTCACTTTTAAAAATGTCTGCCGCTACTTGAAACTCGTGGCAATGTAACTCGGAATGCTGATCTGTGTTGTGTAGTCTGCACCACCCTGATAAAGCTGCTTCAGCTAAGAATACCTTATCAGCAGGACGATTGTCGGCAGGCGGGTTGTCTAAAGGTGATGGCACATTTCCATTGTTGGGTCCAGTGTTCCAAGTCTTCCTTTGAAAGCCTGGGTTGTTGTTCCGGAAGCCTTGATTATGTCCTTGAAAATTTTGGTTATCTCTTTGATATCCTGAATGGCCCTGCCCTTGGTAATTTCCTTGAGGCGGCTGATAGTTCTTTTGAAAGTTCTGCATTTGGCTAGTCTGACCTTTTAGGTGGGTGACTTCAGTTGACAGCCTCTTGACTTGTTCGATCAATTCTCTCATTTCATCCTTTTCTTCCTGGGTTCGCGTGGGAGTTGTCACATTCTGGAGATATATTGGCTGTGTCGGTGGCACCTGAGACATGGGCATCCCTGGGTGGAGAACCATTTGATTACTTGGAATTGGATTCATCATGGGTGTCTGGTGGGCCAATGCTCTATTAATATCCTGAATTTGATTCTGAGAAGCTGCATTCCCTAAATAGTGGAGTGGACCTGGCGCCAAACCTATTCCGAGACCAGTACTGACCGTGATCGCTGCAGCATATGCTCCTTTCAAATCTGCTGGGAGCGGATTTGTCGACTTCACGAACATGGCAGTAAGACGGTCTAAGGCTTCATAATAAATTGGCAATGCTGCTGCATTGTCTAGCAAATAGGGATCTCTTAGACGGGTGTAAGCCTTGTGGAACCTATTATTGAATGTGCTAATTGGCTCATGTTCCTGCCTTTTGATTTCCACAAATTGTCTATACAAATCAGATGGAGCAATGGGTGGTCTGAACTTTTCTAGAAAAGCGGTCTTCATTTGTTGCCATGTGCGAATGGAATTAGCTGGCAAATGGATATACCAGTAAGAGGCTTCTTCATCAAACGTGTAAGGAAACAATCTGCAGGCAACATCTTCTTCCTGAATATCTCGGTTTTGGAGAAGATCTTCAAACAGCTTAACATGCTCGTCTGCAGTGTGGTTCAAATCACCACTATGGAACTTGGAACAAAAATGTTCCGGATTCTTGGGTAGATCATGGTAAACAGGAAATGTCATAGGCGACGCATCTGCTGGACGCCACGCCATTGGAGCGTTCGGTTGATTCGGTTGAACTGGTTGAACTGGTGGGACTGGCTGTGCAGCCACTATAACTTGTTGACGGTCTAGTTGATTGGTACTTGGTGAATTTTGGAAAAGACCAGAAGAATCTTCTTCACTCGGTACTTGTGTACTTGATGACGCTTCTTGCAATGCTTTTCTGTGTCTATTTCTGTGGGGAGATAGCTCAACAAATTCCTTGAAAGAACTAGGGGTGGATCTGGTGACTCTCCGGAACTTCTCTGCTGAAAAAGAACCAATTCGATCCAGTGTATTCTATTTTAAGCTTGTCTAGGCGGTGCAGGATCTGCTGGTGCCGGAGCTGCTTCTTGAGCTTGTTGATTCACTTGTCTGTTGGCTTGTCGAATGTGCTCTCGTTCAAGTGCTTCAAATCTTTCAACAAGAAGATCCTGTCGAATGTTGAATTCAATTCGTCGGGCTCTTTCTTCTTCTTCTTCAAGGATGAATCGCATGCGAAACCAATCAGGAGCACTTCTTCTCACTTGCCACGCAAGGCTGAACAATTCAGTGATAATGTCTTCTTGTTCGTCGTGAAAACCCAAATTCGGCTGCAATACTGGCTGGGGATCCTGGTTTGGATTAGGAACGTTGGCTGGGAGTCCCATTCTTCATTCTATTACTCAAACTCGAACTGGAAGATGAACTTGCGACAAATGATCTTTCTATCTCGTCAAACTTTTCTTTTAGGCGATCTATCTTCTGCCTTATCAGATCTTTCTTGATAGCTTCTTCGAACCTTTTTCCTTTTTCTTCTTCCCTAGCAAGGACACGGCTTGTTTGTCTAACCTCAGCTCGATCTGCCTGCGTCTTCCAAGCTAGTGTGTACAACTGATCGATAATGTCGGTTGGTGGTTGATCAGGTTGCTCGACAGGTACATCAAAAGGAAACTCGTGGGGTAACACCATACTGCATCATGCTCACTTTGAAAATAACTCACTAATGTTTACAAAGCCCTCCTTCTAGCGCCAGAACAATGTTGACGCGTGGGAGGAGAGGCCAGCGTAAACAAGAGTGATGTAGCAAAGATTTCTATTCAAGCCCTCCTTCTAGCGCCAGAACAATGTTGACGTGCGTTTTATGACATGACAAACATTTTAGAACAAAGAGTCACAGACGCTCTATTCTCTCTTGAAAAACTACTTCCTATGCTAAGATTGCAAGTGAGGTCATAGGGTAATTTCAATGTTTAAGATGAACGCGGATAGGCTCTATGGTATAGATGTGATTTGCTGTGGGCACAAGTAAGATTTTGCAAGTTATTCGAAAAAGGAGAGACATAAATGCAGTACCATTTTGGATTTTTTTGATTTTATATAAAAAAAGTGAAAAAAGATTTAGGGTCTAGAGACTCTATACTACTCCTAAGAACTCAAGAGAAGACGAAGACTAAGTGAAACCAAATAAACCATACTCTGTTTCGCCACGTTCAACGACAACTACGCAGAGCAAGTGCAATCTTCTAGGAATGTGCTTGTGATTTTCACGTGATAAATAATCGCCATCAGATCGAACAACAATTATTAAAACTGAAGTTAAGCGTCCACAGTAAAGCTCAGTCTAACTTTGCACATTGAGTGAAATCATCCACCCAAAGAAAGTATGAGCTCGGTTCCACTAATCTCCGTTATCAATCAATCATTCTTCTAACATACATTTTAATTCAAATCTACTAAGAGAGAAAGAAAATATGCGACCATGCAACTATTCAACAATCAAGTATTCAAGGCACCTCATGCATTTGAACTTCATTATTAAAGTAGTGTTTTCACAACAATCTCATACAAACTCTCTCTTTATTTCTAACTATCTATCTCAAATCTGCTCTAACTCTTAATCTCTTCTAACTTCTAAGCCTCTAGCTATCCATCTATCTATATATGAAAATGAGAGAGTGAGGGGGGGGGTTTATATAGTTTTCAAGATTACAAAGAACGACCGAGATTGATTCAAGATCAATGGCCAAGATTAAATGGAACTAAACCCTAATTAGGGTTTCCAAAACCACAATCAGTTAACTGGAAGAAAACACTAGACAACTGGAGTGTCATCCTTATCCACTTGTGCAGCCTCACGTTCGGCGAACCTGGACACTATCAGGTCGACCTCCTCCATAGCAATGTCGGGCAGCACGCTAACGTTGTACTCCAGCAAATCCAGGTTCTCTGCACACTCTGCAAACACATTCGCCCATATTGGCTCTTGTAGCATGAAAGAACTTCTGATGGCCATGAATTCGAACACTTTGGTGAAGCCTTCCTTCATAATCGGCCCGGTGGTGGAGAAAACTTTTTGTACTTGCTCCTTCAGAATCCTTGGCCGCAAGTGTTTCCTTCGGACAATCTCCTTGTTTAGCATATCTGCAGCCATCTCATAGATTTTACCTTGAATTTCTTTTACTTGTTCTTCAATCCTACCACCATCCTGCTTCACCTTTTCGAGGACTCCTTTCCTTGAGATTAAGGCATAGTACCATCCGTTGAAGTCATAAGCTGCTTCGGCTTCGATAACTTTGTCTTCGATCAATCTTTGCTTTGAAATGCCCTTCAGTTCCCGGATGCATGGGATGATCCTGCTCTGAATATCCTCGAGACTGCTCCATGACTCTGCAAGATCTGCAATTCGTGAAAGCATTAAGGAAGCCTGCTCATTTACTTGCGCCAACTTTCTTGCAAACACCAACGCCTCTTTTTTCCTTGCAACCATCCAATCTTTAGCCTCCCTCGCTGTTGTCAACTCCTCTTCAAAGTTCGCACTTGGTTCTTGTGAGGCATTTGGAGGTAAAGGCACCACCTGTTCACCTTCGTTTAATGGCTTTGTCAAGTGCTGGATGTAGTCCTTTAGGCGCTGGATTTCTTTCTTGTACTCCTTTTTCTTGGCAACTTCCTTTTCTAATCTGGCCTTGATGGTGGCCACGGAATTATCCAAGTCTTCGACTTCCTGTTCTTTTGTTGCCGGACCCATGTCGACAGTCGTGATAGCATATTCCTCAGGAGCAATCTCGTCTTGAAACTTGTCGGCCGTAGGCACTGCAATTTGCACCGTGCGATTTCCAGCTTCATCCCTCTGAATGGTTGAGAACTTCTTGGCCTTCTTCCTTGGGGCAGTTTGCTCTAATCTGGCCAGAAAATCTGTGTCATTGTCCTCCTCCGGGACCTCCACTGGCGCTTTTCTTTTCAATCTTTCCCTCAGCCATTCTGGTACTGTTGGCTGTTCAATCATGTCCTCTTGATTTTGGACGTCCTGCATGTCTTGTATTTCATGCTCTTCCTGAATTTCTGGCATACTTTGAATTTCCTGGACTAACTGCATATCATGGATCTCCTGGATGGATGGGTCCTCTCGAATGCCTTTGAGGGCGGAAATCATTCCTTCCTCGAATTCTCCATCTTCGATGTCTGTGTCGTTACCCGATTCCAAGATTTCTGTGCTTGCAGGAGAGGGTTGATCGTCATCTTCTATCTGGATTGGCTCTATATTTTCAACTGGAGACGGGATCATGGCATTTTCCAAGGATTCTCTATCTAAGGCAAGCATCTCCTCTATGTTCCGGGAAGTAGCCGACTGGAGGGGTTTAGACTTATGTTTCTTCCGTGAAGGGCCCTCATCTATCTCTTTACCTTTGTCTTGAATTGCAGATTTATCGGCTTCTTTCCTCTTCTTGGAGTTGGCAGCATCTGCTTGTCCATCCTGCATGAGATGCACCGGCGTTTGAAGAACATGACTCAGTGTCTCCCATCAACTCGTAGGTAAATTGCACATTTCTCTGTTTTAACACTTCTACTTGACGATCTATCCACCACTGGGAGTATTTGAAAACAGGGCGCATCAAGGTGGCTAGATCACCCATCTCAGGTTCGAACCATTTCATAGGTGGCAGAGGCTCATTTTCCTTGAAGCCTGGCTGCACATATATCCCATCATCTTGCAGCTTGGTCAGGTATTTTGAAGAGCTCTGTCGCCCTTATCATGCTTAATGGCAACCTTGACCATAATCTTCTCCTTACATCGTATTCATCGGCTGCGTTGGCCCAAAAGTCCTCTAGGTCAACCCGATGTTTGTATCTTTCTCCGTCCACAATCTTGATGTGATGAAGCGGATCGAAGTTGCTCCTGGCTTTGTATGATATGAATGGATACTGCTGAATCTCCAGTCGAGCAACCTCTGCTGCTTGTGCTGTCGGGCATGACTCCTCCATGTTGCCGATGAAAAACGGAAAGGTGACGGCAGCTTTCTGCTTAGGCCTTTGGATGTTCTGATATGTTTCTAACTGTCTTAGCACTTCCAACAATACCATCCTGTTAGTCGGATAGACAGGCAGCCTATAAGGATTTCCGGAAAATCCTTGGATTCTGATGTAGGTGAACTTTGGATATTGGATGAACCAGAATCCATACCGACTGATCAAGCTCTTGGCTTCATGCGAGAGTCTTTGGTGTGTTCCGCCTTGAAGAAGCCGAGTGATATACATCAAAAATGCATCGTGAGCTCGCCGGAAGTGGGACTTCTCTTTCAGCTGCAGCTGTGGATAGCAGTCGTAGACTTTGAATTTCCCCTCGCCATTGCCGACCACGCCCTTGCATGTCAAGCCGGGATACTTATAGTATCTTGCAAGTGAATATACAATGTAGGAGCTCATGTGGAAAATCTTGGTCTGCTCAAAGTTGACCAACTGTTCGTGCAAGCTGTCACTAATCATCCTGGACCAATTGAACATTTTGACTCCAGTGATTATTTCGTCAATAAAATAGTACATCCATTCTTCGAACGGAGCACCGTGGGCACTGCCTACCATTCTGTTAAGTAGCAGAACGATATCACCATATTCTTCTTTGAAGTGGGTTCTGATCAACTTTTTCGGCATTTTGCTTGCAGTAGGCTTTGGTTTTAATAACCAATTCTTGTTTATGTTGGATGCACATAGATCCTTCTGACTTTGATAAAGTTTGAGTGCATCTTGCTTGGTGCGATAGGATGTTCGGTTGTACACTGGAATGCCAAAAGTCTCCTGGATTGCCGGCTCGGACAAGTAAGCAAGGATCCTTCCGTCAGGAGCTTCTATTTGTCTGTCTTGTGCGTTGTAATGTAGTGCACATTCTGCCATCAACTCAGGACATTCTTTTGCTGGTGGAAAACCAGCTGCATGGACGATTCCGTTTCGCATCATCCTCATGGCGATTGGTGTTGGCAAGCGTCCGTCAGTCCCGTACATTCTCTTTCGGAAGTCTTCAAGATCAACGTGGCCAAGATCTGTGTCTAGAACGTGCTCCCACTTGGACTTGATCTTTGATTGAGTTTGGACACCTTTGCTTGCGAACTTCATCTTGGCTGCTTCGAAAAATAGATCTGCAAGAGAAGGAAGAAAGGAAAATCAGAATTCGACATTAAAATCAGTTTGAAAGCACCTTCCAGCTGATAATCAAATTAGATTTCGCGGAAAAAAATAACAAGCTGGAAAAATAAATAAGTGGTGAAGCTTCATGTTAACATGAAATGGACAAGAAAAATCTGCCTTGTGACTTCTTGGAGATGTGATCACGATTGCAATGCAAGCTGATAACAGAATATTTCTTTCACTTTGCTGCAAATCTTTCAACCTTTTGCCTTAAACACTTTTTCTCTCACAAATTTCCTTCTCAAAATCGAGTGATTACACAAATGAAAAACGAAATCACTTATAGAAGTGAGAGGGTCGATCATTTTAGCATATTTGCAAAGTTTCCTTTGAATCAAGTTCGAACTCATTCTTGCACTTTGTTTTAAGATGGCAAGTTTTATCCTTAACAACTTCGTTCGGGAAAGTTTCTAATTTCATTCACAGTCCAACAAGACTCTTTTTCTCTCTTTCCAATTTCGAAATTTTCAAGACTTATCTCCTTTTTGGTGTTTGAAAATAAAAGATTAAAATAATTAAAATAATTATTTTATGTGTCCATTCCAACCCGTTCGATTTTCATTGCCAATGCCTTAGGCAAATTTTCCATTTTTCAAATTTTCTCGCCATACTCTTGATCATCCAATTTATTTGTCCATGAATTTTTGATCATTTCTCAAAAATATTTGGCCATGTCCAATTTTATTTGGCCAAAAAATATTTCTCGTCTGATATTTTCCTAGCCACGTCCAATAATTTCCTAGCCATGTCCAATAATTTTCTAGCCATGACTTGTCTTTTGTCCAAAATTCTTTCGCCATGTCCGATATTTTTTCATCCATAACTTGATTTTTCACAAATTTTCCTTGACAAATCCAATTTTATTTTGTCCATTTGCTTAAATTTCCTAGCCATGGCGAAGATTTTTTTTTTTATGTTCTCTTGGGCGAATCTTCAAGTGCCAGGTATATTTTAGCTTTCCAAAGGCTTGGACTTAGGCAAATTTCAATTTTTTATACTCTTAATACATGGCGGACTTTGACATTTTCTTTGCCACTTGTTGATGTGATTTTTGTGACCTCACCAACCAGGTAGAACAAAGTTTCCAAATGGATCCCCTATTCTCTCTTGAACAAAGTATTCGACGTGCTAAGATTGCGAGTGAGATCACGCCTTCAACTCCAAGGTTCTTTAAATGCGAATAGGCTCAGTTTGGTTGATGTGTGTATGCTGTGTACTCACGAGGGGACTTACGTAGTTGTTCACAAGACGTGTAGTGACAACCAATGTGTGTTTTAAAAGGGATTTTATGCGCGAATGATTTGGCTTTATGATGCAAGTTTCCTAAAACTAACCAGGATTATGCAGAATTGAATGGTTGCAAAGATTTCTAAAATCTAACTTCTAATCTAAATGCAAATGGATATTACGCTCAACCTAAATGAATTTCGACAAACATTGTTTAGCCTCCTATTGGACAGCTTCAACAAGGTAAGTGCAATCTTCAAAGGGTGAAAATGATGTTCAAATCACGATTCAATAGAGCAACTACCATCACAACGATGCATAACCACCTATGAACCTTGATTGAAGTTAAGTACTGAAAGTCCAGTTGACCACACAAGACGGACTTACCATCAGCAAGAACGTTAGTGGTATGGATAAAAGAAATTCACTTATATCAAGCATAAACATCCATATCTAACTACAAGCATGAAATTAAGTTCCTAATTGAAGTCAAAGGGAATAAGAAACCTCACGAACTATTCCAAACAAAGTTGAAATTCACCATCAATGAAAAGCTTTATTAAGAATAATCTTTTGTGACAATCTCTTACAAAATTCTCTAAGGGAGAATTCCCCTTCTTCTTCAACAATGCAAATGAAAAACTACTCTAACTTAAGCTTCTACTCTCTATTCTGCCTCAACAATTGCTCTCTATTCTCGATTCTATGACTACTAATGTACAAATGAGGGGGACTCCCCCTTATATAGCTGGCCTGTTTGAATCGACGGTCCAGATCAAATTACAATGGAGGGCTCAGATTGAGCCACCTCAGCCCTAGACGAGTTTGCCCTAAAAAACCGACAGAAGGTGGAGGAGTGGCGTCATAAATGCTCCTAAAAATAGCAGATTCCTCCTTTGACCGGTATGAGCAATTAATGCCCACTATCCTTCTAGAAGATTCTCGTCCATGACCCGGATTCCTTTGCTCTTCTCTCTGACCGCGTACGCTATGAATCTCGCCAACACTGCATCGACCTCTTCTTCTGAAATTGATGGAGTGAGATTCAGCTGATATTCTAAGATGGCCACCATCTGTTCATGCCTCTCGCAAGATTTTCCCCATGTTTCGATGGAATCCTGTGTGCTCTGAATGATCGTTGAAAACGTGGAGATGTTTTCAAAATCTAGCTGGGAAAACGTCCTCATTTCTGAAAAGAACGGCCGCAATCTTGCCCTTAATCCTTCTGCATCTACCTCCTCATGTGCGAGCCTTTTTGCAAATACCGACTCCAAAGTGTTGAGAATACTCTCACGAATATTCCTCATGGCCTTTCTGATCCTGGAAGACTCTATTGCTGCAGTATCAAAGAAACCCTTCCCTGTGAATGCTGCTGAATGCCATCCACGGAAGTCATATCTGTCACCAGCCTGAATTACCCCTTCATTCACCAGAGTTTGCGTGGGAACACGCATCAAAACAGCCAGGCGTGGGATAGTATTGTCTTGGAAGATGTGGGTATCTCCCCAAGCCTGCTCAACATCATCTAATCGTGAAAGGATACCGGAAGCATTCTGGAATGCTGAGGCGAGATCTGCCATGAACTTTTCTGCCTCAATGCGGACACCATTCACCCACTTATCTCCTTCTCGCACAGCCCTCTTCACTTCTTCCAAGCCGCTGATCGGCTCACGTGGCACCTCTGGTGGAAGCTCTGCTGCTGGATTACTTTGAGCAACAGGATGTGCGAGATTTTGCACGTATTCAACCAACGCTTTGTGCTCTTTCTTCAACCTTTTATACTTTCCTTCTTTCTTTACCAGCCTATCTTTTAATGCCTGAAACGAAGTTTCAGCCTCTTCCACCACCTGCGCTCCTGAAGGGCGTCCCAACTCAACAGTGGTGATTGTGTATTTCTCTGGCATCGCATCACTCAAGTCATGATCCTCTCTTGGGGCAGCGATGTGAAGGCTCCGGGAACCTGCCTCGTTAGTTTCTATCCTTGTATATTTTCTCGCCCTCTTGCGCTTTGGCGACTTGCTTGTCCTATTCAAGAGTGCTTCCATCTCAATTGCTAGGCTGGCGTCATCATCTTGGTCCCTTCGAATTGCCTGTGTAAGCCAATTTCGTTGAATATCATAAACAATCAGAGGTTGCTCCTCAGTGGCTTCTACTTCTCGAACTTCTTCCCGAGGGGTGTTTGGTGGAGGCTCGATTATCTCGACCTCTTGATCACTTCCCTCACGTGCCCCAGCATCTTCCTCTCCGAAGGAATAATCAAAGTGGGTGTCCATGTCTGTGTCTTCCCCTTCATCCCGCTTACTGGCAGTTTCAGGATCATTCACACTTGAGTATCCATCCCTCTTGGCATCGGCTGGTTAATTTCTCCATCCTCTAGCTCTTCATTCCCTTTTGCTCTCTGACTAGCAAATAATGACAATTCACGTACACTGGAAGCATGAGACACCAACTGTGTTGAGGATGTATCTTCCGATCCCTGAGGTTCCGGCTGAACGGGCTCTGGCTGAACGGGTTCTCTTCTCTTTGGTTCCGGACCTCGTGTGAGCTGCTTCTTTCTTTTTTCTACCACTGGCGGCTTTCCATCACCCATGAGGTCATATGTGAGAGCGACTGACCTCCTCCTCAATCTATTAACACGCTCGTCCACCCAAGCTCTTGTGAATGTCATGACTGGGATAAATAGAGTGTCTAGATCCACAATTTCTGGCTCAGCCCAATCTACAGGTGGTATAGGTGTGCTTTTCACCGCTTCAAAATCTGGATGGGTGACCCTAGTATCTTCCTCCAGTTGATCCGGCACCCTGATCACCTCGCACTCCCTGATCAGCTTTAGAGGCAGCCTTGAGAATGTCCTTCTTCTGATTTCGTCCTCGCCTGCAGCATTTGCCCAGAAGTCCTCCATATGAGCCTTGTGCTTAAATTCTTCTCCTTGTACTGTTCCAATTATCCCCTTGGGATCAAAATTCTGCCTGCTGGTATAAAGTGTCAGCTTGTAAAACTTCAGCTCATTCTCAGCCTCCTTGGCTGCTTGCAAAGTCGGGCACTCCTCAAGTGAATTTCCTAGCACAATGGGAAAATGAAGACCTCCCTTCTTCTTACGCCTTATAATCTTGTCGTAGGCTACCAACTGCCTAGACAACTCAAGTAGGATCATCCTATTAGTGGGGTACCTCGGCAGTCTATACACATAGGAATCATACCCTGGCAGCCTCAAGTAGGTGAATTTTGGGAATTGGATAAACCAACACCCGTATTCTTCGATCAACGCCTGTGCCTCTTCGGAGATCCTCTGCTGTAGCCTCCGCTGAAGTGTTCTCGTGATGTACATAGTAAAGGCGTCGTTCACTCTTTGGAAGTCACCAGTGTGAGTGAGATGTAGCTGCCTGCACGACTGGTGGATCTTAAACTGATTGTATCCGCAGCCGATCGGCTCCTGGTACGCCAATCCCCTATACTTGGTCATTCGAGCTAACATATAGATGACATATGAGCTCATATAAAATGTCTTCGTTCTTCTGAGGTCCCGGAACTGCTCATCGATGTTGTCACTTATCATCTTCGCCCAGTTCACTTGCTCGTTCCCCTCGAGTACTACACTGATGTACAAGAACATCCATGGCTCGAAAATGAAAGACTGTGGGCTACCATTGACCCTGCTGAGCAACATAATGATGTCGCAATATTCCTGCTTCAGCTCCTCTGATATTATTTGCTTCGGTAGCCTAGCAGCCGGTGGCTTTGGCTTGCGCATCCATGTGGTATTTATTCTCTTCATGCATTTCTCGAAGGTTGTGGCGTACATCTTATCCGCCTTGGCCTTGGACTTATACATCATGTTGTCCGTGGCAAGGATTCCAAACGCCTCGCCAATCGCATCTGGAGCGAGATTTGCCATGATCAAACCACCAGGAGAGGTGATAGTTCGATCCTCAGAATTATAGAAGTTGGCGCACTCCATTATCAGCTCAGGACAACGGACCGCCGGTTGGAAGCCTGCTGCATTGTACAACCCACTCTTCACAATATTCTGTGATGCCTCTGTTGGAAGGTTGCCACCTTGCCCGTACATTCGGCGTATGAACGTCTCGAGGTTGAAGGACCCGAGGTTGGTATCCGTCAAATTGCCGTACTTTGAGGTGATCTTTGATTCAGGGACGAAGGATTTCTTCAGACCTTTGATGATCGCCTGCCTGGAGGCGTTAGCTTCGTTGTTAGCAGCCTTAGTTCCGGCCTTGCTAGTGCCAGCAGCGTCAGCCATCTGCAAAACGAAAGTGAATATTACTCCATCAACTTTTAAAAATAACAATTACGTGAGGCGGCTGGTGGTTGAGTTGGCTGCGAACATAAATACACGTTAGTAGCGTTAGCATTAAATTTTGACTTCTCAAGATTAAAACTTCAACCTCCAGCAACTCGCAGCCAGAATAAATAACTTAACTCCTCACGAGAGGTCTACTTTATCAATTTCAACTTCGAAAAAGCGTGTTAAATCTCAGCAATATTCAAAATCAGCAATTCCGAATTAAAATCAGCAAGTTTATAAATTATAAATCACCAAGTTCGAAATCAACTCTTCGACAGTTATACGTCAGCAACTTCGAAGAAAATAAATTCGAGAGTTCTTTAAACGTGCAAGTTTAAAATCAGCAAGCTTCGATAAATTAAAATCAGCTTTTCGAAGTTATAAAACAGCAACTTCGAAAAAGCAATCAAAAGCTAACACTTCGAAATTATAAAACAGCAACTTCGAAGTCATTTACAAATTAAACCCAATTCGATTTGACATGATTCAAACATTCAGCAACTTCAAACAACTTTGAAAAATTAACGCTCAATCAATCTCGCATTTAAACAATCTTAGCATTTAAACTCTCAGCAAAAGCATTTCAGCATTTCAACTTTCGACTTTCAGCAAAATAAAAAGCTTCAGCAACTTCGAAGACATACCTCGATAACGTGAAGAAATTAAAAAGCTAAACCCTCTAACTTCGAAGCACTTCGCGATTTGCAAACTCGAATCTCAGCAACTCCAACAATCGAACTTTCAGCAACTTCAATCTCAAACTTCGAACTTTCAGCAACTTCTCGAATTAAATCTCACAACTCAGTTTGCCAGCACAAATCTCAACTTCGAATCTTGTGAGACGATAATGAAAACCTTCGAAGTTTTATAGCAAAAGGCTGGCGCTAATTTTAGCAGATGCCTTTTATTCCTTTCATCATGACTGACGCGTCTGCTAAATTTAAAAGGGAATATTCTCGTCGTCTGGCAGTTATTATGACAATTTGCTATTCGGGGAGATTCTTTCCTCGATTTAAATTTAAAATTCCCTCCCGACTGCCAGTTACCTCTAGTGATTTCGAGAAAATCATTTTTACATCGATTTGAAGTTATCTCGACTGCATTTTAAAATGGCACTTTTAATTAATTAAAATTTTAATTTAATCGCCATTTTAATTTATTTCTTTCAACGCATTTAAAAATCGACATCGATTGTCAAAATTGGCTAGGCAAAATTTTATTTTCCGTCCGTAATCGACTTCCGAAACAAATTCCCCTCTTTAAATCGTCCGAAATATTAAAATTGCATGGGTCAAAATCGAAGGGGGAATTTAATATTAGACTTAGGAAAATAATTAAATCGATTAATTAATTTCTCCGTCTTGCCTAGAGAAATTTTAATTTCCTCTGATTGCCTTTCGATTTTTTTTTCGTGCTGAGAAAATTTCAAGTGCTCTTGAAGTCAAAATTTTAAAATTTAATTTCCACTTGATTTTTTCTTTTTAAACGCCTTTTTAATTTTATTTATGCTTTTTGAAGAATGAACGCCTCTTTTAATTTATTTCAAAACGCCTTTTGATTTTTATTTTATTATTTTTTTAAAACTTGGGCGCATATGAGGGGGGTCGATGTTTAGTTTCCAGAGAGGGGCGCATTTACCACATGCTACTTTCAATTTACGCCTTAGTGAAATTTTAAGTCCTTCTTTCTGGGCGCAAACAAGACTATCAACTTCCAGTTTTGGGACTTAGTCAAATTTTCGAGATCCTGGTAGAGGCGCAAGTCATCCTGTGAGGTTTCAATTTAACCCTTAGGCGCATTTGGCATACAGAGGTTTCAATTCCAAGACTTAGGCGTTTTTTTTTTTATGTCCTCTCTTTTCTGGGCGCATATTAGATGGTGAGCTTTGGGCGCCTATGATATCTTGTGCTCTCAATTTATAGCTAGCGCGTTGAACTTCAAATCAGAGGAGGGGCGCATATGGCATATGGAGGTTTTACTTTTTGCCAGGCGCATTTGGTCTTCTACTCCAAGCATTTTAACTTAGTCGTTTTCTTGTTTCCTCCTTGAGCTAGGCGCCTATGGAGGTTTACTCTTAGCTTGAGGCGCATTTGATGGGGTAAACTTTCAGCTCCAACACTTGAATATTTTGCAACGCCTTCCTTCTCCAACCAAGGCGCACTTTATGCTAGCAACTTCCAATTTCAAGACTGGGTGTATTCAACTTTCAAAGTTAACTCTTCACCTTCAACATTAGGCGCAAATGGATAGGTCAACATTCATTTTACATCTTAGGCGCATTTAATGCCTTGAACTTTTAATTTTAACTTGGGCGCATCTGGGACCCCCAGCTTTCAGTTTTGATACTTAGTCAAAATTTTGAGATCCAGGCGCATTTGGTGTCTTCAACTTTCAATTTTGCCTGAGGCGCATACAATGCCCTATACTTTCAGTTTTTTTTGATGCCAGGCGCATTTGATATAGCAAGCGTTCACTTTTGCACTTAGACGTTTTTCTCCAATGACCAGGGGCGCATTCAAGAGGGTCTACGTCCAGTTTTGCCAAAGGGGGGCGCATATTGCCTAGTCAACTTTCATTTTTACCACTTGGGCGCATTTAGCATACTAAGCTTTCATTTTTGTTTCTGGGCGCATAAGAACCATGTAACTTTCACTTTATGCCAGGCGCAAATGGATGCTGGAGCTTTCACTTTTTAGCACTGAGGCGCATTTGAGTGGTGGAACATTTAATTTGGTCATAGGCGCATTTGAGACCATTAACTTCCATTTCTACCCATGGGGGCGCATTTGGATGTCTTAGCTTCCATTTTGTGCTTCAGGGCGCATATAGCAGGGTCTCCGCTCAATTTCTTGCCTTAGTGAAAATTTTATCTTCAATCTTCTTGGGCGCATTTAGACTACCAAGCATCCACTCTTGACTAGGCGCATTTAAGTGTCCTAACTTTCACTTTAACACACAGGGGCGCATTTTGGACCTCTGACCTTCATTGTTGTCACCCTAGGCGCATATGATGCCTTGAACTTTTAATTTCACCTTGGCTATTTTCAAAACCCCTTCCAGGCGCAAATGGATGCATGAACTTTCACTTTTTGGCTTTGGCGCATTTGGGACCCAGAGGTTTCAATTTCAAACACTTAGCCAATTTTAAGCCATCTCCAGGCGCATTTGACACCTTCCACTTTCAATTTATGCCCTAGTGAAAACTTCAACTTCTCCAGAGAAGGGCGCATATAGCTGGGTCTATGTTCATTTTAAGACACTTAGTGAAATTTTCATCATTCTACAGAGGGGCGCATCCAAGGGGTCAAGCATCAAGTTAGGGGCGCATTTGGCATATCAAGCATCCGCTTGGCACATGGGCGCATTCCACATGGTCAACATCCAATTTTGACTAGGGGGCGCATTTGAGATAGTCAACCTCCATTTTGTGACTAGGCGTATTTAGCATACTAAGCTTTCATTTTTGTCAAGAGGGGCGCTTTTGCAAGGGTCTACATTCAATTCCGACACTTAGAAAAATTTCATCATCCCAACCCTCTTGACCTTGGGCGCATTTGGCAGGGTCTCCGTCGAGTTTCCGACACTTAGCCATTTTTCCGCCTCTGTTCAGCCTTCAAAGTGAGCCTTAATGCTGGATTTGAAATTTTATCCAATTTAGCAAATTTTATGCCTGTTGCCAGATTTGAGTTGATTTTTCCGTGGTCAACCCTAACTCGCCTTGACTTTCTATTTTTAGAAAGTTCCTGAAATTTCGCGCCGTTGACTGGATTCTGACTCCTGATGCCTGATTTTCACTTTGCTTTGAATTTCGACTAACCTTTTCTGTCAGCGCCTGATGTCTGTTTGTACCTGCTATTTTTAGCAACCTGCTAAAAATAGCAACTTCTCAGAAAGTCTTCAAATTTCACGTGCCAGATGCCCGAAACATGGTGATTGCCATCGGATACTGATTCTTCGTGAATGTCAGGTTCCGCCCTTGATTTTAGGAAACCCTAATTAACCTGCTAAAAATAGCAAATGCTTGATTCTTCAATCTCTGTAACTCTGTTTGCTTTGAAATTCGCGCCACGGATTTTCATCACATGTTCGACCTGTATTTGCTGAGATTTGGTGCTGACCTGCCAATTATAGCCGCTGCTGAGGTGACTTACTATTTATAGTAAGTGTCTGTTTCTGAGAACTTCCTTGCTCCGTTTGCTTGGAAATTTGGACAGTGGGCCCATCGCTGGTGAACTTGCCCGTGTACGCTGACGTCGAGGTCAACTTTCTATTTATAGCCTGCGCCGAGAATATCTTACTAAAAATAGCAAGTTCTCCGATTGCTTTCAAATTTTGCCAGTAGACTCTCGAAAGGATGCCGATCATGAGGGGTACTTCAGTTTTGAACACTTTGACTTCTGACTCCTCATTTTTAGCGCTGAAGCTCGAAACCCTAATTTTGTGCATGTCGCTCAGATGAGCTCCGTTTGACGTCGTTTCAGTTGCATGATGATCAGCTTGCAGTTCTGAAGCGTCGAGCTGCTGCCCAAGTAATACCTGCTAAAAATAGAAAGCGGCCTGAAAAGTGATCAACCAGCTGTCGGGTGATCTTGCATGTCATACTGCCCGAAAAATCTTGAAAAACCCAGAAAAACCCAGAAAAATCTTCAACATGCACGCACTGGCTAAAAATAGTAAGTTTCCGAAAAGTGGTCAGCTCCATTTGCATGCTACATCGTCGCGAAGCTCTTGGAAAACCCAGAAAGAAAATGCCGACATGCGCTGAAAATGTCTGCATGCAAACCCTAATATTGGCCTCCGAAGGCCGAATGCTGAAAGTCATCATCATACTTTGCATGTCACATCACTGAAAAACCCACAAGGAATCTTCGGACATGCGTTGAAAAACTCTGCGTTTAAGCCCTGAAAATTGCCTCCGAAGGCAGAACTGCTAAAAATAGCAGGTTGTCAGTTTTTGCTCAAAATTTGTCAAAAGTGGATCTGAAGTGCTCTGAGTGCAATGAAGTTGCCAAAATGTGAAAATCTTACAAAAATCAACCCTAAACTGACACTTACTAAAAATAGAAAGATGGCAGAATTCAGTGAAAGTTCAGAGGTTGCTTGCTGAAAACATGGTAATAATTCTACTAGGCTCAAAAGCTGACAAACCAACTCAATCTGATCTCAATATGACCTAAAAACGTGAAACCCTAATTTCAGACTTGGTCGAACCTTACGTTGAAGCTTGCTGACGGGAACGTCCCCAGAAAAGCAGAAAGCGGAACAGAAACAGAACGAGAGAGAGAAAGACAAAAAGCAAAGCCAAAAGACCAGAATGGAGCAAAAATTTATGGGTCCCCATTTCAGATGGGGCGATGTGTGAAAAGGTCACAACAAGCTGAAGGTGCCAGGCTATAAATGCAGTGGTATTCATTCACATCGTACCGATCTAGAGCCAATTTTGATCCTCACCACCACAATGGAACTGTGAACGGAAAGAAATATAAACACAAAGTAGACCTAGAGGATTACTGGGCCAATGTTGCGGATGAATTTGATGTTAGGAAAAGATTGTGGTCCAGACTGCCTATCAGCGTAATCAAAACATCAAAACTCTTCCATGTGCCAAACCAACTTGAAGATGATGGTGAATTTACACAACTAGGTTTTGATGGAAGTCAACCTCTTCCTCGCGTGCGCTAGTCAAAACCGGAAATTTCCGACTTGGCCACCTTCATGAGACCTGTCATCAAGTATTCACAATGGTGGGCAAATCAGCAGATTAAGTTACTACGGCGAAAGGGTATACCTTTGACATACACTCTAATGGGCGAAGCAGAATCTTACTCTTCGAACATTGGAGCGTCCCAAGGAGACGAGCCAATCGAGAGCTCTAATCCCAAGAAAAGGAAGGTGACAAAGGGAAAAGAAATTACAAACGAGGAACCTGTCAGGAAGCAGCAAAGATCGGAGCCTCTTCATTCTGTTGTCTCCGCAAATGTGAATGAAATTCTAGACATTAATGAATCTCTAGGAGATATAAGGATTCCCTCTCCTATCCCTATTCAACCAGAGATGATGAGCCTCCATGACCCACAAGCACCAAGATTTTAGAATCGGACAACGAGGTTGACATTCTAGACAACAAGTTTGAAGAAGGAATGATTTCAGCCCTAAAAGAAATTCAAGAAATTCCAAGCGTGTAGGACATTCAAGACATTTAGGAAGAGCCTGATACTAAGCAGCCAACCATCCCCGATTGGCTGAAAGAGAGATTGAAGATGAAGGAACCAGAAAAAGTTCCAGATTGGCCGATTTCCTAGCTAGATTAGAAGCAATCAGTGCAAGAAAGCCTGGCAAAACATTCTCCACTATCCATAAAGATGAAACTGGGCATTGTACAGTCCAAGTTGCTATACCAACAGTTGACAAGTCGAGGGAGGAAATTACTCCCCAAGAATATGCCATTACCACTATCGATTTGAGTCCTACCACAAAAGTATAGGAGGTGGAAGAATTGGATAATTTTGTTGCCACTATCAAAGCAAGGCTAGAGAATGAGGTAGCAAAGAAAAAAGAGTATAAACAAGAGGTTGAAATACTTAAGGAGTATATTCAGCATCTAACTAAGCCTCTCGATTAGACTAGCTCAATAGCTCCTCCATTGATGAATACTTCTCAGGAGACTCTCAAAGAGGAGAAGAATATAGCCAAGGAGACTAAGGAATGGTTAATCAGCAACACAGAAGAGGTGCCTATATTTGCAGAAAAATTGGCATTGGTGTACAAGAAAACTTCTTCTTTGCTCTCGAGAATTGTAACATTGGTAGAAACATGGGATAATGCTCAGGGTGTTCGAGACAAAACTATTCCATGTCTCAAAGTGCTTAAAGGAGTGTCGAAGCAAGAGCTGGTTAGCGGAAAAGTAATTGCACCTGTTATCACCTGAAATTGCACCCTTGTTGAACCTGATGTTCAACACCTCAGTGTAACATGGGAAGACCTCTAAAGTTGTGGGTCACTTGCAGACAGAGGTCAACCTCCGGAGAAGGCTGGCTTCCTTTGGTGTTATCACCTAAACTACTGCTCTTTAAAAGAAAAGGGGACAAGGAATGCATGAAAATTGAAACTTAAACATATGGTGATACACCAAATTGACAGAAATCATGGAATGAAAACAAGATGAACATACACTGAGAAACTAATGAGATATATTTCATTTATTCGAAATAACTTTGTGAACATATGCATCATTCTTGAAAAGGTTTAATCTGCATATATATATTTTAAGAAGGAAAGATGGATTTCACAACTTCAAAGTTCAAATGCAAACTTAGAAAACACAGTTCAAAACTTACATAATATGAAAAGAAATGAAAACAGTATGAAACACCAACACTGGTTTCCAAGGTAATCTCTGTATGTTATATTCCAGATTCCAGTTGAGTTACAAAGCATACATCAGCTAAGAAAGGATTTAAGAAAAATCACTAACTCTCTAGAATGCATAATCCGAACTCTTTTACAAAGAGGCAAAAATGCCATATATACAAAAGTACGTTGGCCCCTAGGGCTTATAAAAAATATCTCCTTCAGAAAGATCTGCCCTTAGATCTTTTGAATGAAGTTAATGCTATATCCCCGTGTCCATGTCGGTGTGAAAGATTGCCCTCAGGAGAAGCCCTCAGATCTTTTGCAACGCATTTAATGTGCCAACCTCTGGTCTCCGTGTTCACTTTCGAACCTCTTCCCGAGCAGCCTGAATGTCTTGAAGCCCTTATCATTAATGTCTATCCGCCCCTGCTAATTGATACCCAGCTGTCCCTGCAGTCTCCACCCTTTTATTTACTAACGACACCTCCTGGATATCAAACTAATCAATCGCTTTATTCTCAGAGAAAATCCACGTTGTTTACATTCTGTTGATCTTCTTCGCAGGGGTCAAACTGCCACGGCTCACCTGCGTCCTTAGCTCCCTTTGATTGGTCGAACTCGTGCCACGTAGATTTTGGGATGGTCAAAGGTTGCTACATCAGAATCGCATGTCGGTGAGACACTATCCGTGTCTCACCGATGCGATTATTCCCTTCAACGGTTATCGGCATAGCTCACAACTGTCGGCAAGAGTTCATAGCAAGCCCAAAAGTCATATCGACACCCACAGTGGCTACCACCCAGACCATCGGCAAGACCTATCGCTTTTGGGAAGACCTCATGGCGAACCTTCAAGAGCCATACCGATATCCCTTTCAATCGCTAAGGCCTCAATCCTTTGGCGGGACCTCTCACCGAGCGCATTCCACTCTCCCTGAGCTCCGTTCATTCCTTTCGATGAGACTCCCACGGGTCGGCAAGACCTCTTGCCGAGCTCAAAACACTATGTCGATCTTCATGAGTTACACCGCTGCCCAAGATTGTCGCCGAGACCATCGCTATCGGCAAGACAACATGTCGAAGGCACCCTTCTTTCTCCCTGAGTTCCTATCCTTTAGTTTCGACAAGACTCCCCTCCAGTCGAGAAGACCTCTTATCGAATTCATTTTGCTTCGGCGAGACCACCTTCAGTCGGTGAGACACTACACCGACCGAGCCTTCTGTCAACGAATGCAACCTCCTTCGGCAAGACTCCGCCCATTCGGCCAGACGTTACACCGATGTCATCTATGTCAACGAGACCTTCCGTTATCGGTGAGACCTCCTAGCGAAGGCAAAACACTATACCGAGACCCTTCATTGGTTGGTAGGATCTCATGCTTTCGCCGAGACATCATGGCGACTCTACTTTTCCTTTGCCCTGAGCTCACTTTACTTTGGCAAGACCCCATCGGGTCGGTGAGACATCATGGCGAAGACCAACCTCCTTTGCCGAGACCATGAGTCGGTAAGACTTCCATCGAAACCATCTTGCTTTGGCGAAAGCCCATATCAGTCGGGAAAACATTGCCTGGTCGGCAAGACCTTTCGCCGAGCTCTCATCTTGTCACCGAGACCTCCTATTGTTGGTAGGACATCTCCCCAAGCCACCATCTTACGCCGAGGGCATTCTGTTTCGGTGAGACATCATTCGGTCACCAAGACGTCACACTGAAGCCTTCTTTCCCCAATGCCAACCTCTTTGAACTGTCGGCGAGACCACTTCCCAAGCGGAGAGAGATATAAAAACTCATGGCGATTGAAAAGTCTAGCCGACCGGTATATTTCAAATGAATAGAACCACCGCCAGTCGACAAGACAACAGGAGGGTCTCAACGACTTTCTCTTTGAGGAGTTTTATGCTTGATCCAAACTGAGGCATACTTTCAACAGGCTTCCTTGTGACTTAGCATCAGATGTATTGTTTAGCCCTTGTTGCGAATGTCCCTTCATTTGGCCTCCATGAACACTTGAAAATATAGACCCTACCTGACGAAGCCTGCAGGTGAAAAATGGGTAACAACACCAAGCGCAACTTATGATTTTAGTAGCTAGTACATGGCGTTAATCACACGGAGCGATATCCTAGAAAAGATAAAGGAAGATACTATCCGAGTTGAGAAAAGGACAAAAGAAATCCGGGAGAAGATTCTATCTGTGGCTACAGACACGCTGGAGAAGGACATTGTGCAAGCAAACAACTTGCAGTTTGAAAACTTGAAGCACAAGATTCAGGAAATCTTCTTCGCCACTATTGGACCTATCCTCAAACAAAATTTGACTAAGGTTGTTGACTTCCTATTCATCTTTCGTACTTTCCAACAACAGGAATCAGAATGGGAAGATGCATTTGTAGAATGTTCGGATGATTTAGATCTACTAGAATTCAAGGTTAATGCACTGCCACTTGTCACAATCGAGGAGGTCGGCACAATAGTTTCCAAATTCATCCTGTATAATACCACCAAAGAGGATAGGGATGTGCCTCCCCAAGATTAGCTCTTCACTTTAGTTCACTTGTTGTTAGCTCATTAATCACTGACTATATTTTGGGAAAACCCTAAATAGGTTGCTTATTTTTAATCTTTGCCATTGATTCTAGATTAATCTCAGCCATTCATTGTACTCAGGAAACTCTATAAATCCCCCCTCTCATTCTCTCATTTTCATAGATGGATAACATGATATAGAGCATAGATAATAAGAGAGAGTTTTATAAAATTGTTGCTAAAGACTATTCTTGATAATAAAGTTCATAATGCATAAGATGCTTTGAATCGTTTTATTGTCAAATGGTTGCATGGTTGCATATTTCTCTTCCTCGCAAAGTAGATTTGAGTTAGAATTTCATTTCAATGTATGTTAAGGGAATGATAGATTGATCATAAAGATTAGTGAAACTTTGCTCATAATTTCTTTGGATGGATGATTTCTATTCAATGCGTAAAGTTAGATTGAGCTTTTGATGTGGACACTTCATTGTTTACTTCCAATGATATTGTTCTATTGATGGTGTTGTTTGTAGTGAAGAAATTTTAAGCACAAATCCCCAGAAGATTGCACCTGCTTTGTGTAGTTGTTGTATAGCGTGGTGAAACAAAGTATTGTTCTTTGGTTTCACTTAGTCCTTACTATCTTTTGATTTCATAGGAATAGTGTAGGATTCCTCAACCCTTACTCCCTTTTTTAACTTTTTTTTCAAAAAAAAAAAAAAATAGCACTGCATTTAAGTCCTTGATTTCTAAGTAGCTTGCTAGAGTAAATCCCCTTGTGTTACTGGAAAATCCACATCATCCATAGAGCTTATCCACACCCAACTTACGAAACATTGGAATTGTTGTATGATCTTTTTGGCAATCTTAGCATATGAGGCAGTTTTTCAAGAGAGGATAGAGTGTCTTTGGATTCTTTATTCTAGAGTGCTTGGTGAGTCATAAAACACGCATCAACAAGCTCCTCCTCCCATCCACTGGTGCCAAAAGCTCGTGCTAATTTTGGTCTTGCTATAGCTAAGGCTTCACATTGTTTTGAGGATGGTAAAAACAGCTTGATTACTATGGCTTTGCCAAGCATGATGACAATCTCAAGTTAAGTGATTGAGACTCTTCAAGGAGAGACAATGATTTCAAAAGTCTCTAAAGACAAATCTTCAAATGCCTCAAAGGACAATTGGATTGAGGTTAAAAGGGAGAAGGATTCTCCTCAAAATAGGCATCATATGACCCCTTAGATCCTCCAATTTAAAGAATATTTTCTTTAGCGCATTAATTGACTAAAGTTTTCTTTAGTGAGCTAGGGTCAGCATGAGAAATTGTAATGTCCCTTTTTTATTTTTCTTATTTTTCTTATATAATAAAATCTACTCACAATTATAGTGGCACAATTAATTATAATTATGATACCAAATTCAGAAACTGCAGCTTTAACAATTTATTTTAATTTAGATATAATATTTAGAATATCTTTTCCTTTGTATTTGCTGCTAATTACCCCAAATCTGCAGTTATCTATCTTCACTAAAATGTTTTTCAGTTGTCTCCAAATCTGCTTGAATCAGGGGTTTTCATCCACTGACTCAGCAACAGAAATTAGGGGTTTCATCCTCTAATTTCAGACCTTGAGTGGTTTCGTCCTTGGTTGCTAAACCACAGTCCATGCTCCACGAGGAGTAATAATTAGATATACAAAACATATTCAATGATGCTTCCTTCTCCCTTTTAATTTCTCTTCTACACCTTTTCTTCATAGACAAAACTCTTCATATTGCCCCTTGACTTCTGATAAAATTAAACTCTAATTTAATTCCAGTTTGTTATAACTTAACCACTACTTAACGAAATCACAAGTACCTTCCCTTTTAAATTTAAGCACTACATTTAATTATTTTGGAGGACTTTACTCTTACCTGCCACAGCCCAATGTTTCACTTGATAGTTAATGATTTATTTTACTTGGAGCTTAAATGAAACTAGGCAGGGGACATTACAGAAATACATGGTTTTTTGCTTCTCTTGATGAGGTTGTTTGGCAGGATAATGTGCCCAAAATGGGAGTGGATCTAGTGAATTCTAGGTTACTAGAATCTGCACTTTGGCATTTTTTTGGCAGCCCCTGGGTGCCTTACCCAAGTATATTAAGCAAATATATATATATATAATATTTATATAATTATAATATTATTTGATATATATACTTTAATTAATTATAAACTAGCATGGCTACCTTAAATAAATCTATCTAAAAGATGATGAGAGATATCAATCTCAAGGTACCTATCTAACCTATACAACAAATTCAATATACGCACCTTGATACAAATGTCTCTCACCATCTTTTAGATGAATGTATTTACGATATCTACATACACTTGTCTATGTATATACATATGTGTGCGGCTGAGTGCTATTTATCTGCAAACATTCATGCACATATATAGTATTCATCTACATGAAAATGCCACTGAGAAATGGCCCTTCAATTACTCTCAATGTGGATATGTTAAACAACTTAGCCTATCCCAATTGAAGATGTAAACTCCAAACCAGGAATTCAACTTGTCTTCTAACTTAATAAGCTAAACACCAGGAGTGGGGCATTCTCAAGAGAATAAATGAATTTTCCACTTTTCAGTAATATTAATAATGAATAATGTTATAGAGTACTCCAGTATAACCCTAAGTTGTCGATTCTAGTACGAGACCAAGCACGAGTACGGGATACGGGTATGCCGGTACAACAATTTTTTTCCTTGGGTACGGTACGTTTGGGTACGACTGTATATATATATATATATAAAATTAAAAATATACAAAATTGTAAATACATTTGAATAGTATGAACTATGATACTTCATCAATCATCAATCATCATTAAATCTAAAATCATTGATCAATGCTAGTGATAAACTAAAAGCCTATAAAGATAAATCATAAATGCCAATTGATAGTTCAAAATTCCAATACATATGTCATACTCATATATTAATAATAAATATCATATATGTCTCTCTAGTCATGATTCAAATGAAGATCATTACAATTATTCATCAATCATCAAAAGGATCTAGATCATCATCATTTGGTTCCACATCATTTGAACCACAAGCAAATGCATTGCCAGTGCCACTTGTAGTAGGTACATCATGTGCAAGAGTCTCAACATCATCATCATCATCTATAGTGACTCTAGCAAGCTCTGCAATAGATGCATCCAAGTTGGCACACTCAAGGGCTATGTCCCAATTCTACATTGAACCATCCTTGTACTCATCTTGCTTATGTGATAGAAGACACAAGTTGGAATGGACATAAACCAAGTCTTCTGCTTTTTTTGCAGCCAACCGATTACACTTCACTAAGTGGATATAGGAGTATGTACTCCAATTTTGTTCAGCCGAAGAAGAACTTGCAACTTGTTGAAATTGGAGAGAAAACCAAAATAACTTAGAAATAAAAAATGCAAAATAAATTAAAGAATGGTAAGTAGTAGTGCTAAACTTAAAGTCTACAATACAAATGTTAATAAAAAAAATTTAAAAAATTAAAATTACTTACTTGTGATAGAATCTTGATTGCAAGAGGTTGGAGGAACATAAAATCTTGCCCATGGAGGTTCCACCATGTACGAGCATTTACTTTGTATTGGTCTTGAATAGCACAAAGACTATGATTCCGTCCTGAGATGAACAAGCTAAACCCTTTCCTAACATTTTCCACCACTTATGGATTATTGGCGTTTAAATTAGCACCTCTAGAGTGTTGATTATAAACGTTCAGCTATTACAAATGTTTTGCAACACTTCTTCGTTAGTTAAAGAGGAGAAGTCCCTCTTTGCTAATGTAATGCATAAGAAAGGGTAGGGTAAACTAAGGTTCCTATCATTTTGTACTCAGCGGTAGGACACAAGGGTGCACAAACACAATGTGCCATAGCTAAGTTTTTTCTCTAGTTTCAGCAGATCTTAACTATGACTATTCAAGCTTTTAATCTATCCTAAATCCTTAAGGTAAATAGAGCATGAGGGCATAGAAGCGGGAATGGGTTGGTTGGATCACTTGAATCTGTCGTCTCCTTAGAATATGGCCGAGACTCTGAACTCTCAGATATACGCAGGGATAAGGTTTTATACAAGCAAACGCTCTTAACGGTAAGTTGGATCTAAGACCTACCAAGGAGGAGGAACCCCTATCCGAGGTATGGGCTAGGAAACAACTTACAAGAAACAACAAATTACGATGTCTTGGCCGACAAACTTACTAAGGAGGAGGAACCCCTATCCGAAGTATAGGTTGAAGGACAATCCATTAGACAACAACAAACAACAACCATTTATAATAGACATCCAAGGAGGAGGAACCCCTATCCAAGGAGGGAAATGAAGCAACAAGCTATTTAAACACAAAGACATTATGGAAGAACTCAAATCCTTTAGATCAAATTGCATGTGCCTTTTGATTTCTTTTCTTCAAGCTTTCTAAACAAATTACAAAGATTGGGACAGCAAAGGTACGAAATCATGCACAATTACAATCAACCAATGAACTCTCATCCAAGAGTGAACAAATATTCGCTTTCAAAGTTGTTGGCAACAATAGCACAACAATTTTGCATAGCAAGTAAAGGTTATACAAACAATGAGCCCAAGGCTCTTATTTATAGAACTCAAAGAAGTGGGCAACCCCAAAATCTCCTTGAGTTAACAATGAGTGCTTTCCAATCAATTAGCAAGATTTATTCCTAAAAAGGTTTTATAAATAGAGCTAGACATGCATGATTCAAGAGACAATTGGTTCGGGCGGGGGCCCTAACTCGGTTGGCTAAGTAATTTCGTTGCGGCTCTGCTGGTCACGAGTTCTAGTCTTCCCCGTCCCATGGTACCGGAGGGCGTGTCGCGCCAGCGCCGCCGGTCACGTTAAAAAGTTTACCAGGCGCACTGCAGTTTATAGGGGGTCGTGCTACCCGATTCCTGCAGTCTAATAAAAAAAAAAAAGAGACAATTGGTTAACTTGGAATGAGTCATCAAGTTAACAAACTGTTAATCATAAATGCCTTCCTAGAGACTAGGACATCCCAGCCTAGGTGTCCTTTTACATCTCACCACCTCTGGTCAACAGCTCCTCGATCCACGTGTTGACTTCTTCTACTTCCAGATAGCCAATGCTTTGATGACGTGGCATCTCCTCTCCTTGCGCAAGTTGTTTCTCTTGGTAACTTTGGCGGCTCCATGCTTGGAATGACCTCTTTGCGGCTGGTAAGCCAGGGTGCTTACTGTCACGCAGGAGGTGGTAATACTGGCCTCTCGGCTGCAAGATCAGCCTTTCTTTCTTCTTCATCCAGAGTAATTGTTGCGGCTCTCCACTGAGTAGGTGATGTATTCTTTTCAAAAATAAAAATCCACAAATTGCTGATGATGTTTGTTTGCTATCCAACAATATGTGTAAGATCTGGTTGGAGAGTTGTTGGTGTAAGGTCTGGTTGTTCAATTGAAGCCCAAGGATGCCAAATTGTCATTCCGTGAAAAAAAACTCACCTGTTGATTGTAAACATGGGTATGTTTAGACAACTCTGAAAACCCTTAAAAACAGCGTTGCTTGCCGAAAAGTATTTTTTCGGAAAAATTCTGACACATGGGTTTTGCTCGTGCTTCAAAGCTAAACAAATCCAATTCGTTGAAATTTTGATTTGATGACTTTTTCGGAAAAATCCCTAAAAATAGGGGTGGCAATTTTGCTGATTTTGAAAAATTTGAAGAGATGGGTTTCTCTGGAAAATTATGCTGATCACACCCAGTTGATCAAATCTGTGATACCCTGCTATTTACTATGACATGCAAGAATTTTAGACACAATAGAAGAAGAAGATGAGAGGAAGAATAAAAGTTATTGCTGCCCTCTCTGAGAAAATTCTTTGCTAGATGCAACCTTTGAAAAAGAGAAACCTTCCCTGTCACTGATCTTCGAAAAATCACAAATAACAATTGAAAAACCTTCTTCAGATCTTGAAAAACGTCTTTGGAGAGCTTATTGTTGTTCAAACCCTCAACCTGCAAAGAAATGAGCATAATGGACACCTAGGCTTGATCATATAGAGATTTGTGCTTGAATCCATGAAGTTTGGGAGCCTAACTCATGATCTAAAGTTGATTTGGCTTGATCTGGAGTTCAAAAGGTTGATTTCCACAGATTGTGGATGAATTGGCCAAGTTTGCCTCCAAAATATCTTAACTAAAGTCAACAAACTTTCCTTTGACCTCTTTGGGCATCCCTTTTGAGTTTGAGTCCTTTTATCATCATTTTTCATGTTGAATGACCTCTGTTTGATCCCTGCTCCAAATTGATTGGACGATGCTAAGCAATTGCTGGTACATTCACTGTCGAGCTGGATCTGAGCTGAAGAGAAGTGCCTAGGAGGCACTAAGCTAGAAAGTTGAGTTTGTGACCCTAAAAAGGTCGCCTTTCTCAAGAAAGGGTGCTTTTTCCTTGCCTTGGTCACTTTTTGATATATGTTCTTTCAATCTCTTCATTCTGACCTCATGTGCCTTGATTCGAAATTCCTATTGATCGGAGAATCGGATAATCTCATTAGATGTCTCATCAGGTAACTAGCTCTACTCCTCAAAAGATGACTGGAGTCTCAGTTTACAGAAGTCAGTGAAAGGTCCCTTAATGCAAGGGCGCCCCTCACTGAAAAGGGCACTTTTGCCTTCTTGCTCAGTGATATTTATGCTTGAAACTGCTCCAGTTTGGTCTTTGTAATCAAGTGATTTACTTGTCAGATTCCTGTGCTTATAGTTTTGTTGTTGAGATTGACCCAAATGATAAAGGTCATCCTAGGGAACCCTTTGTCATTTGACATCATCTGGAGGCCCAAAATAAAGGGCGCATTTCTCTAGAAAGGGCTCTTTTTGCATCATGCCTCAGCACATTTTTTTTATGCTTTCCTTTCAGTCTCTTTTTGGGACGTTTACCACTTAATTGCTTCCACCTGCTGCCTGGCAAACCTGATGAACATGTTGATTTGACTGAGAGGATGAGACTAAGCTAAACAAGTTCCTTACACACAACAACTGCAAACGAGGTCATCAGGTACCTCAAAAGGAAAGGCGCCCCTGGTCAACAAGGGCGCTTTTAGCTTGTAACTTACTGATTAAAGCTTCATTTGGCATGTTCAGTCAATCAACCATTGCAATTGAATGACTCATCCCGCAACTTGGCTGATAGATTCATTGTCATGTTGAAACAAAGCCAAAGAGACCTCACGAAGGCGTGAATTTCCTAAAACTAACATCTGAACCACCCCATTCAAGGGCGCCTTTGCTTGAAAAGGGCTCTTTTTTCAATGTTGGATCATCATTTTTGCTTTCTTCATCAACTGCCTCTTTTCACTCTATTGATGTTTGTCGGCGATTGCTTCATCAGACGATCTTGTTGAATGTTACGTTGTCAAGCTAGCACGAGCATGAAGATGACTGTCTTAGAGAATTCAAATGTTTGTATTTACCCCCTAAGAATCAAGGGTGCCCCTCACTGAAAAGAGCTCTTTTTACATCTTGGACTGATTTCTCCTTTGTAATGTTTCCAGAGTTAGCCAATTTTCAATCTTTTTCAATTTCAAAAATCTACTCTGTCAAACATCACCATTTTTCCCTTTTTTGTTGTGGTTTCTTCATTGAAACTCTTCAAGCTTAACTTTTAGCACTTGGTACTGGCCAATCTACCATTAATGGTTGCGGAGCTCCTAACTTTGTTCCTAAAAAATAGAAATAGACCCACTAGAGTAAAATATGGCTTTTGATAATTCTGTCTTGATTAGTGTGATCGTGAAGTCAATTAAGCCTATCAAAATCATTTTCAATCATTTCCCGGAAGGTCCTATTTTTGGGGTTTTCCCTGAAAATAGGGGCGTAAAACCCTAATTTTCAAATTTTTTAGAATTTTGCACAAGCGTTCCTTGACAGAAACCCACAAAAACCTTATGTTGGGTTTGACCTAAAATAGACTTTTGATGGCATTTTAACATGATTTAGCTCAATTTATATAGAATGCCAAAAATTTATTTTGGGTACAACATGGATCTGTGAAGAGTTTTTTGAATGCTTGCTTGTACCCATTAGCAACTTCACTATCTCTATATGGTGGAGTTCTCCCTAGCAAAGCAAGTATCTATGAACTATAGCATTTGGGAGATAATGCATATGCAAGGAGATGCAATGGTGTGTTCATCTTGTCCCAATGGTGGTGAATGATTTTTTCAACTCTATGAAAAAATGTTCCTTGGGGGTCATTCTCTTTTTCTGCTATTATCACCTTTATTTTTTCTATCATGGAGTCAATACCATCATAGATTTCCCCCAAACATGGTCGATCTGTATCAGCAAACCTGATCATACTCATGATAGGCTCGGTGAATCTCAAGACATAGGCCACACGATCCCACCAATCATCATCTAGGATCAATGACTTGACCTTTTGGGCCCTCTCTGAACTTGATGTTTTCCAAATACTCCATTGGTTGCTAATAACCATGGCACCCAATGCGTCTCACACCTTCACAAGTCATCTCAAAACAATTGTGTGTGATGCAAATCGGGTCTCGGCAACCTAGTATCAAGTAAAACATAAGTTAATAATAACACATTAAAATATAAACCCATAAAATTAAAAAATAAATTACATAATTGATAATTACATTAAATTTACCTTCAACAATTCCAATCTCGAGAAAGTCCTGAAGATGCTTTGTGACATATGGTGGTTTGTCACAAAAATTTGGATCTTCTCAGCCTCTTGGTATATATCTTTCACCCATTCTATTTGAGTGCCAATTGCTTGCATCAGCAAGTTAAGGGAGCGTACAATGCATGATGTCCAAAAATTGTGTTCATACCTTTTCTCAACCAAAATACTTGCAGCCCTACAATTTTTTGCATTGTCTACAATGACTTGAACAACAATTTCAAGACCCACTATCTCTATGGACTCAATGAGGAGTTTTGAAATGAATTATGCATCCTTGATTTGCCACTCACAATCAACTGCCTTCAAAAACATAGCCCCTTTGGGGGACACTACAATAACATTTATCAAAGGTCATTTTTTGCAATCCTTCCATCCATCGGAAACAATAGACATTCCTGTTTCAACCCAAGAATCCCTAATTGGTTTGAGTGATGTCTCTACATGATTTTTTTCTTTTACTAATAAGGTGGTGTGCACCTTTTCATACCCAGGACCTTTGAAACCTAAAGGTGCGGTATTGATTGCCTCCACCATATCACACCAATATGGTGATCTCACCAAGTTGAAAGGAAGACCATTGGCATAAATGCAACGTGCAATTTTTTTGTTTGCGATGTCTCTTGCTTCATTTTGAAATGCCCTATCCAATGGTCCTCTTTTGCAAGAAGAAATGGAGTCTTCTACTTGGACAGAGGGTGTCTCCAAGAAAGGATGTTGAGAGGCCACTACTGAATTTGCAAGCAAAGTCATTGACTTTTTCTTTGCTAAAGGATGTTTTTCTAATTTTGCTCTTTCAGCCATAGCATCAGCTTCTTCTTGTCCAGCAATGTATTCCAGAATTTTTTCCTTTGACAACCCCTTCTTAGTTGGCCCTCCACATACTCTAATCCCTTGCCCACCTTGTCCACAAAAGTGAGCTCTCACTCAACTATATCAGCTCTTAAATTGGGTTTTACACTCATCACAAATCCAAACAAATGCCCCACCTCCTGGAAGCTGTTCAACCATCATAGTATGATTCCATAAAGGAGATGCTACATCAATTTCAAACTTTTGGTTTTTACGAACACCCAGTGAACTTGAACTTGTAGCCATTTGAACTTTGATTTTGCTGCTATAAGAAATATAAAGTATTGAAACAAATTACAAAACGAACACAAAAACACATTGAAACAAATAACAAATCTTATTTCTTCTTTTCTAAAAAAAAATTGAAAAAAATCTTCAAAAACTTGAAAGAATCCATCAAAAACTTGAAAAAATGAGTTAAAATGCATACCTTAGGTGATTAGATCTCCTTTGTGCAAGCTATCCTTAATTCCTTTTTGCACTTGATCAATCTCCTTCAAAAAACTAGCAACCTTCAAAATGAGAAAAATGGAGGGGAAAATATGTTTGTTAGAGCAATGAAATGATAAATGAGTGATAAAATCATGTTTTAAAGGCGTTTAAGGGTTTCATTTGCACTCTAAGTGCTTGAATTTTTATTTTTTTTTGGGCGCCCAAACTCCGTGGGAGCGTCTAGGCACGCCCGAGCACGGCTGGGAACGCACAGGCACCCCCAGGTTCTCTGTGGGTCCGGGTTCTCTGGGCACTCCCAGCCGCTCCCTAGCACGTATCCATGCCCAAACGCTCCAAGAGCGGGCATGCTGGGCAAAACAGAGGAACCCAGTAACATAGGTATAACCAAATTTTTTAAGAAAATTTATCTTTCTCAGAACATGCTTCTGACCTCTTTTGTCCTACTGAAAAGCATCCGTCTCCAAGTCAAATGAACATAGAAGACAGCCATTAGTCCACTTTACCTATATATAAGGCAACCAAAGGACTAACAGCACACTAGCCATGGACTATTGTAGGCAATTGAATTTTAACTATCATCATAATGAAAGAATATTATAAATCATTCAATATTCTACAAGCACAGATATTCACAACATATTCAGATGCAATGCTGAGAAAATAAACAAACAATATCTTCACAGTACAACCTTAGTTGCCACATACTTTTAGTTTCATCCTTCAATCTGAATATATAATATTCATGAATTATCAGAAAATCTGAGAAACACCCCAGTGGGAGACCGAGGGATAGAAATACATATCAATGAAGATATGAGAGTATCAGATCGATGGACAGAACTAACCATAGAAAAATGGCATCAACAAACAATCTTCACAGAGGAAAACAACCATAGTTTCCATAAACTTTCAGTTTCAGCAGATAATAGCATTCTTTAGACAGAATATAAAACATAAGATATACAAACAAAAAACTGTTAAAATAGCTCAACAGGAGAATGATTGAACATAAGTTCATCTCAATAAAGGACTCAGGTTGTCCGATCAAAACACAATTATCATGGGCAAAAGATGAAATGATCACTGCACAATTGACAGAATTGGTTTTACTTATAATATTTTCTGCATATTGTGGGAAGATGTTTGTTGCAGGACAGAAACAGCTTAAGCAACACCTTCTTCTTGAGAAATAGGTTTAGGAAACTGACAGCATGATCGATTTCTAGTGAAAAAGTTACAAACTATATGACACCACACTATTACACCCTTTATAATACCCCCTATCCTTTCACTCCCCAAATACAGAGCCCCATTTTCATGCCTAACATAATTCAATCCATATTCAATTCAGGAGGATTATAAAATGTAATTTCACATAATAAGGAATATGATAATAACATGATATGGTACCTGACTTGCTGATTTCTAATTTCACATAATAAGGAATAGGATAATAACATGATATGGTACCTGATTTGCTTATTTTACGAATCGCAAAGTTTGCTGAATCAGCCACATAAATATTTCCCTTAGCATCAGATGTGAATGACTTTGGACGTTTAAACTGGGCTTCTGTGAAGTCCCCGTCTGCAAATCCTGACACTCCTTTTCCAGAACCAGAAAACAGTTCGACCACACTATCTGTTCAAATAGAATCTCAAAAGTTAATACTAATCAGAAGAAGCAAACCAAAATATAGAAATTTATGCCTTAAAGGACATTTCACTTTGGATTTTGAGACTAAGGGTTCAAGAGTATGACACACACTTTAGGTTTAAAGTCTCTTAGTTAGAAGACACGCACATATGGCTCCATGAGCTTGTTAATCTTCTTAATGTAACCAAATCCACCTTATCTGTTTTTCAAGACACTATATTTTCCCCCTAGATCAACCAATTATTATAATTATACTCAAAATATTTTCATATGGAGCAGAGAAAGGAAAATCAGGGAAAGTCAGAACTTATAGCACATCAAGATTAAAAAATGCTTGAGACACTAACAACTTAGCTGAAGCACAAACCATTTTAAAAGGATTGGATTTAGCTAGAGAAGATTATTAGTATTGTGGACTCAGGAGACTGCAGTCATAAATAACAGCAAGTCTGTTAACAAAAGCGTACAATTAAAAAGGGTTATAAAAGTTATAAACAAAATCAAAACATTTTGTTAGCGATTTGAAACGCTAGAGTTTAAAGTGTACCACAAGTAAATAATGTCTATGTGACTAATTAAGATGTCAACCGGAGTTTAGACAAACTGATGATTTTTTGTGGAGCATAATGGAAGCCAGGATTCTTGAAGCTCATTTTATTTATATTATTCAGAGCATTATTGCTCAAAGTGTGAAATTTAAAAAGAGTGTCCTTGTTCAGAAGCTATAAGGCCATTAAGCTCTCTAGAAATTTCCATAGGGAAACTGAGAAGGATAAATTGATAATGCTAATGTGGCAGCATGTAACTGAACTCTCAAGTCCTTATACAACAAAGACTTACTTCATAAAGATCTTTCAATACTAAGGCTAGCATAAGGAGAGTGGAAAAACCAAGTGAAACTTTAAATTCAAATTGATAGATTAAATTTACTATATGAATTCAGTAATTGACCAAACAGAAGAATTTGGAGAAGTGGCTGGTAAAAGGGAAAGCTGAGATGGGACTCATGAGAGAGTTAAAAGATTCTGCGGAGAATCTTGGACAGAAAGGCCTGTCGGATGAGTAGTGTTTCTCACTGAATGAATAGGCTTGAAGATAAGAAAGTTCCAACTCTCTCTCTCTCTAGATATCAACACTTGAGGCAGGTCCTGGAATTCAGAGAAACACATACCCAAGGATGAAGAGCTTGAAGACAGGCTGTGAATAAGAGAGAGAACAGTCTCACCCAGCCCAAAAATTTCATCAGTAATTGATATGAAGCTTCATGTATCTTCTTTTTGGATTGTTGTTCAATATATTTGAGTAATTTCCAGATAGAAATAAGTTTGCTGGGATTCGCAAGTTGTGTGAATGTTCACCACACAAATCCTTTTATAGTTTGGTGTTTTCAATGTCTCAAGTTGGCATAGGTTTAAATTGCCATATGTCACCAAATTGGGAGGGTAATGCCTGTCACCAAATTGGATGATGACTGGAAATTAACATGATAATATAATTTTTCCTTTCCATTAAAAAAGATATGTGTTGTTGGTCAACCAACAACAGATGGAAGAAAAGAAAAGATGTAATCTTACCATAGCTGTGTTTATCTCAGGAATGGTGAAGTCGCAAATAGCAGCAGAAATTAAATCAATTAGACAATATGACCTGTAACCTTATCATACAACCAAAACACAGATTCTATGGACGGCTATTCCACTCAAACCTTTAAGCTGCTGGAGGTCCATGAAAGGTGAGGAATTCCAGATATACAAAGGGAATGTCTCCAACAAACAAGGAACAGTTCCTTTTTAGGAGAGATTTCCAGCAATTACTGGAGAAGGGACTAAAGTTATCTACCCTTTTTATTGCGAAAGGACAGCAGTCTAGAATTTTTCTCTGCAATAGATGGATCATGGTTCAGCTATTGCTCCTCAAAATGTTTAACAGAACTGAAAATATAATATCCCCCAGAAATAAATTTGATACAAAAAATCTCATTCTGAACAGCAGTGCCCTTAACTATAGATGCCATACAATACAACAATTGCATTATCGCAGATAGAAACCAAATCATTGATTTGAACCTGGGTTATCTTGATGATAAGTGTCCCCACTTATCACACAACCTTGGCTCATCGGACTATACTTTAATCATTTTCTCTGCATAAGGCTAATGTTTTTACTTGACCACCTTCCAAGGCAATTTTGGTAAGCACCTTCCATGGAGCTGCAATGTAACTTCTTGTAAGGTGGCTATGAATTGCACCCATGACCCAACAACAGAAAGGGAAATAGAAATTACCAATATATGTGATTAGAAAAATGAACTTCAGAATAAGATGTGAGCTGAGGAGTGGGGATATTAGCATGAGAATTACAAATTTATAAAGACATAGAATTCAAATATGGGGTGTAGGAATTGATAATCTGCTCTAACATAAAACCTAAAGCCTTAAAAATCATCTCCTCCATAAGCCCAAAAACTGTTGGTATGGAACTGTGATATCAGTATGACAATTGCCATCCAAGGGGTTAAGAAAATATTATGACAGAGGGCATGTGGGACAGTTGTAAGAATATGACCAAGAGTCAAATCCCCATCACCACAACAAAGTAGTGTTGATGTGTGTGTTTGACACCATCAACTAAGACATCACCGAACTCATCTATCTTGAAAGGAAATGAAATATCTGGAAAAAGAAAAGAAAAAACTCCCCAAGTCTTTGATTGTCAGGTCTTGACATGAGGATATCTCAGTTGTTCATTGTGAAGTTGTTTATACAAAGGGTCTTACATGCTGAAATCTGAAAAGGGGGCTAGATTTGAAAGATAACAAGATTCATTCATTCAAACCCTAAGTTGGTGTCCCATGATCTAAAATCTGATTACATTTGTTCATACGGGAGCACTTCATACCATCTGATCTTTAGTGTTATTGATGCTGGTCTTGAATTTTAAATTTTATAAAAGAAATAGAAAAAGGGAGGTTGGAAGGAAAAGGTTAAGAGATCCCAAATCTGAAAACTCATTAGAATTATTGTGTGGATGAGTAGACAAATGCCTGATTAACTACCCTCCACTTAACCAGACATGATCACAGCAGCATAAAGGAAATGCAAACTTTAAAGGATTTTCTAATTACAAACGAATCATCAAATACCCAAGAAAAGTGCACTTCAATGATACATTTCATAACAGGAAAGCAGAAAGTTCAGATTATCATACATCAACACTTACAATTAGCAAATGTTCAGTAACCTGAAACAAACATTCATCAGATACTCATTCACTATAATTCGTATCAAAATTCCATTACCATGAAGAAACCATGAAAGAAATTTAAGACGATAATTCCTGTTGCAAAAATTCTGCAGTTATCAACAATTTCTCTCTTAAAATGTGCTATCAATGGCCCTCTTATAGGAGAAGGTGCCAAAGTTGGTTACAAATCGATAGTTAGCAATCATCCTTCACAAATGGTTAAGATTTATAATTACAGAATATTCCCATACAAAAGCATATTCTTGGCATATTTCAAAATTAGAATTTATCCAACAAGATGTCACATATTGAGATGTCTAGATCTAGATCCAATAGCAACATCAAGATCCACATCAGATCCAAGTATTTTCCTCTTCATTAGATTCCACGAGTATATCTTGATCTTTTGCTGCCTCCTTTGCCAATATTCAATGTATGCAGTTAATGCCTTCTTGATGTCTTCCTTGTCATTTTCTTGCATAAACTTGCATTGGAAATAATGAGTTCCAAATAAAGATAGAACCTCTACATACCTTATCCTTCTATGTTCTTCTCATATGCTTGAACATGTTTTTTATCTTCATCATCTTCCTTGTAGCATTCAGATTAAAATTGCCTGCCTGTTGACCTAAATTGGTGGGGACGATCTTCTTGAAACTATCTTGTATCCCACTCATATTTTCTGGATCATTTTCTGGATGGAAAGATAAACCTGTTATATCTTCAAATGTTATATATATTATTTGACTTCCTTACTTCGTTATTTCCTCTAGGCATTCCTTGATCAAGTGTTCTTCCAATTTGATCATTTCAATCCACTTTATTATATGCAGGATTGTTTGACATTCTAAGATATTCTCTTTTATCAGCACTTGATTTTGCATTTTCTCCATAGTTGATAACCTAGGAAGGTCTTGTTCACTTTGTTCTTGCTCTTCTTTACAATCACTTTATTAAAGTAATGTTTTATCTTGTAATGGTCAATTAGCTTTTAGGATAGACTTTAGGAATCTTCTTTAATAAAGTCATGTTGACTTTAGATATTTTTCCTATGAGTTGTCATCCTTATCCTTTGTGGATAAACTATTTGTCATCCTTATCCTCTATGGATAAGATTTACCTTTTTGCTTTATGAGTTGTCATCCTTATCCTTTGTGGATAAGATATTTGTCGTCCTTATCCTCTGTGGATAAGATATTTATAATCCTATATAAGGATTTTTTTCTCCTTATTTCTTAATAGATTATTATGCAATCTTGGTTAACTTTGTGTGTGTTGTTTTTTTAATATGGTATCAAAGCTCAGATTTTGTAAATTTTCTAGATTGGTGAGTGTGTGAATTCTATGAACTATGGCAATGAAAAAGTACGCGCAAGAGACATAAAAGAACATGCCAAAGGAAGCTGTACAGATTCATCCAAAGGTTTTTCACGATTTTTTTTTGAAAAAAAAAAATAAAATTGTGGATCTATTTTCTGTAATTATTTGGAAAAAAATTTTACAAAATTCGGGGATTTTTTAACAGTTAAAAATCACACAGGGTTTAAGACCTGTTTTTTGATGATTTGTTTTAGAAAAATCGTATTTTTTCTAGAATTTCTGCAATTTTTCAGATTTTTTGCAGACTTTTTTTTCCAAAATTTTTTGCAGATTTTTTCAGAATTTTTTACAAATTTTTTGCAGATTTTTCCAGAATTTTTTCTGTTTATTTTATAAAATCATGGGTTCTTTACTTTGCTGCTTGGATTTTGCAATTTTTTTCCCAAAAATTTTAGTGGTTTTTCTAACAGCAGAAAGCTTCTTCGTTTTCCACGATTTTGAATTGCAGGAGGGATGGTTTCATTACCCAACATCATGTTGGAAGGCAGTCAGTGTTTTACTAGCGCAAATTTCAACACCTGGAAGCAACGCATGCTAACAATCTTCAAGTATCAATGCCTCAAAAAGATCATCCTTGGTACCGCTGCTTGGCCAACAGTTGCAGGTAAAGACTGAGACAAGTTTGATGAATGTGACAGAGAATCAATCATGTTGATCAAATTATCTATGACCGATGCCATGCTTCCTGAAGTCCAAAAAGGGACAACTTCAGCTGAGATTTGGAAGCATCTACATGACCTTCATGAAACTTCAAATAAAGGTAGGGCCTTCTTTCTAAAGAATTTGCTTTTTTCGATCACAATGGATGAGAAAATATCCTTGCAGGAGCATTTACTCAAGATCAAGGACATCAAGGATCAATTTTCAGCCATTGGTTGAAAAATGGAAGAAGAGGACATAGTGGTAATCACATTGAAAAGCTTACCACGTGCTTATGAGCATTTCATTGAGATGCTCAATATCACCACTACTTAAATTAAAATCCGAGGTGTTTAATGAGTTTCAAAAGTTCAAGGCCTTAGTAGAAAAAGAGTCTGGTTGAGCCATAACCATTCTTAGATCTAATAATGGAGGCAAATTCTATTCTAAAGAATTCCACAACTTTTGTGCTAAAAATGGCATCAAAAGACAATTTTCCACACCCTACACTCCACAACAAAATGAAATAGTTGAAAGACGAAACTATACTATCACAAAGATGACCCAATGTATGATGGAGAACAAGAATGTTCCCAAGAAATTTTGGGCTGAGGCAATATATACTACAATTTATTTGCTCAATAGGTCTCCCACACAGGCAATGAAACATCAAAACCCAGAGGAAGCATGGTCTAGGAGGAAACCGACAATTAGTCATCTTAAAGTTTTTGGTTATATTGCATATGTTTGGATTCCAAATGAAAATCAAACCAAACTATATTCTAAGTAAGAAGTTAATGCTTACAGGGTATAGTGAAAATCATAAGGCCTAAAGGTTGATTGATGTTGACACTAACCACTTGACTTTCTTCAAGAAGCTCCACCTAAAAGGGGAGATTCAGAGCATGAGGAAATAAACCTAGTTTATATTGATGATAACCTAGATCAACATCCAAATGACACAGCAATAGGAAGCCCAAATCATGATAACCACGCTGATTTGGATGAAAAGGTTTCTACAAAGAGACCTAAGTAGTGGGAAAAACTCATTGGTTATGTTTGAGATGAAGAAATGGTCGAGGGTCAATCATCCAGATGCAAGAGCAAGCAAAACACAATTAACTTTGCTCTTGTGGCCAATATTCAAGGAGTGTATGAGCCACAAGTGTTTACTAAGGCAAAAGATAAACCTGAAGGGGAAAAGGCCATGGAAATCGAACATCAAAGTCTTATGAAAATTAAGACTTGGGATCTTTCAAATCTTCCACTAGGGAAGAAACCCATTGGCTGCAAATGGATGTACAAACTCAAGTACAAAGCTGATGGTACACTTGACAAGTACAAAGCACAGTTGGTGGCTAAAGGGTTCTCGCACAGAGAAGGTATTGATTATGAGGAAACTTTTGCTCCTACAGCAAAGATGAGTACCATCCGGTTAGTTCTAGCCATGGCAACACAATTTGGTTGGAAAGTCCATCAAATGGATGTGAAGAGTTCCTTCCTCAATGGTGACTTAGAGGAAGAAGTGTACATGACTCAAGCTCAAGGTTTTTAGGTTGCAGGAAAGGAGAATCAAGTATGTAGATAGAAGAAGGCTCATTATGGCCTAAAGCAAGCCCCCAGCCCACATGGTACATAAAGATTGATGGGTATTTGGATCAACAGGGATTCCAACAAAGTCCTTTAAATCCAAATTTATACGTCAAAAGCATAGGTAATGAAATCAACCTTCTGGTCATTTATGCGGATGATATCATCCTTACAGGTAGTGAGGCACATTTGATTGAAGAAATCAAATGTAATTTGTGTAAGGCTTTTGACATGACAGACTTAGGCCTCCTACATTATTGCCTACGTGTAGAGGTTTGGCAAACAAATGGTGGTATTTTTATTTCTCAGTCTAAATATGCCCGAAATTTGCTAGACAAGTTCAGAATGGCAGATTGCAAAATCTCGTCTACACCTATGGAGAAAGGGCTTGTTGTGACGTTTTTCACACATCGCCCCATTGCAAATGGGGACCCCCTAATTTTGGCTTTGCTTTTCGGTCGTTTTTGTTGTCTCTCTCTTCTACTGTCTGTCTCTCCGGGGATGTGCTCGTCTGTAAGCTTAAATGTAAGATTTTGGCTAAGTCTAGAAATTAGGGTTTTGAACTTACTTGCCAATTTGAGGATGAATAAAGTGAATAAATTGAAAATTGAACTTAACGTTGTTGTCAGTATGCTCCTAGCAGGTCTCCACAGAAATTTCATCAAATTCTGGCAACTTACTATTTTTAGCAAGTGTGCAATTACAGGCAATTTGTCAGCATTTTTGAGACTCCGACAATCACACTGCGTCCAGAGCACATCAGGCTATTCACAGGTCAAATTTGAACTAAAATGGACAACTTGCTATTTTTAGCAGTTCTGCCTTCGGAGGCGATTTTCAGGGCTTAAACGCGGAGTTTTTCAACGCATGTCTGGAGATTCCTTGTGGGTTTTTCGAGACCTTCGCGGTGATATGACATGCAAAGCTGGACGACAACTTTCAGCATTCGGCCTTCAGAGGCCGATATTAGGGTTTGCATGCAGGATTTCTCAGTGCATGTCGGCATATTCGTTCTGGGTTTTCCAAGAGCTTCGCGACAGTGTAACATGCAAATGGAATTGACCACTTTTCAGGAACTTACTATTTTTAGCCAGTGCTTGCATGTTGGAGATTTTTCTGGGTTTTTTTGGGTTTTCCGAGATTTTTCGGGCAGCATGACATGCAAGATCATCCGGCAGCCGGTCGGTCACTTTTCCGGCCGCTTTCTATTTTTAGCAGGCACCACTTGGGCAGCAGCTCGGCACTTCAGAACTGCAAACTGACTAGCATGCAATTGAAACGGGGTCAAACGGAGCTCATCTGAGCAACATGCACAAAATTAGGGTTTCGAGCTTCAGCGCTAAAAATGAGGAGTCAGGGGTTAAAATGTTCAAAACTGAAGTATCCATCATGGTCAGCATCCTTCAGAGAGTCTGCTGGCAAAATTTGAAGGCAATTAGAGAACCTGCTATTTTTAGTAAGTGTTCCAAACGCAGGCTATAAATAGAAAGTTGATCTCGACGTCAGCATAGACAGGCAAATTCACCAACAACGGGCGCACTATCCAAATTTCAACTCAAACGGAGATAGGAAAGTTTCAGAAACGAGCACTTACTATAAATAGTAAGTCACCTCAGAAACGGCTATAATTGGCAGGTTGGCACCAGATCTCAGCGAGCACAAGTCAAACATGTGATGAAGAGTCTTTGGCGCGAATTTCAAGGCAAACCAAGTTACAGAGAATGAAGAATCAGACGGTTGCTATTTTTAGCAGGTCAATTAGGGTTTCCTAAAATCAAGGGCGAAACACGATAGCCAGGCAGAAGCAGCGTCCAGTCACGATCAATACCCTTCAAGCAATCAACACGCAAAATTTGAAGACTTTTTGAGAAGTTTCTATTTTTAGCAGGTTGCTAAAAATAGCAGAGGCATACAGGTACCGGGCATCAGCGGCTCAATCATGTCACCAGGATCCAAACAAAGCAGAATTCAACCTTTTGGAGCTTGGAGCTAGCTTGAAATGCAAGAAACAGACAAACTTTCTAAAAATAGCAAATTAGGACAAGAACGATGAAGTCACCCTAAATCCGGCAGAGGACAAGAAACCCGTCAAATTTGATAATTTTTCGAATCCAGCACCAAAACTTGCTATAAGAGGCTGAAGACAGGTGAAATTTTACCAAGGCGTTAGGACTGGAAGTAGCTGGGTCCAAATGCGCCCAAGGTGGAGTAAGGAAATTGGAAATTTTTCCCAAGTCACTTAAATTGAAAATTGCTAGTAGTAAATGCGCCCAAGTGACAAAATTGAAAGTGGAGACCCCAAAATGCGCCCTAAGCAAAGATAAGAATAAAACTTGAAGCCAAACCCCCTATATGCGCCTTGATCTGTAGGAGGTGAATTGAAAAGATTCGAATGATTGAAACTTGAAGTAGCCCCTGTGAAATGCGCCTTTGTGCTTAAAGTGTTGAAAACTAGAAGCTAGCCTAGGCAAATGCGCCTTGAAGAAGAGGAGGCACCAAAAATTTTCTAAGGCACCCAAAGTGGAAGTAGACATGCTAAAATGCGCCTTAGGAAGAACGGTGGTTGAAAATTCTCCAAGTATTGACAAAAATTGGAAGTAGAGGGGCCTAAATGCGCCCTAGCTTGGGAGGTGGATAGAAAAATGGTTAAGTGTTAAAAATTGGGAGCCCAGCATGTCAAATGCGCCCTTGAAGGGAAAGTAGCAGTGAAAATTTTACTAAGTGTTACAAATTTGAAGTACCACCTGTCAAATGCGCCTTGACTTGTGGAAGGTTGATTGAAAATGTCTAAGTCTTTCAAATTAAAACCTCATGTCTCCAAATGCGCCCTTCATGAAAGGAGGTGCAAGAAAAATTCCAAGTCATGGAAAATGAAAGCTCAGGGGTGGAATTGCGCCCAAGACAAGAAGGACTTAAAATTTTACTTAGGCATTAAAACTTGATGCTCACCTAGTAAAATGCGCCCAGCAAGGAGTAAAGATGAAAAAAAAATTCTAAGTGTCGCAAACGAAAGTTCACCTTACTAAATGCGCCTGGGGTCAAACTGGAAGTTGCCTATAGAAAATGCGCCTCTGAGTATTGAGGGACTTCAAAATTGTCTAAGTGTCAAATTGGATGCTCAGGGTATGATTTGCGCCCTTGAAGTTCAGGACTTGGATTTTGACTAAGTGATGAAACTTGATGCTATGTGTCAAAATTGGAAGCTCAGGGTATGATTTGCGCCTGGCTAGGAAAAGGGTGAAAATATATTCCAAGTCTTTTAAAATCTAAAAGTCAAACCTCCTATATGCGCCTAGACTTGCCTGTGGTGGGGCCTTGAAAAGCGCCAAGTTCCAACACTTGATGGAGAAGACCTCATTTGCGCCCTTGGAGAGAGAATAACAGATGAAAGTATCTAAGTATGAAAAATTGGAAGTACCACCCTTCATTTGCGCCCTTGAGCTTTAAGGATAGGAATTTGTATAAATCTTCAAGTGTCGAAAATGGAAGTCCATGGGTCCAAATGCGCCCAAGGTGGAGATGGCCAGGGAAAGAATGAATTTTCCTAAGGCGTTAAAAGTTGAAGCTCACAAGCCCAAATGCGCCCAAGAGGTTGAAAATTGATAAAGAAATTTTCTAAGTGTCAAAAATGGAAGTGCAAGGTATGAAATGCGCCCAAGCTTGCTAAGGGATGAAGAAATTTGCTAAGGCATGGGTAAATCGGCAGGAATAAGTCGGAGGATGCCAATTGCACAAGGTCAACGAGAAATTTCAAGCTAGAGCAAGGAAATGTGCCTGGAGATGAAGAAATAGATTAAATTTGCTAAAAAAATTATTTTCTAAGGTTCAAAATTCAGAAAATTAAATGAACCCGTTCGTTGGGTACCCATGGGTCTAGCGCGTTCTGAAGGAAATTTTCTTCTGGGTATTGATGATTGTCGATCAGGAATGGATTTTGAAGTCTTCTGCACTTTGTTGAGGCCTTTAGGGTGAATATTTTTGATGGGCGCCAGGTTGATGAATTTCCTAAGGGAAATTTGAAAATTTTTCTAAGGCAAGGAATAAATGATGCTGTTGAAGATAAAACGCCTTGGCAGATGAATGTGAAGGCGATCGCCTAGATGATTTTTGATCAAATTCCAGATGAAAGAATTTCTTCTCAAGCCAAAGTTGAATGAAATATCAGAGTGAAGTGCACCAGGCAGAATGCAAGATGGGTTGGAAATTTGACTAAGGCATGAAGAATTTGAACCCGAAGTTGGCTAATGAAGACGATGAGCCCTTGAAGATCAAAGCGAGAAAAATCGGGTAAGTAAGGTGAATTTGTGTTATGAAGTGTTCTAATACTCTTCTCCTCGCTCGGAGGAACGTCGAGGCCAGAGCACGATGTTTGGAGGTGGTGAAGCATGATGATATTACGACATTTTGAAGGAAAGTTGCAAAAATGGCTAAGTGTTGGAGTTTCTCCTCAAGAGTCCAATGTGCACTCTGATCTAGTCCAAAACTGAAAAATCCTTCAAATTCAAGGATGGAAGTTCGAGCAAGGTTTTCATCGGACTCCAGATTCTATCAAATTCTATTATCTGAGGAGGCAATCTTAGAGTCTCTTTTACCCTCCTCCAAGCGATCATCAGAATTGGCCGAGTACGAAGATCAAGAACAGTGTGAACGCGTCTGTAGACGGGAATCTTCTAGAAGGGTGGTGGCCATTAATGACGCATTTATTACCCCACTCTCCTTTGTGGCGATTTTTAGGGCAAATCATGTTTAGGGCTGAGGTGGCACGATCTGGGCCATCCAGCCAATTGTAATCTGAGCCGTCCGTTGGACTTGGCCAGCTATATAAAGGGGGAGTCCCCCTCATTTGTACATTCATTAGAAAGTAGACAGTAGAGAAGATCATAGTAGAATTAGAGTAGAGGGACAACTTAGAAGTAGCTTAGTATAGATTGATAGTGTAGTTTGAAGAAGAGGGAAAGTTTTCCCTTGAAAACTTTGTAAGAAATTGTTGTGAACACTCTCTCAATAAAAGAGTTTTTCATTGATGGTGAATTTCGTCTTTGTTGTGAGTAGCTAGCAAGGTTTCTTCGTCCTTCCGATTCAAATGGTAGCATAGTTCTAAGTAGTATAATTTTTATTCCATGCAAGTAGAAGATAGTGATTGTGAAATGTGGTGTTTGATCTAAGCAACTTCGTTTATCCATACCACTAGTGTATTTGCTGATGGTGAATGCGCCTTGTGTGGTCAACTGGAATATCATGTACTTAACTTCAATCACAGTTTGGATGAGGGTATGCGTCGTTGTGATGGTATCTTCATGTCAAGTGGTGGTTTGAACATCTTTAGTCATCTCCCTTGAAGATTGCACCGACTCCGTGGAAGTTGTCCGATGCGAGGCAAAGCGAAGTCCGGTTTGAAGCTTGCAAAGATTGATCGCCATATCCCACACCTTAGAATAGATTTAGCTTCTTAACCCTACCCCATTTCATTTAGTACTTTCCGGTTAGAATAGGAAACCCGAACTTCATAGACAGATCTTTCGAGCATTTGAATTCCTTTCTCCGCTGCCGAACAATTCTGTAAGTCCCCTTGAAATACCAGCAAATCACATCAAGCCAAACTGAGCCTATTCGCACTAAAAGAACCTTGGAGTTGAACGCATGAACTTTCTGGCAATCTTAGCATGCGGAATACTTTGATCAAGAGAGAATAGGGAAGCCGTTGGCAACTTTATTCTGCGTTGGTGCGGTCACGAAAAACACATCAACAGGGCTGAAGCTTTTAGCCAAAACTGACTCAAAAGTAATCAATGAATCAACATTCAGACAACTAGTGGGCAGCCTTATCTATCTTACAGACATTAGACCTAATTTGAATTATGCTATGAGTTACATTTCACGTTTTATGAAAGCCCCAAAGGCAGAACATTGGGTTGCAGCGAAGCAGGCACTGAGATATGTGAAAGGGACACTTGACTTTGGAATTTTGTATAGCAGAAGCAAAGATCCTAGGCTGGTTGGGTTCACAGATTCAGATTGGGCAAGTTTTGTTGATGATAGGAAGTCCACTTTCAGATATGTTTTCAACAAGCAACTTGTAAAAGATGGATCAATGATGTTGCAGTATTGTCCAACTGAGGACCAGACTACAAACATTCTTACCAAGTCCTTGAGTCTTGACAAATTTGTAAAATTTTGGGATAAACTTGGTGTAGTTAGTAGAATGACCATTAAGGGAGGGTATCAAAGTAATGTTTTATCTTGTAATGGTCAATTAGCTTTTAGGATAGACTTTAGGAATCTTCTTTGATAAAGTCATGTTGACTTTAGATATTTTTCCTATGAGTTGTCATCCTTACCCTTTGTCGATAAGATATTTGTTATTCTTATCCTCTATGGATAAGATTTACCTTTTTGCTTTATGAGTTGTTATCCTTATCCTTTGTGGATAAGATATTTGTCATCCTTATCCTCTGTGGATAAGATATTTGTAATCCTATATAAGAATGTTTTTGCTCCTTATTTCTTAATAGATTATTATGCAATCTTGGTTAACTTTTTGTGTGTTGTTTTTGTAGTACACTTATCAATTTGTTAATCCTATTCTACAGGCTCTTGACATCATTCCAAGAATTAAAAACTTGTTCAATTATTTTCATACATTGTTCAGTCGTTTCATGAATGCATTCCTCTATTACTCTAGATATGCTTTTCATCATATTCAAGGATGAGGCTTCTTGCTAGGAAATCAAGACAGAAGTAGAAACTATACCATCAAGTTCTTATAATAGAGTTGTGAGCTGCTTGATATATACTTGAAGTTCAAAGATTTGTTCCTTCAACTTCTGAGTGGGTACATTTATTTGACTTTCTTCTGCCATTGGATCCAACTCTTTATTACATTCTTTAGCCAATTGCCAAGTTGAAAGAATTGTAACATCTTCTCTACTAAGTTCCTAAATCATAACTTGGGCATCAAATAATGGCATGGAAACATCCATTAAATCTTCATCATCCTCGTGCATTATCTCTTCAGGTAGTTGATCTTTCTTTGTCTTTCCTCCATAATAAGATTTGCTTGTGCTCTACTGCTAACCTCTCCTTGGTATATCTCTTGTGGCTCTATTTCTTTTGCTATTCTATTGATATTGGACAAGGATGTTGGAGACAAAAGTGGGACTGATCTTACTAGAGAGCTAGCAAGTGTAACGAAATTAGCTTCTTGTTCCCTAACTAATGTTCAAGAAATTGTGCAAAAATAGGAGCTAGTGGTGTTATTACTTCTACAACCAGAGGAGGAGGCGTAATAGGAATAGATGGGGTAGATGATGAGGTTGGAACCATCCCTTGATCAATTTAACCAATTGGTGCCATTGGCTCCTAAACCTTTTGTTTCTTTCTCTTTAGAGGCACTTATACTACTCCTTCGTCAATGGTTTCTACTCTTTTCCTTTTATGCACTACTTGAGCTTCCTAAGAGGTTGTAGAGATTCTTGCTCATCTAATTATGTTTGTTTAGAATTTCCTTCACCTTTATCCTTCTTCTTTACTATATCTTTCTTGTAGGTGAGGAGCATCTCTTGTGACTTTAACCTATCAATCTGTCCTTTCAGCTAGGTGGCACTGAAGCTCAAAATGTTCTTCATTAAAGCATCCAATGATGCTACTTCAGGTTCTACCCAATTGGGTTCAAGAATAGAACTATTGTAAATCATCTCCCTATCATATATTGTATGAAGTACTACTCCATTGTCTAACACTTGATCAAGAACCATATGAACATTAAAGGCCTTCATCTAATAACTAAGTTCTCAATTCTAGTACTAGTTAGGGTTTGGGTTCGGGGGTTCGATTCTCGGGTTCATCTTAATTTTTTTGGGGTTTGGGTTTGTTTTGGGTTCGTTCATACAAAAAGCATGTAAAATTTTTATATATATAGCCTAGAAGTATGAATTAAGATTACAATATCAATAGCATCATATAAACCACCATAAACTTGAATGTCATTTAAAACATGCATGATAAATATTCATCATTGCTTTGATTCCAACAGCTTATGACATTCATAGAGCTACCTTGTTAACTCCAATAGGACTATTTCATTTGCTGGGTATTTTGGCAACCTATTAGGTGACCCTGTATATCCTTCAATTCTAATGTAGGAGAACTTAGAAAACTGGATGCACCAGCTTCCCTGATTACTAAACTTCAATAGCATGCAAAGATAATCTTTTGCTCCTATCACCTTCAAATAGCCTTACTATCCACATGGAGAAGGCATCATTCAGTCTCTTATAATGGATCATAAATTATTTCTGTTTCAATTGTGGGTAATGATCATATACCAAAATTTGTCTTGGATCCAAATTTGCGTGACCTTTTCTTTCTAGTCTTGGGAATGTGGCTTTGCTAGCCAATGAGTAGACTAGATAAGCTGTCATGTGAAATCTGTTTCTGCTACCTTGGTCAATTGCTCATATAAGTTGTCGCTAAAGAGTTCTACCTACTGAATCACAATTTCTCAATCCAAGATAGTAGTAACGTAAGAATACATCCATGGTAGAAAGGTTGAGGTTGTAGGTTAACCCAATTACTCTACTCAGAAAAGTGACCAAATCTCTAATTTCCTGTTGAAATTCACAAAGTTTTGGGCATCTATGATACTACAATACAAGGATTCTCCATCCTCTTTATGTATGTTTCAAAATTCTCATTAAATCATCCTTAGCATCTTTCCCTTTATTACTCCAATATTCTCATAGAAAGGAATATGAAAAGTTTTTGTAATGGCATTTGTAGTTAGGTCTATTATGACTCTTCCTTTTGAAATCACCCTTCTTTTTCCCTGATCATAGTATTTGGCAAATTCCATGACTAGTTCAAGACATTGTAATGTTGTAGGAAAATCAGTGGCTTTATCAATTCCATTCTTCACTATATTCAATGTCGTATAGTTGCATCTGCATTGAACATCCTTTGTCTAAAATAATTCATGCCTACATGAGCTATATCTGTATCAGATATATGTTTTTGTGTGGAATTGAACTTGGAGGTAGGGGTCATCCCCATAAATTCATACTTCATTTGTTTGGCTTGAGAAGACATCAATACCTACAAGGCAAGAAAAAAGCATCCATTACCATTGAGTTACTTTACATTATTTATTTCCAACAATTTCATGTTATGTTACCTTGCAGAGAAGTTATGAATATCAAGACATTTAGGGTTTTAGGACATGTCCTTTGTTAAAATGAGTTTGGCATTCATGAGTTAGGCTTGCATGAAATTGGTCTATATATGGCTATAAGACATATGCTATGAAGTTCTTACTTATCTAGTTGGATAGTAGCATTTTGCATTACTTTTATGTTTGACAATTTTGAAAAATTACGGAGATTACTACCAGATGTGGATGTGGATATGGGATGCTTGAAATGTCTACATCCAGCATCATTTTCTGCAATTTTCGATAAGCTTAAGTTTTTTTTTAACAATGCAGGAATTAGCATAGGATCCAAATGCAGAAATGATGGGTAGATCTGGATGTAAATTTTTTCTCTTCTGAATGCACTACCAAGTTTAATTCACAAAGAGGTTGCAAAGATTAGTACCGGATCATGTAATATCCCCTTTTGGGATATTCCTAAATTTAGGCCTGCAAAGCAATAATAATCACTAAAAACTGATATTAGTAATAACAAGTATCAACTTTATGGTTATATTCAGATTAATACATAAACTAGTATAATATTGAGAGCAATACAACATCATAATAGTTAGAACTATGATTTTATAGTTCATATCATCATTAACATTGGAATTCAAAATAAATTAACATTATTAATGATTATTCCGAGGCATATTCTAATAGCCAATTACATTAAGAATTAACTAGAAATGTTTGCAGACTGCAATCTCAAGGATGGTTCTCCTTGTATTACGAGAGCATGGGTGGATCTCTATCCATCAGGGATACCTGGGGAAGCATTCCCCCCCCCCAAATCCCTCATCCCGGTTCCAGGGACATCCCGGGTACTAGGGGACAGCAAGGGGATGGCAAGGGACTGTCCCCCCTTTTTGAAAATTCAAGGGAAACATCCCAGGGACGGGGGGACGCCATTTCCCCAAAGGGGGACAGCTGACCAGTCCCGAGGATGGCTGAGCTGTTCCTCGACCGTCCTGGGAACGGCCGGCCATCCCCCGCGTTTTGCAGCTTAAAAACTTTTTTTAAAAAAACATAAAATTTAAAAAGAATGGCCCTGCCTACGTGGCATGTGTGGGCCCTCATGTTTTTTACTCCTTTATGAAAAAAAAAGAGCCTCTAAAACCTCATTTTATTCATTTTGTTTGTTTGAGCAGCCAAGGGTTTGAGAGGAAAAAAAATTACAGCCATTGAAGGAGAAGGAGCAGCAATTTGAAGGAGGAGAGGAGGTTGAAATTATTAAACTTAAGTGATCAAATTGAACGCATAGAAATAAATTCAAAAACAGACACAATGACACAGCAGATACCCTGGGAAAACCCTCCTCTTGAGGGAGAAAAACCCAGCAACAAAGATCTCTCTTTTATATATAAATCATGGCAACAATTCTCTTTACAATGAGGCCAATCACAAGGCCAATATTTAGCATCTACACTAGATGCACAACAGATAATAATCTTCCCTCACTAAATCTGCAATTACAGAAGTTCGCAATCTGATCTTGGAGATAATTCGCCCTTGAATGAAGGAGAGAAAACCAACTTGCTTGATCGTGTAACAAGGTGAGAAGTGGTCTCTTATAAATACATGGCTATAAGAGATCTCACAAGGTCGGCCTCAACATAAATTACAATTTGAACAAGTCGACCAAGATACAATAATCAATGAATATAATTTACAAAGAAGGTCGGCCCAGAATAATAAATATATTATTTACAAAGAGATGCGCCCATACTCATTTATTCTCACATATAAATAAATAGCCAATAGGCTGCATTTATTTATGACTTTACTCGAGGCTGGAAGGATGAACCCGAAGCTGCTCAGTATCATTAACACTCCCTCTCAGCTAGGGAGAGAACTTCCAGCTACACAAAACGAATCATCTTAGTATGAAGTCCATCAGCCATCATTGCCTGCAATTAGATATAAAGAGAGAAATATCACCTCAATGTGATATTAGATATCGTCTCGATATCAACCATCACATGGTAAGTACTAGTGTTCATCACTTGCGTGATGTTGTCACCTCAACGTGACTTTCACCATGGCTCTCCCAGAAGGTGAAACACAAGTACAAGAAGATCATCACGGACTCTCTCACGTGATGTTGTCATGGAGTCACACACATGACATCCACCATGACTCAGCTCAGAGGGTGGAAACAAGGGCTTTCACCTCAAATTCTTCCATCACAGAAGAAAGTGCAATGGTAAGTACAAGTGTTCATCACTTGCGTGATGTTGTCACCTCAACATGACTTTCACCATGACTCTCTCAGAGGGTGAAACACAAGTACAACATATGTCATGGAGTTGCACACATGACATCCACCATGACTTAGCTCAGAGGGTGGAAATGAGGGCTTTCACCTCAAATTCTTCTGTCACAGAAGAAAATCCATTAACAAGGCTCACTGATACTAAGACTCATACTTAGTCAAGGCTGGATTCTCCACCATACCAAGCTTATCTCAGAAGTACACAAACTTTATCCTGGCGAGAGGCTTGGTGAGAATATCTGTCGTCTGCTCATCAGTGCTAATGTACCTCAACTGTACAGCCTTCCGCAGTACCATATCTCTGATATAGTGGTACTTGATCTCAACATGCTTAGATCTGTCATGAAACGCAAGATTGACAGAAAGCTTTACACAACTTTGAAGTAGGCTCCATTGATTGTTCGAATAATCCTGCAAGGAGCTTACAAAGCCAAACTGCTTCTCGAGTTGCCATACAAGCTGCAATGTACTCGGCCTCTGCTGTACTCAATGCTACAGAAGACTGCTTCCTACTGCACTAGGAAATTATAGCAGACCCCAAACTGAAGCAACAACCAGAGGTGCTCTTCCGATCTGAGACATGACCTGCCCAATCAGAATCAGTGAAACCAAGTAACTCCAAGTCTGCATCTGAAGTATACCTCAACCCATATCCAACTGTGCCACGCAAGTATCTCAGGATATGCTTAGCTACATCTTCTTCAGGTTCAGCAGACTCCCTCTGAATCTTTAAGCGCATGCATCAATCTTCCAACCTCTTCATCCAAGATTGCCTGCAACACTTCAACACACACTTCTTTGTATTGTAGAGAGTTCATGATAGTCCTCCTCGACCTCTTCCCAGATTACTCTATTCTGAATAGGTTTGTGGAGCTACCAATGACAAATCCAGAAGGCAATCTTGAGCAATTATGATCTCAGCAACTGAAGGGATCCTCTAAGGGTTTAGCACCTAGCCTTTCAATACAACAATCTTCACTTCTTCTCAAGACTCCCTCTTGATCCTTGCTTCAGAGATTGCAAAGAAGACTTCTGGAAGTAAACTCCCTCTGGCCACCAGCTCAGTCCCATGGCTGCTTGATCATTTCTTTGGTTGGCATGACTTTCTCACAAGATGCCTCAAGTTTTTCATCACTAAGCAATCTCTCATCACCTTCTTGCTCTTAGAACATTGAACTGCAAGCATTTTAGAGAGAGATTACTAACAGTTTATAATTACCCAAAGAAATAATAAGGTTGGAATCATACAAGGTTTACTATCTCAGGTTATAGCATGAACACATAAGAATTTATGAACAAGATTAATACATGGATTAATCAACCTATAAGAGAAATACATCAAGGAATCAGAATGAAGGGATAAGGAAACTTATCTTTATTGAATTCTGATATATCCTGCTTCCATCTTTTGCTCCTCTTGAGAGTGCTAAACTCAACATCAACAAAATACAGTCTACACAACTGTAGATTTCTTACATGCAGCCAGCATGTTCCATATAGGACTAGCCTTCTCAAGGCACCATCGCAATCCATGAACATGGAGAAAGATATCGATGTGGTCATCATAATGAAATTGCATTTCACTTTTCATCTCAGAGTCACACTTAGAGACCTGTACTACGAAATGCGATGAGTGATGACATCTGCCAAAGATCTCTATCATACATGAAAATGCAATGAATGATGACATCTGCCAAAGGTCTCATGCCAATGATTACTATCACGAACTTTACCAAACATTCATGATTCAAGTAAACAATGTCATACCTACTCAACTTAGCAGACTGAAAACAAAAACAAAAGAATACTTATCTCTTTAAATGTCCTGATGGATGCAAATACTTGACGCAGTATGGAACACTACTCTTGCGCTCAAATCAGTCCACCATCTTCACGGTTTGAACACAGGCCCTTTGCAAGGTTAAATTTGAACAAGGCCTATGACTGCTCAAATTCACGATGCACTTTGATTTTCTATGAATGAAGCTCATCCGACTTGACCTCCTCAGGCACGGCCTCCATCTCCAGCTCGGACTCTTTCAGAGATTCGGTGGATTACAGGTTAGCAAGGTTGCAGACTTTCTCTTTATCAGTGTACCTTTGATTCCCCATAATGGCAATGCTGATGCCGAGGCTCTTGACCTCCAAGCAGAGGTTCTCCTTCAAGTCGTGCTCCTTAACGATATGGAGTCTGTCTTCACTTAGCATTTAGATAGTCTAGCATTCCAGATGAAAAGTGTTCAGACAGAACGAAGTGAACATATTTTAATGAAGCTTGCTAGTTTGCTCTTGCCGTATGAGCCTGTAGAACCCAATCGCGCCAATCTCCATAGACCACTTGCCTTGCCCCATGATTGGCTCAAATACAGAGCTTGCTTATCTTTGATCTGCTATAACCTTCTTATTCTCCCAGCCACAATGCTTTGATTTTTTTTAGAGAATATATTTCTATAAATGATTTACTGTTAATATATATTCTTCATTCCTTCTCCATTGATCATCAGCGAAATTCCAATTGCTGTCCTCCAACGAGAGGTCGAGGGAACCCTAGACGGCCCCCATATAGGACGCTCGAGAGGCGAACGTGAACCAGAATCACGTTGTTTCTAGACCATAGGTAATTCGCCACTGCCCATTTCACTGTGACTCATAGATCCGCCGCTATGCCAAACTTCCTATGCTGCTGCTACTGATGACGATGACAAAGGCATATATTTTTTCTTTTCTTTTTTTTTTTTGTTTGAATCGTGGTTTCCATCGAAATGGGCTTGCGCCTAAATCAATCCACTGACGCCTTCCTCGAGACTGCTCCATCATGCGATCCAAGATGACGCATATTCTTTATACTAAGGTCGTTGGTGATGTGGACTCTTCATCAGGGTGCTCGAGTTAATTCTCCAGACCAAATTGACACGAATGCTTCATCGCCGTTACTCTGTATGTATAGCAATCCCTGAGATTAGAATCTACGCAATTTGTCACGCATTGACCGCAGGCTACGATTCTCAAAGGTGAATTGACTGCCAAGGATGAAGTTCAGGAGTGCTTTTCAATTCCTTTTAAACAACTGATTTTCTTCAAATGCTATTTGAATTTTCATCTGATCAGATCTTGCATCAATCCGCTCTGATACCATGTTAAACTTAAGTGATCAAATTGAACACATAGAAATAAATTCAAAAACAGACACAATGACACAGCAGATACCCTGGGAAAACCCTCCTCTTGAGGGAGAAAAACCCAGCAACAAAGATCTCTCTTTTATATATAAATCATGGCAACAATTCTCTTTACAATGAGGCCAATCACAAGGCCAATATTTAGCATCTACACTAGATGCACAACAGATAATAATCTGCCCTCACTAAATCTGCACTTACAGAAGTTCGCAATCTGATCTTGGAGATAATTCGCCCTTGAATGAAGGAGAGAAAACCAACTTGCTTGATCGTGTAACAAGGTGAGAAGTGGTCTCTTATAAATACATGGCTATAAGAGATCTCACAAGGTCGGCCTTAACATAAATTACAATTTGAACAAGTCGGCCAAGATACAATAATCAATGAATATAATTTACAAAGAAGGTCGGCCCAGAATAATAAATATATTATTTACAAAGAGATGCGCCCATACTCATTTATTCTCACATATAAATAAATAGCCAATAGGATGCATTTATTTATGACTTTACTCGAGGCTGGAAGGATGAACCCGAAGCTGCTCAGTATCATTAACAGAAATAGTGTTGTTGGGAGTGCAAATCCATCAAAGAGGTATGCATTTCCTTTCGCTATTTTCATTTTTTCATTTTTTTGCAAAATATGAAGTATACATAGTCTGATTTTTTTATTTTTTTATTTTTGCATTTTCAGCCAAAACTTGCATTCTAAAAACAAAAAACATGAGCAGCAGTGAGGGTGGGAATGATAGTGAAGTTGAAATGCAAGCTAGAAGGGAAACTAGAGAGCAAATAACCCCTACCCAATGCCATCCTTCATCAACCAATACCAAAACTATGAAGGACTATGCAAAACACCCATTAGACCAAAAAAAAAACCATTCCTTCAATTTGTGACAGCCAGGGGTGAAAGACAAAAAAATTCAAGGGGGAGTAGAGTTTGGTTTTGCCATGATTGTGAAAAGGAGTTTAGGGGCAGCTACACTAGAGTTAGGTCTCATTTTTTGGGTGAGGTGGGCCATGGAGTTAGAGTGTGTCCTGCATTGACAGATGCACTATTTATAGAGTGTCAAAAAATTAAAATGGAGTGCGATGGTGGGGTTCAAGGTGGGTCTCTTTCTTTCCCAAGTTCACAATCATCTATGCCTACTCCTACTCCTAGTCCTTCCACAATTGGTAGAAGTGTTATCTTAAGAGGAAAGAGGAAGGTGATTGGTAGTGATAAGGCAGCCTCAGTTGAGTCCATGTTTCAAAACCAAGCACGAGAAACCACTGAATCCTCCATTGCCAAATTATTTTTTGCCCATGCCATTCCATTTCATGTGGCCCGTTCCTCTTATTTCAAACAAATGGTGAAAAACACAGCCACTGTTGGTCCTTCATTTGTACCCCCTAGAGATCATAAGCTACGCACCAGCCTCCTAGACAAAGAGTACTCCAAAGTTAATGTGTTAATGGAGGAGATGAGGCAAACATGGATGAGGACGAGGTGCTCTATAGTGATGGATGGGTGCACTGATTGTAGACGTCGGCCACTCATCAATGTCATAGTCACATGCCCTGCTAGTTCTTATTTTCTTAGAGTCATAGATTGTTTAGGGAGACGTAAGGATGTTGACTTCCAATTTTCCATTTTGAGAGATGCCATAGAGGTTGGAGCTGCAAATGTGGTGCAGGTGATCACCGATTCAGCACGTGTGTGCAAATCGGCTGGGTTGATGGTGGAGGGTACTTACAAACACATATTTTGGACCCCATGTTGTGTTCATGCATTGAACAATGCATTGAAAGACATAGGGAAGATGGATTGGGTGAAGAAAACGATGGCAGAAGCTAGAGAAATTTAGATGTTCATTTGCAACCACCACACCTCACTTGCTCTTTTCAGGACATTTTCAAAGAAGGAGTTTCTCAAACTTATTGATACAAGGTATGCCATTTACTTCATTTTGTTTCACTTTCAATTTCTATTCATAATCTAATTTTGTTTTAAATTTTTATTTTTTAATGAATCATTGAATTAATGAATGTAGATATGCCACATACTTCATCCTATTGGAGAAGATGCTTGAGGTGCATGAGCCTCTACAACTGATGATGGTCAATGCTGAGTGGACTAGATGGCCTAATGCAAGTTCTACTCAAAGAAAGAGCATCAAACAAAAGATCCTCGATGACGATTGGTGGGCCAATGTGAGGTAAGACATATTTGATGGCTGATTTCCATATTAAATTTCTGATTTTAATATTTTAATTTTATTGTGCAATGTTCCAACTTTTGAAGTTTCTAACATGTCAATTAACTTGTCAACTAATTATTTTGAACTTTTTGTTTGCATTTTGCAGATATATTTGCTCCTTCATCTTACCCATTGTAGATGTCATTAGATATGCTGATACAGACTCTCCTAGTCTTGGAGAGATATATGAGACATTTGACACTATGCTTGGGAAGATCAAACAAGTTATTTTGGCAAAGGACCCCAATTTGGATTTATATAAGCAACACATTAGGCCCATTGTGACGCAGAGGTGGAACACAATGAACACCCTGCTTCATATGGTTGCCTTTGCTCTAAATCCAAAATGGTATGCATCAAGGGATGGTAGGGTGCCTCCATGTGATGATGCTGAGGTTTTAGATGGGTTCATACAGGGCCATTGAAAAGATTTATCCACCAAAGCAAGCTTCACTACTTCAATCACAATTTCTAAACTTTGCTAATCTTAATAGCCCAAACTTGAGTAAACCACAAGCAAGGTTGGATAGAGCTATATTAGCTCAATCAAACCCTATTGGATGGTGGACCTATCATGGGAGAGATACACCACAGTTGAAGATACTTACCACTCGCCTTCTTGCACAGGTTGCTAGTTCCTCTACTACAGAGAGGAATTGGTCCACGTATAGCTTTATCCACTCCCTCAAGAGGAATAGACTTACCTCTAGACGAGCGAAGAAGCTAGTGGCCGTTCATAGTGCTCTTCAGCTTCAAGATCGGCAGACTCCAGATCTAGCTCTACGGTGGGATATTGATCCTGAGGACGCGGCTCAAGTAGACGAGGAGGAGACAGCTGAGGGCTTGGTTGGGGTCCCATTGGCTGAGGAGGAGCATTATAGTGGCAGTGACTCAGAGGATGACTCTGATTTTGATGCAGTTATGAGAGATGATTAGGGGCAGCAGTGCTCTTTGTTTATTTTGTATTTATTATTGACATACAATATTGTATTTTGATTTTCATAGCAAACTTTAAAACTATATGGCAGCAATGTAGCCTTTGGGCATTTTGATATAAGTTTATAAATTATAACTTGGAGGTTGTTTCATGATTCGTGTATGTTAATTTTGAATGCGTATTGAGTATTGGCATAATGTTGAACATAAATGTTATATGTTAATGTTCTATAATGTGTATTATGCATGCCTTACTCATGTCATCTATTGAATATTTAAAATTTCCCTATATTTTTTAAATTTTCCCTATATTTTTATATAGCCATCCCCTGTCGTCCCTAATTTTGGCCTCAAAAATCGGAAACTTGGGGACTCATCCCGTCGTCCCCTACCATCCCCGTCCCAGAAACCTGGGGTAACCTTGCTATCCATCCATCTCGAGCTGGCATACTTGAGAAGACCCTCAAGCCTAGGAGCAATCATACGCCTCTTGGCCCACGAGCACTCCATCTCGAGGTGGCGTACTTGAGAAGTCCCTAAAGCCCAGGATTACTCATCCGCCTCTCAACCCACAAACATGACAAGATCTCAAGTCCACTCCATCCCTCAATCCACCTTGGAGGCACTCCATCCTTCTTGATCAAGCCCATGAGCACTCATTCGCCTCCCAACCCACAAGCCCTCCATCTCGAAATGGTGTGCTTGATAAGATGCATGAAGACTACCTTCCTTAACAAGCCCATGAGCACTCATACGCCTCCCAGCCCACAAGCGCTCCATCTTGAGGTGGCATACTTGATGAAGGAATGGTTGGTACTTCACCTTTCATGAACCCAGAAGGTTGATCGACCTCCATATATATGTGTGTGTGTGTGTGTATATATATATACGTGTATGTATATGTATATATACATATATACATACACTATATATATATATACCTGTATGTATATATACATATATACATACATATATATATGTATATGCATATATATACATGTATGTATATGTATATGTATATATATACATGTATGTATATGTATATGTATATCTATATCTATATGTATATCTATATGCTAAGTCACCAGGTTCGAATTCGAATTCGAGTTCGACAACGTTGAAATTTGGATGAAGTTCGACAAGGAAAAAACTCGAAAAGTATAAAATTCGGATTAAATTCGCCAAATGTAATTTTTTTTTTTTTTTTTTTTATAATAAATATAAATAATATATCCATACAATTGTCTAAATGGTTTCACATTGATAAATAGATTTGATTCATTACAAAAAGATGGCTCAATATAAACCCGCATTTTATAGAAAAAAACTAAGTTGCATACAGGGACGGGTAGACTACATGGGTACAGATAATTATATTTAATAATATACGATATTATATTTAGTTTTATTATATATATATATACACATTATAAATTTAGAAATTATAATATATTATTTAAGTTTCAACAAATGTCAAATTTATTAGACTATTAATTATTAAAAATTATTTATTATAATTTGTATTTACATTATATAAATATTAACATTGTAAAAAATTAAAATAATTAAATTATAAATGAGAATTATAAAATAGTAATAATAATTTATAAATTTTATTATTATTATATAAATATTAAATAATATTAAACTAAGAATAATTTTTTAAAATATTATTAATACTATAGATTTATTTAATATTATGATAATATTATTTAACCCAATAAAATTTAAATCATTCGTGAATGAGTATTGGGAAATAAATAAATTGCGACTATTGAAATAATTTTAAAACCCTGTAAAAATGGTGTCGCGCGCAAACCGTAGGCTCGTTTTTATCTACAGACAGTGAAATGGATTGTTGGAAACAATTCAGAATCGTTTTGGAATTAGCACGCGAGCTCTGGAATCGCGTGGATACAGAACGATGGAAGGAAAAGCCATTTCAGAAGGAACAAACCCAATTCCAAAGCGTATCCACAGGGTTTTTGACTCTGAATTCCGATTCCAGTAACCTAAACGTGTTTTTTAAAAAGCATTTTTTAATGGAAAAAAACTCTACGTTTTCTGAACAAAAAACAATTCCAAAGCGTATCCACAGGGTTTTTGACTTTGAATTCCAATTCCAGTAACCTAAACGCATTTTTTAAAAAGCATTTTTAAATGGAAAAAAACTCTACGTTTTCCGTACCGCTGAATATGGCAAACATCAACGAATTTAAACTCTAAACTTGAAATTCGCCTAAATTCGAACTTCAAGCTTCATATTCGACGAATACGGTGACACAGTCTATATGTATGTATATGTATATCTATAAGTATGTATGTATATATATATATATATAATATGTATATGTATATGTATATATGTGTATATATATATATATATAATATGTATATGTATAAATAATATGTATATATATATATACACATACATATACATATACATATATATACTTATAGTTATAGTTATAGTTATTCCTAATTTATATATTTTAAAACTTACTTCCCAATAATATCCTTGCTAAAAACAATATTTATTTCCAATAAATCTTATATATTCCAATTTCTTATTTTTCCTTCTATCCAATCCACTTGATGCTTTCTCCTCAAGGAACTGATCTCCCTTTTGTATCTTATTAATGAGGGAGTTACAACTTTTCATAGTTGGAGTCACAACCTTTCACATTAAGAGTCACAAACTTTCACATTAGAAGGAGTCACATCATATGTATTCTTAATTGATTGATTGAATGATATTATGGATGTCTTTCTCAAATGAAATGCTCTTCCTTTTATATCTCAAGTTTGAGGGAGTCACACCTCTTCACCTCAGTAGTTACAACCCTTCATCGTTGCATTTGGAGTGTAATAATTTAATTATAAATAAGTTAATTTGCTAGTATGCTGTCTATTACTTGTAATCAGTCATAATAATTCTTTTCCCTTTTCTTCTCCTTCTAGATCTACCTTCCTTATATACCTTATCTTGCTCAAGAGACACAACTCCTCAAATGTTGGTTGTCTATTCTTAGCAACTTTATCTTTATTTAATGTCAGTTTGTGTAATATTAGTTATCTTTATTTATTTCTTTTGAAACATAGGCTGCAGACATTTAGGAATAAAACACGGCATTACAGATCGGGAGTTTCATGAGGTAAATGTCTTGTTCGGTATTCACTACAAGTTCAGCATATCTCTTGGTTTAACAATTTAAAATGATGCAAAAATTCTTAATGGGTCTGGATGTACATATGGATATGGATATTCAAATATCCTTATCTGTCATCCTATTCCGCACGATGGTTCCACAACTTGTTCTTTCATCGTTTTCTGAAGTTCATCAAACCTTTGGACTTCTCGCCAAATATATGTCAGGAAGTAGATACTTAATGTATCTTTTTGAATGTCTAGATCCCTTTGGAAAATCCACAAGTTCTTCATTTAGGGCTTTGTGGAGGTTCAACACAGAAGAGGATATTTCACTTGTTAAGCATTAAATGAAACCTTTTTAAATTTGTCATTTTTTGTATTATTAGTGCATCATCTAGGGCATTCTACCTAGGTCTTCGAATGGACTTTCATTTATTCAGTCATAGTTTTATCTAAAAAACAAGGTTTTTCATAATTACTTTGCCCTAATTACATGATTTAACAAATTAACCTTTGATTTTTCTCTAACAATTAAAGTTTTTCTTTCTTTCAAACTCTTTTCTACTCGATTTCATGAAGAAAATCAAACTTACAAGATGATTCCATCCAAAACCCAATCTGATAAAGAATTGATTTTGATTTCTTCAAATAACATTGAATTAAGTGCACAATTTTTTTCCTCTTATGAATTTGATTTGAGAGGTAAGATAATTGTGACGCCTTGAAACTCTTTTGCAAAGTGCTTCTTCAATCACCTTCTTCTTCACTGACCCATCCTCACTTCACAATGCTTCCTTCTTACAGAAAATGGTTGAAAAATTCGCTGGTTCTAGGCTCTGTTGATCACTGAAGTTGCAATGGGCTCGCAAAAAAATACTTTGTCAATAGCCGCAATGTGTTGAATTAATCAGCAAAATTTGGTTTATACCCTGAGATTAATGAAAATTCGTGTGGTCATTAATTCTGCAGGGTGGGAGGTGCACACCATTAATATTCGGATGGGAAGGTTTTTGAGTGCCTTTCTGCGACTTTTGCAGAGTTTTGAACTGGATATTGCTGTGGATATTTGGTGTTCAAAATGTCTATATCCAACATCCATCTCCACACAAAAATTCCTCAACTTACTTCCTTTGTTATAGTTCACCTTGCTGGAAACAGTATTGGATCCGGATGTGGATGTGAAGGAGTGACTTATATCCGGTCCAGTTAGGAATTGTATTTCCACAAACTGCTATCTTCAATACCTTTTGTTAATTTTCTCATTCGCACGAAAGTTATGGTTGGCGAGATATTACAAAGCTAGTATAAGGTCCAATTTCCACAAAGATTATTTTTCACCTTATTTTAATCTTTTGAGGGTTTGCGGAGAAAATGCAGACATCGAGACATTTAGGCAAAGTAGGATTATGTATGGAGGTGGGTGTAAAACCTGCAACTTAACATTATTCTTCTAACAAGCAACTTGAGAATCTTTCAAGGGATCGTAAGGCAACATTGGTTACTCCTCTAAGGCATGATGATTTCTGATAAGTTTAATAACCAAAGACAATTAAAATCAAACGCCTTTTCCAAATGTCTAGCAAGTAGAGAAAAGCTGAGACCGGAGCAAAAACCTAAAAGCTAAGCAGAAAGAGGGGAGCATATTGTGAAAGGCATAACAAGTAGGACGTAGCAGCTTTGTGGTACGTTTGTTAGTGACCAAGGTTAATACCATAAGAATGTACGCCAAGCTTTCCCAACTGCATCAAAGGCAACATATAACCTCACCCAAGATCTATCCAGCGAAATTTACAATACATTGAAATATTTAGTATTACAAGTATCACTACGTTATGACAGTAAATCTTGAACATAGGAGAGTCTCTGCTCCATAATTTTTAAAAAAATTGAGAACAAATTTGTTTACCTGGCGAGAGAGGCAGACTGATTCTGAAGAAACTGCTCTTCGAATTATCTAACAGAATGATATCATCCTCCCGAGGCATAATTGTATATGGATGGATACCCAGCTCATGGCCATAAAGTACAGTATCCACTGTGTACCCATCTTCCAGTACCAGAGAAGATTCTGTAAAAAGAAAAGGAGAATCTCAACTCATTCATATACATACAACACAGTTTTTGGGATACCATACTAGTTTTTCAAAGTTATAACCTACTCGTAAATACACAAACAGGAGTAAGTGGCATGGCAAATATATCTGAAAATTTAAACAAATATATCACTGCATACAAATGTAAGGTACCTGTAGCTTTCACGAAGCTTGACATGAATATCAAAGCTAAGAACATTGTGTAGTAAGCCATTTGTAGGAGGAAAAACAGCACCAACGATATTATATTTGTCCTTTAGAAAACAAATTGAGGGTTTCTAGCAGATCTCACAGGACTTCTTCAGAAGCATGAAATGTGAACAGAATAACATGAAATGAGGAGGCAAAAACGATGGCAACAGTGGGCAGAATGGATATCAACTTTATTCTTTGAAAGAAATGAAAGCTTGTATGATTTAAATATCAATTGTGGGTAAGGAGGATCGAAAAATATTGACTGATATATTTAAGTCTTTTTACAATGCCTTAACCATATAACAAGTTTTCACTGCTTTATTCTTTACTTAGTTATTAAGGTTCTTGTCGTGGTCTTCTTTACTTTGTTTTTTACTTTAGTTATTAAGATTATTCTTGTTGTCTTTTTTACTTTATTTTTTCCTTTTCTTATACTTATAATTTTATATATTTGAGTATCTTCAAGTTTGAAATGACAGAATATTTTTCTCATTACATAAAATGGCATATTTTATTTTTTTTAGTTTAATAGTCTTATCATGTTAGGAATATTAATGTATTCAATGCATTCAATTTTTTAATTAGCTTAGTCAATGATGAGTATATAATTATTTTAGAAATGAACAACACTATTATAGTTTACTTAAAGTCTTTTGACAATGCCCTAAAATCATATAACATATTTTCACTGCTTTATTCTTAACTTAGTTATTATGATTCTTGTTGTTGTCTTCTTTACTCTGTTTTTTTCTTTTCTTATAATTTTAACTTAACATATTCGAGTATCTTCAAGCTCAAAATCAACGAAATATTTTTTCCATTACACAAAATTGCATATTTTTTATTTTCTAGTTTAGTAGTCCTATAATGTTAGGAATATTAATGTATTCAATGCATTCAATTTTTTTATTAGTTTAGTCAATGATGAGTATATAATTATTTTAAAGATGAACAACACTCTTATAGTTTATATTTAATTTTCTAATTTAAATAATTGTAAAAATGTCATTTATCTTTCTTTCTATTGATTCATGTTGGGAACAATCGCCCTATTAATGGCTTGAATGACATGAGCACTATTATATACATGATAATAATCATTTTCTATTGTGAAGTGGCAAGATAATTACATTGTTAACTTTAAAATTATTTTGTCTCCTTGAATGACATTTTTAATGTCACTCAACCTATACATCAAGTTATGATCAAATAAAATTTAATATTTTTTAATTGATGAATTGATGAATCTTTTGGTTCATTTTTGTCTCATGCTTTGTTCATAGCCATACATTCAATTAGTATAAAATTTGTTCATAAATGCTTCATTTTGGATTCAATGTTACAACTTGAGTTTTTTCCATGGGTGAATGTTATAGGTCAAAAATGTCTTATGAATATCTATGGCATCCACAAATATAACAAGACTTGTAGTAGAAAAATTATCGAACATAGGAGCTAAAGTCAAGACAATAAGAATACAAATTTAGAGATATCTAGAACTCACTTTAATTGTTAAAAACATGTTGTTGAATACTAGAGTGTCATACAAGACAAGGAGAGGAGGTCATGTCATTGGTTTAGCACCAACTATTGTTATGATAACAACATTTATCAAATGCATTTTTTTTTGTATTAGATATTGTATGAACAACATATGAGTACAAGGAGATCATTAGCAAATTTTACATCGATTGACAACCCCCAACCAAAAAAATTACAACTTCTTTATGCCCCTCCCATTACATATACAAAATAGTATTGCTTTACATCACACTACTATTTGCATTAGAGCTTTACATTACACCATTGTTTTATGTTGTAAAAGGGAACCACTGCCTGACAAAATAGGCCACTTTGCTAATGAGGAGAACCACTATGCAGACTACCCACAATTGTTGTGTTGCCAAGGAAACCACTACATGTTGACCACCAACTGAAAATGTTGAAGCATTGTTGTCCACCAACAAAAAGGAACCAGAACATGCCAAAAAGTAACCAAGGTTGCCAATATTTTTTATGTTGGGAAATGGTGGAACATCTTCACCTTGACTATCCTTAGGTATCTTCTCATTAAATTATTTTTGGAAGACCTCCAAGGCTCTAAGGAAAATTTTGGTAGTATGTTGCCAACTATGCCCAAAATTGACCTCCTAAAGCTTCATTGGCATTGTACCCTCCTCCAAGAACTTTAGGAACTTGAACTTAAATTTTTTTATTGTCATTGATACCTGTACAATAGTATTATACAAAGTGGGCCTTTTATTAGACTCAATAAGTGTCCTCTTTTCCCCATTAAACTTTTCATCATTTATCTCTTTCCAAATACCCCAAAGAATTTCAGTAGATACACAAATCTAGAACAAAGTTAGCTCTTTCCCTAATTTATTGCTTTTGAAAGAAAGAATCATGTCAGGTTTGGGCTTGCTATTAGCATCCCAGATGTCTTGGTTATGGCTAAACAGGTTCCAAGTTTCCTTTGCATATATACACTCAAAGAAAATGTGACTTATTATTTTTAGCACCCTACAAAGGCTGCATATTTCTATGTCATCTAAACTTATCTTACAAGGTAGTCTCTACAATATTAGGAGTCATCTAAAGAAAGCCTTATTTAGCTCAGTTTCTTTATACCAAGTGTTTCTTAGTGCCTTTGACCATTCATTTTTACTTAATATGAGATTCCAAACCTTGTTTAGGTGGTTAAATGTTTCTTGTTGATTGGTGAGTGTGTTGTATACTATCTTTGCATTGATTTTGGTGAGTTTGGTGCCCTCACACCATTTAAACTATTTATATTGCTCTTTGTTGTGTAAGCAATTGATGTTAATCTCCATGCATGATTTTTTTAGAATTGAATAAGTTCTCCAATTGGTTGTCGACAAGTTAAATTATACACTTAATTGGTTCTAGTCTTTTGGCAACCCATTCTCAAAGATGTTAGAGAAGTTCCTTATTCCTTTGCTAGCCTAGTTCTTGGGTGAGCACCCTTGCAAGAGTGTCAAAGGTTTACCATTATGTACAAGGTTCCACCAAATTGATCTATGAGTGGATAGTGTACAATTCATAAAGAATTTGGAGTCTAAAATGTGTTTCTTAGCATGTTTCCATGCTTTCCAGATACTCTTAAACACCATCGCCCCCCCAGGGACAATAGGGTGATGGTTGTTATGATCCACCTTTTAGAAGATGGAACACATAAGAAAGGGGCATCCCTTCCTATTTCACTCTAGTTCATTCAGGGAAACCCTTGAGATCTCAATCTAATTATCCAATTAGGAAAAGAGATTCACTACAAGGTATCCTTGGGTGTGATTAAAAGGGGGGTTCACCACTAAGAAAATGCTTAGAAAGAAGGAAATGCAAGTAATATGCAAATCTAGCTATGTAGCCTAGGAAATGAAACTCAAAATCAGAATAATAAACTGTGAATAAAAAGAGAAGTTATTAGAAGACTGGAGATGCCTAAAACAAGGTCTGCAATCTCAAAACTATGAATTTTGTTGTGAACTAAGACTCATACGCCAAACTAGGCAATTTAGTCCCAATTTAGAGTTTTGGACTGAATCTGGAATTTGCAATTAGTAAACCAGGATCTACAGGAAATGTTTGAAAAGTGGGATACTAGGACTCATGCCCAAGGTGGCAATTTAGTCCCAGTATTAGGCTTTTTCTAAAACTTCAGTATCTTCTAGTAATCTTCTATAGCTTCTCTCTTGTTCGATCTTTAAGTCTAAAACTTTGAAATTTGGCTTGTAGGTGACTTTTTGTGAAGATGACAACTTTCTTCAATCTTACAACTTCATCTTCAAAGGATCTTCAAGTTCCAAATCACCTAGATATGCAATCACACCTGTAGAGGGAGAAAAATATTGTTTTGTTAGTGGATACGGGTTTGCCTTGGTCAAACCTTGTTTTGGTAATCAAACCTTGAAATGAAATGAAATAGAATGAAGGAATGATGAATGAACAAATATGTTATGTTGTAATTCACCAAACCCTTGAGATAAGGTTTCAATCTTGTATGAAATGGCTAGCATGAATGTAGATCTTGACTATTGATTATATGTTATGAATCCTTACTTGAATGCTTGCTTGAATCATGAAAATCCTACATCACAAATGCTAACTCAAAAACACACATGATGCATGATGACTTTGACATGATGCTTGATTCTTGAATATAGCTCTAAAATGCTTGATAATCAGCTCTTGAATGACTTTGAATTCTCTTAAATGCTCTTGATCTCATAAAATTACTAGGATACTTGCTCATAAAAGTTGCTAGGAGAAATTATGTGAAACAACCTTGTATTTATACTTGTTTATGCCAAATTTCCCAAAATTACAACACTACAAGCTGACATCAGATTTAGGAGAATAAAATCCCACCAAGAATTTAATTCAAAATAGGTCCAAGCTAAAGCGAGACTCATACGCCAATTATGGTGTATGAGTCCCTATAGCCTAGGCTTGGGACACAAATTTCAAGAAATTTTAAGTTTTATGCCATATTTAGGATCAGGCCTCGAGACTTGGGTGGGACCTATACACCCAAGGTGGCATATGAGTCACAGATCACTAAATCTTGGATATATAACCCAAATCATGAATTATGATTGGTCATTAGTTAAGTGTCAGGATTATCCTTAGAGAAATGCATTAAATGAGGCTTGTGGATGCAAAATAGGGCCAAATAAGGCATAAAGAAGCCTAATTTTAGCAGAGAGGGACCAAACAAGTGTGAAAATGTAAAGGGATACATTTTTCTACACTACATTTAGCCCCCACTTTAGTGAGAGGAGGAACTTGCTTCAAACTCACACTAAAGTAAACAAAATTGCATCAAGATGGGTCCAAATGTAGCAATGCTAGTGAGATAGGATGACAACAATCAAGAGGGTTGCACAAGCCCCCAGGATCAAGATCCTATGGCAAACCAACATAGGAACAAAGGAACACACATGTAAATGATGTATGAAGCAACAACATGATACAAGCATACACTGCCAAAGACATAAAAAATAACGAAAAGGAAAAAGGAAAGGTGGATCAAGCCTTGGCTATTTGTCCAAGAACGTTTACAAGTGGAACATGATGTCCACTATGCAAACCAAACACACACTCACAATGGCTAGTGGAACCTCGGGCTATCCACTAGGTGAGCCCCTAAAGAGGTGAGACACATATGCATGCAACTAATATGTACTCACACACACAAGAAAGTGGCTATGGGAAAGTAATGCCTAAGTTTGGCTCCCATATGCTAACCATACTAAAGTTATACCTCTTAGTAACTTTGATAAATCTCCACACAATATGAACAACAAGATCCATGAGGCAAGCAAAACTTCGTATGCTATGACCCATGAACAAACAAGATGGCTCCATAGGGAAGCAAAGTGTATTATGCAAGGTGGCCATATAACAAATATTGTAAATGAAAAAGTAGTGTAAATACAATTCAAATGAGTTTTTCTTAGTTCATGTAAGGTCTTAACTTAGGGATTATTATGCCTAATTTCTCCAATAGAGAACCAATTGAAGAATAAAAAATTCACAACTTAGGGAATGCAGTGTGTTGCATCAAGCCCTGAGAGGAATATAATTTGTTAAAAGAGATCACACTCTTGAGGGACATCACACCCAATGTCACCACAAAGAGAAAGACACATCACATGAAGTAAGAAGACTACACAAAGAAATGTGAGTTGTAAAATGAAAAAGAATAATGCCAATGTATACAAACTAGTGATTTGTGACATTTTGTCTTTAGATTCTAAAAAAAAAAAATCAATTTTTTTGGAATTGGATTGCATTTCTTTTTCCATCTCCTTTGAAAAATAGTTTTTTTTTCAGTAAACACCATTTTTAAGGAGTGATGTCACCATATACAACATAACTTTTTTTCCATGAAGAATGAAATTCTATTTTTTTCAAATTTAGATTTGTAACTACAATATCTAGCACTTTCATTTGGTTTCATAGTGTTTTATTGAATATTTTTTTCTTAATCAAGTTTCGAAGTCAAACCAATTACAATTCAGACATTGACGGACTGGATTGTATACAATATAACTTTTTTTGTATGTATCAAAATTCTTTTTTTTTGCTGGATCAAGGACTTCAATATCTAGTGCATTGATATTTTTCAAAAAAAAAAAATGATAATCTACTATTTTTCCACATGTGGAGAACAGAAAGCTTGATTTTCAGTAAAAAAGCTACATTCACAAGAAATAAAAAATAAATATAATAATTAAATTAAATTTATTTAAAACTATACTTTTTGGGAAGCTTATAATAAGGACTACATACAAAAAATAAATTTTAAATAATTTCATTTGATCCTCCAAAATGTAAATCAAAAGTGGTTTTTTATCAGCATTTTGATAGGTGTAAAGGAGACTCCATTATAAGTATGGTTTAAAACTAGCGAAGTTCTATCCAAGGAGGCTTGATCTAAGGTGGTTCGATCAAAACCCTCTTCAATTGGAATTCTTTAAATGGAAATTTTCAAAGCTTAAATCATTATATTTTCTAAAACTATGTGATTTCAACAAAAATAAGGATCTCCCAGAAATTGTAAACCACTATTGTGGGATCACCCTGGCCATATAAAAAATATTGTAAATGCAAAAGTAGTGTAAGGTACGTTCAAATGATTTTTTCTTAGTTCATGTAAGGTCTTAACTTAGGGATCATTGTGCCTAATGTCTCCAATAGAGGACCAATTGAAGAATAGAAGATTTGCAACTTAGGGAATGCAATATGTCGCATCAAGCCACTAAGAGGAATATAATATGCTAAGAGAGATCACGCTCCAAAGAGACATCACACCCAATGTCACCACAAAGAGAAAGACACATCACATGAAGTAAGAAGACTACACAAGGAAACGTGAGTTGGAAAATGCAAAAGAATAATGCCAATGTATGCCCCCACTTTAAAGAAATTGCTAAACACCATGTTGTGAGCAATTACTTTAAAGTAGCAAATGATAAATGCCAACAATAAAGAAGACATGAGAGATTATTTCAAATATGCCAAGTCATATGTTTCTAAATAAAGCTATGTCATGAAAAAGGGGTTTCCCCCAAAATGAAATCCCAAAATTAGATAAGGGATCCACAGATTTAGGGTAAGTATATATTTGCTACAATGTTACTCAAGAGTTCAAAAACGTCATCATTCCCCAAATACTCATGGAACAGGAAGAATGACACAAAGAGAGCGAAAACAAAGAAAATATTTTGGGTCGACATGGAAGATACCTAAATGTCTCGATGCCTTGTGTCATCCCTAAAAGGAAAACACAAAAAAAAAAAGATAAATGAAAAGCTTTTGGGTCAACATGGAAGAGACCTAAATATCTTGATGCCTTGAATCATCCCCAAAAGGAAAACACAATACAAAGAAAAGATAAAGGAAAAGCTTTTGGGTCAACATGGAAGAGACCTAAATGTCTCGACGCCTTGCATCATCCCCAAAAGGAAAAACAAGACAAAGAAAAAATAAAGGAAAAGCTTTTGGGTCAACATGAAAGAGACCTAAATGTCTCGATGCCATGTATCATCCCCAAAAGGAAAACACAAGACAATAAAAAGGTTTACAACATAGAGAATAATTTAGATACATATAGAGGAATGCACAAAGAGAGAGAGACTTCAAACAGAACAGTACAAGGATATCACATTATGCACATGCAATCCATAAAAGAAACATGAAAAAGAAAATAAAGACAAGAATAGTAAGGCACATGCAAGTCAACCTATTATCAAGTCATTTGCATCCCAATCTTTTTCATCATATACGGAAGGTGGACAACTAGTTAAAGGGACAACACCAAATGCCAAAACTAGGACAAGGCTATCTAATTCTTTCCCCCACTGTTTGCAAGACAAGAATGAGCTGAGGTAGGTGGTGAGAAAGAGCTCCTTGCATTTTGAAATAATTTGCAATGAATGTAAAGCATGTAATAGTGAGCATATTATAATACTACAACTATTATATGGCAAGGAATAAAAGTACATGCTTTAAGGGATTATTTCTATGATATCAAACTTTTTAAATATTTATTTTAAAGCATGACATTCATTAGTACTATGTCCAAGAACTCTTTGGTATCAACAATGTGGAATGTTTGTGTTCTTAGGATATGGTTTGGATGTTATTTCGTGCGTGGTAATGTTATAATTCCTTGGCTTAGAAATATGTGTAAGGCTGTTTTAGTTGCAGGCATGGGATAAGGGAACTTTAGCTTCTTTAATTTGTAAGGTTTTTGTTTATTGCAAGATTCATCAATATCTTGAGTTAGATGTTGAGGAGGAGGACCTAAGATGACCCTATCATAATTACGGGGCATTGGTTGTTCTTTAGGAAGGAGGAAACTTATGTTGAGAGGAGGATATTGATATCCTATGCCTTTGATATCTTTAGTTGGTATTTGCTCTAAAATTTGATGAATTACATGTTCGCTTGTTGTATCACATCCTTTTTTCTTAAGATCATGAATCCTTTTCCATATGTCTCTTCTATGTTGATAGGAGTGTTGGTCACATTTGTTAACATAGGATTTCTGAATTTTTGCTTGATTAGAGGTGCTAGGTTCACCTATTATAGGGATCTTAGGTTCAACTTGTGTCTCAATTTCAAGATGTAAAAGGACAAACATCTCAAGTTGTGTTGGTTGTTTCATAGAAGGATAAAAGGATGCATTAATCTCAAGGTTGTTAAGGCAATCTTTTAAGAAATTTTTCATGCTATCATCATCTTTTCCAATGATGTCAATTTCACGAGGAGGACATGCATTAGGAGTTGATTGAGCATGAGTGAGTTCAATTTCATTAGGTTCATTTCCAAAAGTGCAGCTTGACACATCCACTAATGATTTCAAGGACATCCAAAGCTTACCAAAGAACATATGGACATGATGAAATGTAATGCAATGACTAAGAATGAAGTGCAATTTTTATATTCTACACAAAGTAATTTGTTGATTACACTATGCGACAATTTGAAAATGAAATGTTGTAAATGCAATTTTGAATTTAAGAAATGCATGAAATGAATTGAATTAAGGTAGGTATAATGAAATGAATGAAATATAAACTCAATAAACTAAAACAGATATCTAATAACATTAAACTAAAACACATAAATGAAACTTTTAATGGTATGCAGATTCAGGTCTAATATGGGACTAAATTGCCCAGAGGGGTGTATGAGTCCCAATTAGGGTTTTTTAAAGGTTCAAATGTTGAACACAACACAAATTTCCCATAAATTAGGTAAAACAACTTGTATCGGGACTAAATTGTCTTGAGGAGAAAATAAGTCCCATACTAGGGTTTTGACACTAAATTCAACAAATTTTGAGTGGCTTTTAAGGTTTTTGGTTTGTATTTTGTCTTGGTTGTTTGCAATTATAGATTTTATGTTCAAAACTAAATGATTTAAGATGTAAAGTTACAACCTATATGCACTTTTCACTAGTGCAAGATTTAGAAGCCCTAAATGCAAATTAACTAATGCAAAGTTAATGTAAGCTATATCTAGGAATGAGATGCAATCCAAATAAAAAATAAAGGGTTCGAAGGCTAGGCTCATGAAAATGAACTGAAGGAAATAGGTTCTCTGCCTTTTAGGAGATGGAACACATAAGCAAGGGGGTTCCCTTCTTATTTCACTCTAGTTCATTCAAGGAAACCCTAGACATTCAACCTAATGATCCAATTAGGAAAAGAGATCACTACAAGGTCTCCTTGGATGTGATTAAAATGGGGGTTTCACCACTAAGAAAATGCTTAGAAAGAATGAAATGCAAGTAATATGGAAATATAGCTATGTGACCTAAGAAATGAAAGTCAAAATCAAAATAATAAACTGTGAATAAATAGAAAAGTACCCAAAAGACTAGAGATGCTTAAAACAAGGTCTGCAATCCTGAAATTATGACTCTTGTTCTGAACTAGGACTCATATACTAGACTGGGAAATTTAGTCCCAATTTAGGGTTCTAGGTTGAATCTGGAATTTGTAACTAGTAAACTAGGATCTACAGGAAATGACTAAAAAGTGGTATACTAGGACTCATATGCCCAAGGTGGTGATTTAGTCCTAGTATTAGGGTTTTTCTAAAACTTTGGTATCTTATAGTGATATTCTATAGCTTATAGATGGGTATGTGCAGGATCATGGTGCGCCAAAAAGTGGCAATATTTGTAGGGTATGTGGCTGACGACTTTTTTTTCACCCAAAATTAATGAAACAAAAAGGGTTTTAGAGGAGATTCTGAGCTTTCCAAAAATATAAATTATGATTTAATTTGAATTTAATAAATAATTATTATTCATTTTCTATTAGAATTACGACTAAAGTCTTGATCGATAGGCTGATTGAAAACATCTATGACTTTCAAATGGTATCATATTTTTGAATACAAAACATGCATCACATTCTATGCTTTACATACTATAGGATTAAAAAAATAAAAAAATTTCATGAAGTTTTCACCAAGTTAAGGTGGTTAGACACAAGTTTTTTATATTTTCTAAAGTTGTAATAAAAATTCATAATTAATTATTTACTTGGAAAAAATTACAAAAAATATGCATCACATCCAGACATGAGTCCTCTACTTATATATAAAATCTTACAAAAAAATATTATCATTTTATTATGGTTAGGGTAGTTAGACAGACATCTACTTCTTATTTTTTCCCTAAAATTTAAGTACTATTGCATTGAAATTTCAAATTTTCACCAAATAGATTTTATTTATTTTTAAATAAACCTAGTATTTTAGAAACTACATTCAATTTTCTACAAATTATATTCTTACATATTTTTTAAATAATATAGATAACTTATTCAAATATTTACATCAAGTTGCCTAACACTAATTTTTCAGAATTTTTTGCCACTTAAGGGCCTATTTTTTGCACGATGATCCTGCACATACCCAGATCCTATTTGATCTTTGAGTCTGAAACTTTGAATTCTAGCTTGTAGATGAATTTCCATGAAGATGACAACTTTGACAACTTTCTTCAATCTTGCAACTTCGTCTTCAATGGATCTTCAAGCTCCAAATCACCTAGATTTACAATCACACATTTAAAGGGAGAAAAATGTTGTTTTGTTAGTGGATAGGGGTTTTCCTTGGTCAAACCCCATTTTGGTAATCAAACCTTGAAATGAAATGAAATATAATGAAGGAATGATGAATGAACAAATATTCTATGTTGCAATTCACCAAACCCTTGAGATAATGGTTGTAATCTTATATGAAATTACTAGCATGAATGTAGATCTAAAGACTCTTGATTGTATGTTATGAATCTTGACTTGAATGCTTGCTTGAATCATGAAAAACCTACATCGCAAATGTTAGCTCAAAAACACACATGATGCATGACGACTTTGACATGATGCTTCATTCTTGAATATAGCTCCAAAATGCTCTTAAATGCTCTTGATCTCATTAAATTATTAGGATACTTTCTCATAAAAGTTGTTAGGATAAATTATGTGAAATAACCTTGCATTTATACTTGTTTATGCCAAATTTCCCAAAATTACAACACTATAAGTAGACATCAGATCTAGGAGAATAAAATCCCGCCAAGAACTGAATTCAAAATAGGTCCAAGATAAAGTGGGACATATGCCAATTGGGGTGTATGAGTCCCTATATCCTAGGCTTGGGACACAAATTTTAAGAAATATTAAGTTCTATGCCTATTCAAGATCAGGCCCCGAGACTTAGGTAGGACCCATACACCCAAGGGAGCATATGAGTCCTAGATCACTAAATCTAGGACACAAAACCCAAACAACTATCTATTATTCAAAATACTATTTATATACTATGAATTTCTAGTGTTTTTATTTACATTTTTTATGTTTCTATATAGTTAGTTTGCAATATACAAAAAACTTTTTATTCTACAACATTTAACTCAGTCTATGTACCATTTATTATGACTAATATTTATTAAGAGAAAATCAGCATCCATACATATTATTTTAGCAAATTTGTTGAGAAGACTTAGGCTCTATTTTATTAGTATTATTAAAAATAGTATATTCTTGGTTTCTTAGTTTTGTAATAAATATTAGTTTTAGAAACTTCTTATTCTTTATGTATGTAAAGCTTCATTGTTATTTTTTATTTTTTTGATTGGTAAGTTGTGGGGTTAGGGCCCACTCCTAATATATGAACAAATAAATAACAAAGACGACTTCAAACCCACAAATGGGGAGCACAAAGAATAACAAAACTAACTAAATAATCTTAAAGATAGATCAAATAACTAAAAGAGAGTTCAAGGCAAAGACATTGATAGGAAAAAAAAAACTGTTATCACCAAGACTGTAGAAACAACCACCCAATAGGAACATCTCATTTAACCTTTTTGGCTACTCCCTTCCTCATGCTCCTAGTGAGGAGGGCATCCATTTTCCACTGAGTTCCTTCATTAACTGCATCTCTCCCTTTGATGCGAAGCTTCTCTGCTCCATACTTGCATCCTTTCTTCCTTTTGGTTGGGAATTTTGGTTTGGAGATGCCACTTGCAATTTGGGAAATGGTTCATTTTTTATTAGAACAACCATTTCAACTAAATCCAAATAATCATAAAAAATCATCCATATCTTCCATGAAGGGCTAAGAGCCCTCAGAATCAAACCCATTTCCAACCACCTCATTAAGATGTAAATGACCCTAAGGGCCAGTAATGTGCTGAGAGGGAGGTGGCTCTGTGGAAACACCAATGAGCATAGAGGAGGGCTATTCCAAAGGAGTGGAAACAACAATAGGGGCTTCTAGAGTAGGCTTGGTTCCTCATGATTAGCCATAAAGTTCCCATGATATGCTAAATGAAATTTGTGTCAGGATTACTCTGCTTCTTGAGCCACTTTTTGAAGTTGAATCACCTTGTAGAGATTGAAATAAAAGAGCAGCCAACAACCTTATGGCCAATCTTGTTGCAATGATAACACCTAAAGGGGAGACTATCATAATTAAGGTGTTAGGTTAAGGTGCCTCAAGAAGAATTCATCAAAATAGAATAGTGCACTGGCTTAGAGATGTCAATGATGGAACACACCCTGGTGTATCTGCATTGGGGAGCAACTAAAACCAATTCCTTCACAAAGGAACCAATTTGCTTGATCAAATTCTTAATGAGATTCGACACCCACATTATCAATGGAAGGTTATATGGTCTAATCCAAATGGGAATTGCAGTGATCTTAGCCACAGTAGGATCAAAGAAGGGTGACCAAGATGAAATGAAAAGTCCCAATTGTCCGTAAAACCAAGGACCATTGTGCTTAATAAGATTCCAATCCTCCATAAAAGTGAAACAGAGCAGGAATAAACCAAAATCCAAAATTTCAATGTTGGGAGTAGATAGGTTGCTCTAAGTTACCTTCATCCAGTCGACAAATTGATTAATCAATGGTCGCTTACTTAGGCTTCCAATTGAAATAGATCTATTCCCAATATCAACAATTACATCATCGATGCTTGAATCTGAAATATGAAAATCCACTAGGTCTTTCACCAACCAAACTTCATATTTTTCCATCATGTAGAATTGCAAGCTAGTTGGAGCAGCTTATGGAGATATTGAAACTGCCAAAGACAATTCATGTGATGGCTTAGGGTTTTCCTTGAAACTTGCAATTTGTAAAATTCAATGCAGGCATGGTAAGGGTTTTATTGATTTTTGCAGCCCTCGATGAAGAGAGGAGCTGATGACTAGGGATCAATGGGTGAAGGATTAGCTGTCAGAAGGGCCAACTAAATTCCCACCTTTGGAGCCCTAGGTGGTTCGAGACTCCACCTCTAGGATTTATCTTGTGCAATTCCCTTCTTAGCTATCTTCGACTTCCCCTTTTGGGCACCTCTAGCATCCACCACAATTGCAAGTGTGAAGCCTTGAGTTTATCCTATTCTAAAGGTGCAAAACAACTATTATGCAATATAAAGAAAACACAAGGAACACCTCAAAGATTAGCCTAAGGAATTGATAACACAAAGAAATAAAGATTGCAAATGATTATACCTTATTTTTTGTTGAATCTTGTGGTTGGCCCTTGATTTTGTATGCTTTGTGCTCCTTGGATGGCTATGGAGATGGCTAAATGCAAGATGAACAATATGATAAATGCAAATGCTAGAGACTAAGTGGCTTGACTAAATGGCTAAGATAATGCTTACAAATTGAGTGATCAATTTGGTAGCATAAGGGTGCAAAATGACTAAGTGTTCTAAAATGCATTAGAAAAGGGGATATTTATAGAATAATTTGAATTCTTCAACGATTGAGATTAAGCCACCAAGGCCAAGATGAAGGGCTATGGTGAGTTGAGGATTCAGAAGCCCTCACATCTTGACATGTGGAGGGTGAAGTGGCCTAGGATGTGATGATGTGTAAATGAGGTGAAATAAGGACAAGTGATGTGGAGGAAGGACAAGTTCCTTGCAAGTGCCTTGGGGGATGAGAAGATTACCACAAAAAGGAACTTCTTGTCCCCAAGTGAGAATGAAAATGACTTTTGAGGAATTTTAGAATTCTTTAAAAATATACATGGGGAATGAGAAAGTAGTTGGAGAAAATAAATGTGAATTAAAAATTCACATGCTTGGGAGAATCTAGTGGATAACAGAGAGTTTTCAAAAAGGTGGGAATTTGCCACATGTGAGTGATATGACAAGTCAAATGTTCTAGAAGTTGCATGGGGATAAGGTAAGCCTTAGAAGGATAAAATGTGAATTAAAAATTCACATGGAGAAGAGAGGAACCTAGGGTGAATAAATTGAATTAAAAATTCACATGGAAGAGAGGGTCAATGCTAAGAAAGGCAAATGAAAAGGGTTGACTAAAAAGGCATGCTAAATGTGGCTAATGACTTTGATTAAGGTTGTGCAAACACATGATTAGGAGTATTAATTAAATATTAGATGCAAGTGGCAAAATATGGAGGATGTGACATTAATCCCAGATTAAGGGTGTGCACATCATAATCATGAATTAATTACATTAATTCAGATTAGGGGGGATTATGGAGGATGTGACAAGAAGAGAGAAAAAGAAGAAATTTTTAAAAACAGATTTAAAAATACTTAATGACTAAATTAAATAAATTGATATATTTATTTAATTTAGAGAAGCAAAGGGGATAAGGAAAAGTATTTAATTTTTTAATTAAACACTTTAGGAACCTTAGGTAGAAAATAAAATATTAATTAAATCAATTATTCAATTAATATTGACAAAAAAGATGAATAGAGTAAACAAATTTGACCATATGGAAGTGGTCAAATTTAGATGTCTACATTTTTCCCCTCTTTGAAATATTGTTAGAATAACAGTGTTTCAAAGAAAAGAAAATGCAGATGACTCTATAGAGGAAGCGACTAGAAAATGATGCCCCAGAATGGGGAGAGGTGTGTGAGCTGCCCAAATAGAGGGGGGATGAATGAGGATTCCCCAATATTGCGAGGGAATGACCATGACAGAGGAAATGGAGAAAGTGGTAGGGTATTCCTCCTCGAGAGGGCGACTGGGGAAGAAAAAGGGGGCCCCAGATGATTTCTTGATAGGAGAAAATGGAAGGTACAGTTGGAAAGAGCTTGAAAAATTGAGCAGGTTTTCCTTTTGAATGGAGTCAAATGGACGTACAGTTTGCAAATGGTTGCCCCAGGGAGTTAGGGAATTAGTTGGAGGATAAAAAGGGCAAATAAAAGGTAAAAATACCCCTTAGTTTAAAAAGGTTAAAAAAAAGGGGGGGAAAGGATTAAAAGGTAATTTTAGAAATTACCTCACCTCATTTGCACTATAGTAGTTGAGAGAAGAGGAGAGGAGAGGAAGAAGATGAGGAGTGACGATAATGAGGGATAATGAGATAGACATCATCTACTGTGTGGACGAGGTGCAAAGATTCCACTACGAGTACGCAGTGCCCCACCAGGTTAGCAACAAAACCCCTCTCGTGTATTTTAAGCAATTTTAATATGTTTTGAAATTTTTATGCAAATTTTAAAAAAGTGGGTTTTGTTTTCGGGATAGAGGAGGAAAATGGGTAGGAAATAAAATTTTGATTTTTGGTTGGGTAGATGAATTTTGGGGGGGGGGTGTTTGATGGCGGGCATTGTCTCAGGAGGGGCGAGTTTGCCCCACTTCGAGGTGGCGTTGCCCTGGATTAGGATAGGTCCGCCTTGGCGCGGGGTGGCTGCCCTGACCTAGGGCAGGTCCGCCCTTCAAAAGAGGGTGCAATGGGTAGGTCTACCCCTCTATAGGGTAGGGAGGGAGGAGGAAAAAAAAGAAATGAAGAGAGGGAAACAAGAGATGTCCCAGGGCCGAAAATAAAGTGACCTAACAGTTGAGTGAATATGGATGCAAAATTTTGACCGAGTACAAACACATGAGCGTCACTCAAATGTATTGGCAGTGATTATAGTAGTTATGACCAGAGTAGATCACACAACATTGGAGCATGCAAGATTATTAAACTTTCTACACTTTCTGACGTTGAGAGCTCATCGAGTGATGTTGATGGCACTGATAGAGAGATGGAGTTATGAGACGTCAACCTTTCATCTTCCTATAGGGGAGATGATAGTGACACTTGAGGATGTATGGTGCATCCTAAGGCTTCCCATAGTAGGGGGGTTAGAGAGTGAGGTGGTGTCTAGAGGAGTGGAGTTAGATTACACCGTCTCGGTGCTTTTTGGATGAGACGATCTACCCATTCAAAAGGGGTAGTTGGATTTGGATAGATGCCTATCATTGGGGTGGCCACCCTTACCATTATATCTGTGCAAATTGATTAGTGGGATATTGTTATCGAACCGGAGTAGGTAGTTCAACAATCTATGGTTCATGGACGTGGTTTGACATATTGTTGAGTGGCAAGATGGACTGTTCTTGTGGGGCTCGTGTTTATTATCACATTTATACAAAGATATGCATGTGATCTACTACCGGGGGTCATTGAGTTTGATACACATGACTCTATTATAGGTTTGGGGATGAGAGCATATTATGGTTGTGAGGCCGCTAATGGTGAGGAGAGGATAGGAGGATGATAGAGAGCCTGTTGCTTGGGGGTATGGGGAGGCTAGGGGTTGGGTGTTGCATTACGAAATGCCTAAGATATGGATGGATGGAGGAGAGTGTTTGATGACATGAAAAGGTGGATATAGTATGGCAAAAATATATGGTGTGATAGTTTAGGGGATGGAGGGATGAGGAGATGAGGCATGAGGGCTATTTTATGAGCAGATGTGTTTTGATTAGGAGTCTGCCTCGCATAGTGGAGGCTCATTGACTAGACAAAATTGTGAGGCAATTTGGGCTGAGATAGGATATTTTGGCACCTCCCACCATGTTTTGTTAGCTCACTAAAGAGTGGCCATAGGGAGGCCATATTACGCCTAGGGGTGCCAAAGAGGCGTGGGTGGCGACATATCAGGTTCCCTACCCAAGGAGGGTTGAGGGGGTTGAGGATGCAGGAGTGACATTGCGGTATGCCCGGTGGTTCTACAACCACTAGTGGGATAGGATTACACCTATAGTGCCTATAGTGTGAGTGTTAGGGTTTGGATTAGAGGATGAGTGTTGGTTGGCTAGGGAGGCAAGAGAGAGATAGGAGCAGAGGGAATAGGAAGCAGGTGGGTTAGGGGGTAGTAGGGGTATGCAAGGGATGTTGGACAGTAGGGCGGAGGAGAGGATGAGGTTGGGGCTATAGGACAGTTGGAGGGGAGGAGGAGGAGACATTGGAGGAGGGCTAGAGTGAAGATGGATGTGGGTGAGGGGATGGATGTGGCACGACAGGAGGATGGGAGAGGTCCCTAGATAGATGTGGCATGACAGGAGGATGCCTGAGTGGGCCAGAGGTGGAGATGGTGTGTGAGGTGGAGGGAGGAGTTGTACAATAGGAAATCATAGGTATCAGGGTACAGTGGAGAAGAGTTCAGGTCAAGGTGAAGCAGGAGGAGGTGGGGGTTGTAGGACAGCAAGACAGGACACAGGAGGAGAAGGAGGCCAGAGGTTAGCCAGAGAGGATGCCGAGGAGTAGACGACGAAGGAGGGTTTGGACAAAGATTGGGGCAGAGCAGGAGCCCCTCATGCTAGAGATAGGGATGAGTGAGGAGGGAGAGGAGCTTGAGGGAGAGGCCAAAGTTGTGGGACAATCAAGGAGGAAAATGAGGGTGGGGAGGAGAGGGTAGCCGAGGAGGATTTGAGTGATGAGCAATATCGAGTATGTACAGGATGAGGTAGAGATCGATGCGATGGACGTGGAGGTTCATGTGGTGGAGCCATTAGCAGTAGTACCAGTTGCACTAGTTGAGGATCTAGTTGGTTTATTGAGGGGGGCCCAAGCGAGGTTACAGGTGATGGAGGAGGAGCTGAGGAGTGCAGAAGCGAAGGTGCAGAGATTAGAGGAGATAGGACAGAGAGAGTTTGATGTCGTTGTGGGGCATCTGACTACAATGATAGGTGTTGTGGAGAGGGAGAGGGATGAGGCATGAGTGGAGATGGAGAGATTGTAGGGTGAGGTAGCCAGTGTGACCTGGGATCGAGATAGGCTACAGGCGGTGATGACCATAGCATAGGCGTAGAGACAACTTGAGTTTGGAGGGGTAGCAGAGAAAGTATCAGTGGAGTGTCTTCAACATGCTGAGAGGGAGATGGAGACATTGGGGGTGTAGATGGTAGGATTGTTGGAGGAGAGGATGAAGCTCTAGGACAAGGTGGCTACTATAGAGACAACTCTAGGGGAGACAAGGGAGAGGGAAGAGGTAATAGAGGCCTAGTTAGATCTTGTATAGGGAGAGAGAGACACATTGCATGCAGAGGTGCAAGGTTTGTGGGGTGAGAGAGATAGAGGATAGACACAGATACAAGTGATGTAGAAGGACATGGGCACCTTACAAAGATAGATATAGAGCCTTTAGGGGGAGAACGATGCAACAGTGACTTGAGTAGAGATTGCAGAGACAGATGTAGCATAGAGTCAGACACAGGTAGTGTAGGGTGATGGGGATGAGGTAGGGTTAAAGGTGGAGATATTACAAGCTCAGATTCAGGCTATGTGGGATGAGAGAGATAGGACCGCATAGCAGATGACACAACTGACAGTGGAGAGAGATCAACTACAATTGTCTTAGGATGCATGGACATAGGACTGGGAACTAATTACCAGAGACCGAGACAGGTATAGACATGAGCAAAATGCCACTAGATATCAGGCTACTGAGAGTGCTAAGTACATGAGGGAGGAAAACTACTGGATGATCGCCTATCAGTATGCAGTTCTAGATCCAACACAATGCACATTTTAGTATGTGTGACAAACTCCTCAAATTCCCACGCCATCCCAGTCATCAAGGACACAAACTTGGAGATAGAGTGAATCACATGGGACACTCCCTCATAGAGGACTAGTGCTCAATTTGCCACAGAGGTCGGATGTGGGCAACTCATTTGGTAGGTGACAGGATACTAGATTTTGACAGGTGCAGGGTGGATGGATAGTATAGAGGAGCAATGATTTAGATCCTTGTACTTGTTTTGTATTTTGTGATTTGATGTATACAATGGACATGTATTTGATGGTCATTATTATGTATCATGTGATGGATATGTGATGGTCATTATTACGTATCATTTGATGGACTTTATTTGGTTTTGATACTTATATGATATGTGAGTGCCCTTATTGATACTATGTTATGTTTATGGTGGATGATTCTATTTATACATATGTGTATGTTTATGATTTTATCATGTGTGATTATGATGATGTAATTATCTGGATATTTATATGGATGCTACTAATGTGTGTAATGCAGGATGTGATGTGTGTTTTACAATTTTTATCTATGATGGGTATGGTCCTAATGTGATGCATGATTATGATTTTATGTATGAGTTTATGTATAATGAATATGGACTTATGTGATGCATGATTTATGGTTTTATGGATGATTTTACGTATAATGAATATGGTCTTGTGTAATGCATGATTTATGGATCTAATAAATTGTGATGCAGTGGGCGACATATGTAACATGTTAATAATATGCGGGTATATGATTAAATATAATATGCTAATGTAAATACAATGAACCTATAATGCAACATGAACATAAGTATCAATAAGGACTCGTGCATGTATGTATGATGGGTGTATGATGGGAGATTCCACCTGTCAAAAACTATATATATCCTGAGAAGAATGAGAGAAGGGGAATATTTGCACAACCAAAATCACAGGTCAATGGTTAGAAAGGGATGTAATAAAAGATGATTATGAAATGCAATCCTAATTTTAATTAGCCATCTTCAGAGCACTGATTTATGTTGTAGCATAAGACACCAATTGCTAGGGTACATGAAACCAAGGCAAGTTAGTATCTGATGCATAAAATAAACACAACAAATAAGGTTATCCCAACACCCCAAAGTCACTAAGACTTTGGTCGGGCTAGGTATTGGAATAACCACAAGCACAAAGGGATGTCCCCGATGTAACACAAGATCTTGGAGATCCTGGTGGGTACTACATGGGAACAACCCAACAGACAACAAAAATAAACTATCAATAGATGCCCCTATGTTAATGCATCAAACCACGCCATAATATGATAGATTATGGTGACCTTGACTAGTTATCATAGGGAGTTCAAACAATAAACAAAATCCAAAAGCATTAAAAGATTATAATCAAATTCAAACGTCCTTTTCCATAGGATCACAAGGATGGATGGGGTTGATGAGGTCTATTAGGAAGGATGCATCCTGTTGAGACCAATGATGGATATTAAACTAAGATGACCCAGGTGACATAAGATTTTTGTCATTAACCAAATCTTGTAATACTAGAGGATCTAGTTTATGAAGAACCAACTAGCTAAGGGAACTCTTGACAACACGATACAAGAGACTACACAAAAGATCAACACAAGACTGACACACCCTAAAGACCTAAGGGCTCGAGGGCTAATCGAAGATTAGCCTTGCCTACGTGAAAGTGCAGAGCCCTCGTAGATCAAGAAAAAAATGGATAAAAGTGGAAATAGGACTAATGGAGACCAATGAGATAACGAAAAAGCGAAGTAAAAGCAAAGGAAAGAAAAAGAGCTCGAGGAGTGGATCAAAAGATCGACCTTGCCTACATGGGTCAAAATGCCCTAGGGGGCAGATCAAATGATCAGCCTTGCCTACGTGAAAGCGCAGGGGCAACGTAGTTCGACAAAGGATAAAAACATCGATGTGACAGGATGAGGCCTAGACGGAGACCGACATGATGGATGATCCTAAATGCTGACACAAACTGACCGACAAATGGACAAATGACATGAGCTCAGATTAGGATAAAAATATCAAGATGATGGATAGCCAATGTGGATCATCCAATGCTCAATCAAAATATATACCAAGTGGCCTAGGATGGGATGGGAGAGGGTGTTAGGATAGGATGGATGAAGTCATAGAGTAACTAGAACGCAAGGGAGATAATGATTAAGCCCGCTACGGATGATTCCTATTACCAAGTTTTAACCACCTGTACTTATCCAAGGCACCACCAAGGGTAGTTTTCACCATAGGATGATTTTATTTCTCTTTAATATTTTTGAATTTTTGAATTTTTATATTTTTTTAATTTTTTTGATCTTATGCAAATAGGGTCACCGAGTAGACTTAGGTATAAAACCTTTTTGGATGCATGATGTTAATAGGCTCGTCTAGGGGTCTCCTTCAAGGGTGGTGAGTTTGTATGCCCTGAATCCATACTTTGTAGTGATGATATAGGGACCCAACCATTTTGCTTTGAACTTGCCTTTCTTATCTTGATCCTGCTGGGTGCGCTGGTTTTCTTTAAGGACAAGGTCACCAACATTGAATTGACGAGGGTGAACCTTCTTGTTGTAGTTGTATTTGAGACAGTTTTGGTAAGCTTGAAGGTGATCATAAGCTTTGATCTATCTTTCATCAAGTAATTCCAGCTGGGAAAGCCTTGTAATACGGGTGTCTTCTTCATTGATAAGGTTCTTCATAGAAATTATCAATTATGGGATCTCAACTTTGATTGGAAAGATGGCCTCGACACCATATACGAGGGAATATGGTGTGGTGCTGGTAGGGGTATGAATGGAAGTGCGATATGCCCAGAGGGAAAGATGAATGTGGAGATGCCAATCTCAACCAGTGTTATTGACGAACTTTTTGAGGATTCAAATCATATTCTTATTAGTAGCTTCTGCCTGACCATTACCTTAGGCGTAATAAGGTGTTGACCAACGATGTTGAATATGAAAGGTGTCATAAAGGTGTTTCATGGTCTAGTTTTTGAAAGGCTTTCCATTATATAAGAGGATGGTAGATGGGATACCATATCTACATATAATATGGTAGAGGATGAATTTTGAAATCTAAGTACCAGTGATTTGTGTGAGTGACATTGCTTCTACCCATTTGGTGAAGTACTCAGTGGCAATAATAATGAAGGTGTGGCCATTAGAGGATGGTGGGTATATCTTGCCGATCAAGTCAAAACCCTACTGAGAGAAGGGCCATGGTGCAAGAAGAGGCTAAAGGCCTTATGCCAGAGAGTGAATTAGATATGCATATTGCTGAAATGGAAGGAATTTCTTCACAAATTCATAGGTGTCATGTTCCAGCGTGGGCCAATAATATCTAGCTCAAAGAATCCTTTTAGCTAAGGCCATAAAATTTGAATGGGCCCCACAAACACCACTGTGTACTTCCTTTAGTGCAGTATGGGCTTAAGTCTTGTCCAAACATCGGAGGAGGGTTCCATCATACCCATGATGATAAAGTGTATCACCAACAATGATGTATCGAGATGAACATTGGATAAATGATTTGTGTTGGTTTCATGTAAGATCTGGGGGTAGAATGTTAGCATGCAAGTAAGCATATATGTCTTGGTACGAAGGGGAAGCAGGACCCACGATGTCACACACTATTTCGGTCTCAAGGATGTCATATGTTGGGATTAGGAGTTCAATAAGGAACTCACATTCTGTTTGATCCTTGGGCATGTTGATCAAGGAGCCAATAGTAGCCATGGCATCAGCTACTTTGTTTTGTATCCTAGGAATCTGATCAGATTGTATGGAGGTGAAATAGTTCTTGACATTGTTCACCATGCATTTGTAGGGTAGTAACTTATCATCCTTTGTCAGGAACTCATCATTAACCTTCTTAATGACCAACAAGGAATCTCTAAAGACTTTTAGGTGAGTTATGTGCCACTTTTTGGCAATTTTGAGGCCGGTGAGGAGGGCTTCATACTCAGTTATATTGTTGGTGCATGGGAATGCCAATCTGAATGACTTCAAGATGTAATTTCATTTAGGGGTAACAAACAAAATTCTTGCCCGCAATCCATTATGAGTGTAAGATCCATTGAAGTACAATATCCAGGCAGGCGCTTTTGCAATTGCAAAGAATTTTTCATCTAGAAATTCGGTGACCAAAGGATAAGCATCTACTAAGGGTGCATCAGCTAACTGATCGGCTATAACTTGTCCTTTTATGGCTTTTTGATCCACATATTCCATGTCAAATTCACTTAGGAGCATGACCCACTCAGCCATGTGACTAGCTAAGGTGGTTCTGGACAACAAATATTTCAGTGGATCAATTTTCGCTATTAGTTTGATAGGATGGTTGAGCATATAATGTTTGAATTTATGTGTACAAAAAACCACTACAAGGCAGGCTTTCTCCATTGGTGAATAATTCAATTCATAACCAACCAGTGTATGGCTAATGTAATAGATTGCTTGTTCTTTTGTGGATTCGTCATGTTGCACCAATAATGCCCCTAGTGGGACTAAAGTGGCAGAGATGTATAGTAAGAGGGATTTTCCTGGAATAGGTGGCATCAGGATTGGTGGATGGGCCAAGTACTCTTTGATCTTATCAAAACCCAACTGACAATGTTGACTCCATTTGAAGGTGGTGTCTTTCTTCAGAACGTGGGTGAATGACTGACACATATCTGCAAGTTGGGCTATAAACTGATGGATAGATTATAGCTTTCCCTGAAGGCTTCTTAACTATTTCAGGTTTCGAGGTGGGGGCATATCCATGATAGCTTTTACTTTGGAAAGATCAACCTCGATGCCCCTTCGAGAGACTATAAAGCCCAAAAATTTTCCAAACGTGACACCAAACACACACTTTTTTAGATTCAGTCTTAGCTTGTACTATTCCAATCGCTCAAAGAGCTTGTTCAAAATGGCAGGATGCTCTGCTCTAGTTCTAGACTTTCCCAAAAATTCATCAACATAGTATTCCATGATGATGTGGATGAGGTCATGGAAGCTAACAGTCATTGCTCGCTGATATATTCCCCTGTGTTCTTGAGACCAAAGGGCATAACGTTGTAGCAAAAGGTACCCCAAGGTGTTGTAAAAGCGGTCTTATGCTGGTCTTCGGGTGCAATCCAAATCTGCTTGTGGCCAAAGAATCCATCCATGAGGGACAACATCTCATGTCCTGTAGTGAGGTCGACCAACATGTTGATATTGGGCAATGGGAAGTCGTCTTTTAGACAGGCTTTGTTGAGATCTCAAAAGTTTGTGCAAATCCTAATGTCTCCATTAGGTTTAGCGATAGGCACTATGTTGGAGATCTAGTCAGAGTAGTTGATGGGTCTGATAAAACTAGCATCTAGTAATTTCTCCAATTCTTTCTTGACTAACAGTGCTACTTGCAAATGCATTTTTCTGCTCAGTTTCTGCTTGACGGGCTTGGCATCTGGGCGAATATCCAAATGGTGAACTACTAAAGCGGGGTCTAGATTTGGAATGTCTGAGTACGACCAAGAAAAGTTGATGATTCCATCTTTGAGCAGCTAGACAATGATATAATATTCTTGTTCTAATAATGATTTGGCTACGTAGGTGATCTTCAAGGTTTCTATAGTACCGAGATTGACTTCTTGAGTTTCTTCAATCAAGATAGATGATCATGTAGATTGAGTTCCCACAAGGGGAAGATGAACATCTCCATCCTCCAATGCCTAATTGAGGTTTTCATTGTTGGACATGCATCCTTTTTTTTTATTTTTTCGAGGTCAAGAAGCGCCTCGAGGAGGTTTTCACTAGACAACCGTTTCTAATTTTTCTTGTTTTTACTTTTATTACTAGAGCATTCATCTTCCCCCAATCCCATAAGATTGGAATATGCGTCTAGGGATACATTGTCAGGTGTGCTATCACGTAGGTCCCAGTTAATAATCTCGAGATGACGTAGGGAAAGGCTAATGGTAAAGACAGATAGGCAATCAAACATGGATGAAAGGTTCATGTGATCCACGTCAACGTGCGCATGTATGATGGACTCTTCCTCAAGTATGTCTTCTAAAGGACCATTGTCCACACTAACACTATTCGAAGCATTGGATGATGTTGCAAGACTTTTTTGCTTTTTGTCATATCCTAGGCCCAAATTCCACAGACGCTTTGGTACATCAATAGGTTGCAGCTGCCCTTGTTCGTCTTTACCTAGACCCCCACCTTGATAGTTATGTTTCTCTACAAACTTAGCAGACCAGGGGTATACTTCTTGAAAATATTCCTTAAGGGAAGGATTCGATTGGGGGTCTTCACGATAGATCCATTGGTTGATATCATCTTCTGGTGTATCTGTCCTTCAACCAGGGGACTAGAAAGTGCTAGTGGGGATGTTTTTGGCACTAAAGGTAATGGTCTTATCTTCTTCCTTTTGTACATACTACGACTATTGGTCATATGTGTGTGGTGATGGTGGCATGGTTTCCACATTCAAAGTTGTATGCATTTCATATTCACCACAACCCTTGTCGACGATTTGGACTTTAGTGATGGTGGGATCAATGGTGGAAGATGGAGTGGTTGATCTGGTGGATGATGGATTGGAGGATGACGACTAAGGTTCCCCCATTTCAACTCTGAGACAATAATGCAAATGGGGAAATGAAGCTTCTAAGGCATGACAGTACTCAAATGGTCGTGGGTCAACGTACATGGTGACCTCATGCCCATTAATTGGGAATATTAGGCATTGATGATATGTGGAGAGGATGGCTTGCACAACATGGAGCCATGTAAAACCTAGGAGGAGGTTGTACGATAAGTGCAAATCAAGGACATGACATGTAGTGTATTGAATCACGGGTCCAAATTGGATGGGAAGACTGAAAATTCCTTCATAATTTCTTTTCGCATTATCATAAACCTTGATTGTAATGATTTGATTACTCAGGTCTACTTGAGTATACCCTATCCGCTTTATGAAATTTAGAGTACATATATTAAGAGAAAATCCATTATCTACCAAGACCCTTTATACTTTATGATGGGAAACCAAGACTTCAATGTGTAGGGGACAATTATGGTTGGCATTAATGTTAGGCATGTCATTTTGGTTGAAGTGTAATTGGTAGGATAGTGCTAGGTGTCCCACTAAAGCTTGGAATTATGTGGGATCAATGTTGTTAGGCACTTGGGTTTCTTGTAGAGCTTGGTTCAGGATCTCTTGATGCACAGGAGAAGATTTAAGTAGATCCAAAATTGAGATGTGAGCAGGAGTCTTTCCCAAGTGATCAAGAATGTTATATTGCGAATTCACAAGATTTTGGTGGGCAGATGCAAGGGCTATAGGAATAGTAATGTGAGTTCTTTGGGTAGCAACAACACATTGGGGATCTTTCGCTATGACATGTATCATGGATATGCAGGGTTCCGCCTATTCAATGCAATGGACAATGCCATCATAATTGAGGGGCACATTCTTATAATTTATGTTATTTGTACTGTTGTTTTGGGGATTTTTATTAGATGTGCTTGTGCCATGATTATAGTTAGGGAAGGCATTTTGGTAAATCTGTAGTTGAGCATTAAATGATGAAGCCTGATTGTCATCGACATGAATATCTCCTCTATCTATAAGATCTTGGCTATTTGTTTTTAGACTCTAACACTTGTTTAGGGTATGCCCTTTAATCTTGTGAAACTCACAGTATTCGTTTTCTTTAAACTAGACTAGTTTAGGCTTAGATTCATCAGGTGGCTTGGTACAGGATATGTGATTGGATAATTGGCTTGCAAGAGCTTGTTGAACACGACACTGAGAGGTTCTCCTAATTGAGTGAATTGGTGTTTTTTGTTACTTTGATTTTTTTGGTTTGACTATTGAGGGGGGCAAGGTGCCCCTATGGTACTGATATGATGTTTTGGGCAGATGGTTGGTTAGGAGCAGATTGTTACCTCTGAGAGGTACTAGCCACTTGAACATGCTTAGTGTTGGTGACACCATTATTCACAACATTCTTGTTCTTGTTCCAGTATCATGAATTATCTTTGGATGACTATTCTTTGTCATGATTGTGTATCTTGACATGCCCTTTAGCAATAATGGCACAATCAAGGATGGGATCTTTCTCCACTATTTCGATGAAGGTGCTGACATAATGCAACCTAGAGTTATGGGCCATGTAAGGATGTGAATTCTCCACAAAGAGAGTGACCACGTCTTTCTCTTTGAGAGGGGTTTTCATTTGGCTTGCTAATGCATGCTACCTTTGGAGGTAGCTGGAAAAGGTTTTACCTTCATGTTGCTTCCCCTTGAGGAGATCCAAAGTATCACTGTCCTCTAGATTGAAGAGAAGTAGGAAACAAATTTCTCTGAAAGATCTGCAAAGGCTTTGATTGATCCCTGCTCTAGACCCATGAACCAATCTAGAGCATACCTGGTCAGGCTCCATGAGAAGAGACACAAGAGGTAGTTGTCGTTATGCATAACCTCTTGACACTAGGAATAAAACTCTTGCAAGTGGGCTCTAGGATCCTTGTTTCCTTTGTATCTGTCAAACTTTGGTATCTTGAAGTGTTTTGGGAAGGGAATCAATGAGATGGAATGGTCGAATGGATAGGGACATATATCTTCAAATTTAAAGGATTGCTTACTAGTCCCAACTTGGAGATCTTTCAAAGAAACTTTGATTTCTAATAGATCTGCATTGATTGATGGCATAGGAGTCAAGGCAGATGGGTTGGATGGACATGGGTGGTAGGATGACGAAGGATCTTATTGAGATATTGTTTGAAGGTTGATATATGGATTTTGATAGTGAGATAATGATGTCCCTTGCTGGTATGCCAAGGGTGTTTGTTGGTATGAGGGCTGTTGTTGTGAGGTATAGTACTACTTTGTCTTATAAGGATGCACAACATAATGTTGAGGAGCATGAATGGAGTGTTGCAGGTTGGTTTGCTGGTATTGGAGGTATTGTTGCAATTGTTGGGAAGCCACATAGGGTGGTTGTTGTTGGAACTGTTGTTGGTTATGATGGAAATAGTGTTGGGGGGGGTTGTTGATGTGATATCAATTGTTGCATGGGCTAAGATGGGATATTGTGTTGTGATTGTGCTTGTGGACATAAAATAGATGCAAGCAACGAGGATATGGTCTGGATGAGAGGTCAAGATGGATTTCCTTGTGATTGGTGTAGTGGTTTTTGTGATGAAATCAAAGGATTATGCATGGGTTGTTGTTGATGAGGTGGTTGAGATGATGTAGATCTGTTCTACAAAGGAGGTTGTTGGGTGCCAATGGGAACATTTGGTTGGGATGTACCTTGTAGAGGTAAATGAGGTGGTATGTTTGATTATGGAGGTTGTTGGGATGTGAATGGAGGTGGTGGTAGATTTTTGTCTCTAGGAGGTGGAGGCAAGGCATTGAAAGGGTTGCCCATAGCGTTTACTGGAGGTTGATTTGAAAGGGGTGGTGTGGTCAACATTAATGGCAGTTATTGGGGAACATTTTACGACATGCCGTAGGCAAAAGGGTTATTGGGATCGAATACTTGAGAATCCCCCATGACTGAGATTGGGGCATGTGGGGGATTATTAACATGGTAAAGGACAACATTTTTGAATTCAGGTTGATACCAACCCTCCACTGGAGGAACATTGGGGATGTATGAATCACCTGGTTCATTTTGTGAACTTTGCGGTATGTTAGGTGTGGAATTGTCATATTTGGATAGGTCGGCACCTGATGGAGGTTTGACACCTTTTTCAATTAGGTGGGCCAAGATTTCTTCACCATGTTTTTCGAGCAAGTGATCTGTCATTTGCACATTGGTGGGGTTACTAAAATGTTCCTCAAGTGTGAGTTTAGGCTGGTTGACCATACTCTCTTCACCATGTGGTGAGTTGTTTTAATCTTCGATGTTAGATTGTGATGGCCCCCCATTGACGGGAGGATTTTCCTGTGGTGCGTTAGGTTGGAATTTGGGGTTTTGTTGTTCGACCATCTTCTTTGCCTGTGACCAAGTCTAAACGAGCATGCAAAAGGCACTATGGGTAGATTATAATGAAACTAGGTGCAAGGATGTCCTTGGTGGAAAATTATTTGGATTGGATAGAGATCAATTGATTGGATAACAGGCTTGGATAGGATTAATTAGATGATTGGATCAAGATTGGAATTAGATGATTAGATTTTGATTGGATTTTTTATTAAATGATTGGATTTTGATTGGATGATTGGGTAGGATTGATCAAATAGTTGGATGATTGGATGAGATTGTTTAGGTAAATTGGATTGGATCATTTGGATCAATTGGATAAGTTTGATTTGGATTAGATGATGAATTAAGATTGGTTGATGGAAAGGATTCTAAACCCAATTTTGGAAATCACCCTAGGTGACTTAAGGCATTGGTTGATCGAATTAAAGGATGGATTTACAACACTGAATCCACTTCAAGATGGAAATGAATTGATTTGGGCTGATGATGTTGACTTTCAACACTGAATCCGCCTCAAGATAGAAGTGAATTGATTGGATTGAAGACAATGATTGATATGTAGGATAACAATTGAATTTAAATGCCTTAGTCATTTTGGGTTTAGGGTTTAGGGTTAGGGTTAGGGTTTAGGGTTTAAAGGATTTGAATTGAAAGATAATAAAGGATGCAAACTAAAGGTGTCCTAAAGGATTCTATATGATGGGGGTGATGTCTAAGTGACCTTCTAGAAAGTGCAAATGTTTGGATCATAGCAAATGACAAGTTTCTTAGTTCCCAATTGGTTTATGTTTAAATTGGGAAAATGAGTTTAACAAACAGTGAAACGATATTACTAGAAAATGGTGGAATGAGCTCTCTAGGTAATGAAACAGGTTCCCCAAATGGTGAAATGAGTAACTGAAATGGGAAATGAAAGTTTGGAAAGGATGGACGGATGTTTGGAATGGTTAAACAGAGGTTCAAAATGGATAAACAGAGGTTTGGAATGATTAAATGAAGGTTTGGAATGGTAAAACAGAGGTTTGGAATGATTAAACGGAGGTTCAAAATGATTAAACAGAGGTTCAGAGGTTTGGAATGATCAAACAGAGGCTTAGAATGGTTAAAAAAAGTGAAATTGACTGTTTAGGGGGGCAAGTTTTCCCCTCTACAATAAATTAGAGGGCAAGTTCACCCCATTGCAAAGCAGATCAAGGTAAGTCCACCCCACTGTGGTGCAGGTCAGGGCAGGTCTGCCCAACTATGGGAAACAAGGACTTGGTTTGGATGGAAATGACTATGGAAAGGACTTAAAATGACAACAATGAGGCTAATTTGTCAAAAAGTTTACTGGTTTCTCACAAGAAGACTCTTCAAACAAGCACAATCCTATGATTAATATTAAGGGTATGACCAACAAAGATCTTAATCTAGGATGCACAAGGATTCTAGGGAGTCCTTGATATACTCTTGGTACGTGAGGCACAACTGTGAACACTAGCTCATCACAAGCGTGAGTCAAAAACCCCAACAAGATACTGAAAGGCTCAGACCAACTTTTTACGTCTATCTAGGTATCACCCTAGCTTCAACGCTCCACTAGACACGACATGATTGGATTGGAGTACAACTTTGGCTCTCCCACCTTTCTATACCCCACCAGTACTCATGGTTGGAATTGTCCCTTGGGGTGATGAAATCCCCAAGTAGGTTCCTCTAAAAAGAAGGCACTAATCATTTCCAACTACTCCCCAGGCTCACACGAAGTGCAAGGGGAAAACAAAAACAAAATAATGCCCCCTTGGGTGACACAAAAATAGACACAAGTAGTAAATTTTACTTTCCCCTAATTAAACTATGTTCTTAGATGAAAACAACAAGGAACACTTTAAAAATCTAAACAAACGAATGGCCCTACAAGCAAATGTTAGTTGTTTTAACCTTCGTTCTTTGTCAATTATGAAAGTATGCTGCAAAATGTTAGCAAGAAATCCAAATACACACACAAAAAGACAAGGTTAGGTGGGTAGAACCTGAAAAAACAAAATAATGAGACAAAATGAAGCTAAAAATGACTATTTTTACCTTCCAGAATGTTCTATTTAGGGAAAGTTTGCCCCACTGTAGTCATAAATCAGAAAACATGAAAAATAGGGAAAGTCAACCCCACTACAATCAAAATTTAGAAAATAGAATGAAAAACAGGGCAAGTCCACCCCACTACAATCAAGAGTTAGAAAACAACATGAAAAATAGGGCAAGTTTGCCCCACTGCAATCAAAATTCAGAAAACAACATGAAAAATAGGGCAAGTCCACCCCACTATAGTCATAAGTCAAAAAATAACATGAAAAATAGGGAAAGTCCACCCCACTGCAGTTAGAAGTCAGAAAACAGCATGAAAATAGGGCAAGTCCACCCTGTTGGAGTCAAATGTTAGAAATAGAATGTAAACTAAGGCGTGTCTGCCCCGCTGCAGTAAGTTGTTAGAAAATAGAATGTAAACTAGGGTGTGTCCACCCTGTTGCAATCAAAAGTCAGAAAATAGAATGAAACTAGGGAAAGTATGCCCCATTGCAGTCAAATGTTAGAAACATAATGTAAACTAGGGCACGTTTGCCCCACTGTAGTAAACTATTAGAAAACAAAATGTAAACTAGGGCGTGTCAACCTTACTATAGTGAAATGTTAGAAAACATAATGTAAACTAGGGCATGTCTACTCCACTATAGTCAAATGTTAGAAACAAAATGTAAACTAGGGCATGTCTTCCCCGCTACAATCAAATGTTAGAAATAAAATGTAAACTAAGGTGTGTCCGCCTCGTTGCATTCAAATTTTAGAAACAAAATATAAACTAGGGCGTGTCTACCTTGTTGCAATCAAATGTTAGAAAACAAAATGTAAACTAGGGTGTGTCCACCCCGCTGTAGTCAAATGTTAGAAATAGAATGTAAACTAGGGTGTTTCTGCCCCACTGCAGTTAAATTTTAAATATTAGAAAATAGAATGTAAACTAGGGTGTGTCCGCCCTCTGCAATCAAATGTTAGAAAATAGAATTTAAACTAGGGCATGTCTGCCCTACTGTAGTCAAATGTTAGAAACATAATTTAAATTAGGGCGTGTCCACTCCGCTGCAGTCAAATGTTAGAAACAAAATGTAAACTGGGGGGTGTCCGCCCCTCTGCAATAATCTGGAGGGTGTGTTTGCCCTTCTGCGATAAACTGGAGGGTGTGTCCGCCACTCTACAGGGAATTTCTACCCCTCTGCAACCTATACCTGCAAACTAACTTAACAACAACAAACGTAAAATGAAGGAACCCAATTGTGGGTCCCATCGGGTGTGCCGAAAATGTGAAGCCTTGAGTTTATCCTATTCTAAAGGTGCAAAACAACTATTATGCAATATAAAGAAAACACAACGAACACCTCAAAGATTAGCCTAAGGAATTGATAACACAAATAAAGAAGATGAAATAAATATTGCAAATGATTATACCTTCTTTGTTGTTAAATCCCTTGGTTGACCCTTGATGTTGTATGCTTGTGCGCTCTTTGGATGGCTATGGAGATGGCTAAATGCAAGATGAACAATATGATAAATGCAAATGCTAGAGACTAAGTGGCTTGACTAAATGGCTAAGATAATGCTTGCAAATTGAGTGAGAAATTTGGTAGCATAAGGGTGCAAAATGACTAAGTGTTCTAAAATGCATTAGAAGAGGAGGTATTTATAAAATAATTTGAATTCTCTAGAGAATTCAACAGTTGATAGTAAGCCACCAAGGCCAAGATGAAAAGCTATGGTGAGTTGAGGACTCACAAGCCCTCACATCTTGACATGTGGAGGGTGAAATGGCCTAGGATGTGATGATGTGTAAGTGAGGTGGAATAATGACAAGTGATGTGGAGGAAGGACAAGTACCTTGGGGGATGAAAAGATTACCTCAAAAAGGAACTTCTTGTCCCCAAGTGAGAATGAAAATGCCTTTTGAGGAATTTTATAATTCCTCAAAAATCTCCATGAGGAATGAGAAAGTAGTTGGAGAAATAAATGTGAGAATTTAGTGGATAAGAGAGAGTTTCTAAAAAGGTGGGAATTTGCCACATGTGAGTGATGTGACAAATCAAATGTTCTAGAAGTTGCATGGGATAAGGTAAGCCTTGGAAGGATAAAATGTGAATTAAAAATTCACATGGGGAAGAGAGGAACTTAGGGTGAATAAATGTGAATTAAAAATTCACATGGAAGAGAGGATCAATGCTAAGAAAGGCAAATGAAAAGGATTGACTAAAAAGGCATGTTAAATATGGCAGATGACTTTGATTAAGGTTGTGCAAACACATGATTATGAGGATTAATAAAAGATTAGAGACAAGTGGCAAAATATGGAGGATGTGACATTAATCCCAGATTAAGGGTGTGCACACCATAATCATGAATTAATTATATTAATTTAGATTAGGGGAGGATTATGGAGGATGTGACAAGGAGAGATAAAATGAAGAAATTTTAAAAATTTGATTTAAAAAGACTTAATGACTAAATTAAATAAATTCATATATTTATTTAATTTAGAGAAGCAAAGGGGATAAGGTAAAATATTTAATTTTTCTATTAAACACTTTAGGAACCTTAGGTAGACAATGAAATATTAATTAAATCAATTATTCAATTAATATTGACGAAAAAGATGATTAGAGTAGACAAATTTGACCATATGGAAGTGGTCAAATTTAGATGTCTACAACAAGCTCCTGTGAAGCATGCATACCTCACACTCCATTTCCCGAACACCTCTACCCTTCAACCGTTACAACACCCGCACACAAATCAGGACTTTCACACATTTTCATTTTCTATTTGTTTCCCTCTATAAAGATTCATTATTATTAAATCTTCATTATTGTAATTTAATTATTACAAGTCATGATATGAATGATAATAAGTGACGTAGTGCGTCATGTTCCTACTACTTAGTGAATTGCTTTTTGTAGTTTCGTATTAAATGCAAAAAAAAAATTGAATAGCTAAATATACATGCATTGTCAAATTAGGCAATTATTAAAGTAGTTGTAGGAGACTAATTTTTTAAATTAAATCATATGAACATGTTGCTTCAAGAAATAGTAAGTATGTCTAACTAATTTAGAAAGTAAGTGGTCATTACTTAGGGAAAATATGTTAATTAATATCAATTTTGTTTTGAATATAAATTAAATAATTTGTAATAGTAATTAGTATAATTAATAAATGTACATTGTTTTTGGTAAAATTATTTATAGATCATTGGCAAATTATTATATGCGTTTTGAGAAATAATAAATTGTTTGAAAATATATTTACTAGTACTAATTATTTTAGAAAATAAGTGGTTGGTAGTGTGCAAAAATGTTTTAAATAATACCCATTTTCTTTTGAATCTAAATTAAATTATTACTAGTTATTTAGAGAAACAAGTTTGAACTTGATAATTTTTTAAAATAAACTTACAAGAAGATGTAGTTTGCATGAATGAATGTTATTATTATTTTTTATGATTACGTGTTGAATTAGTTTTGCAAAATGATTTGGCAATGAAACAAATAATTTAGTAGTAATTACAAACTATTTTGTGATTTGATTAACATTAATAATTTAAACTATTTGGAAACGCTTAAATGAATATGAATAAATTTTTGTACAAAATTATATAGTAAACATATTTATTTGTAATGATAATAATGTTTTGATTGGAAATGTAAGACATAAAAGATCAAAATATTAGTGATAAGTCTAAAGTTTCAAAGCATTTTGGAGAATGAGCATATTAAAAATATAAAAGTATTTTAATTTTTTTTATTCAAGATATGTAAAATAGATGTATTAGTAATAGATTAATAATTGAGAAGTGTTTGACGTAATGGAGATATTAAAAATATAGTAGTATTTTATTTTGTTCAATATAAACAACATACAAAATATAAATAATAGTAATAAGTTAAAATTTGAATAGTTTATTATCTTTTTAACTAGTATAATTATTATGTTCGATCAATAGTAATATTTTTGAATTTTTTAACCATGGGTATTGTTTTTATATTTGTAAACTAAATTCATTTAGACTTTCTAAAAGTTTAGTGAGTTATTTATTATTGAAGATATGCAAAATAGATATATCAATAATAGACTAGTAAATGAGAAGCGTTTGATGAAATGGAGATATTAAAAATGTAAAATTATTTTATTTTGTTTAATATGGAAGACATATAAAATGTAAATAATAGTAATAAGTTAAAATTTGAGTAGTATATTGTCTTTTTAATTAGTATTATTATTATGTTCAATTAATTGTAATATTTTTGAATTTTATAGTCATGTGTATTTTTTTGTGTTTTAAAACTAAATTCATTTAGACTATTTTATTTGTCAACATAGTAAGTGTTTATAGTTGATATGTAAGACATGCACAAAATTGCAATTATGTGAAATGCAATTCATATTGAATGTGTTTGCCTAGGATGTTAATGAGATTGTAGAAAAGCCCTATGTTGAAGCTGATATAATTGTGAAGTTATTAGAGCAAGCGTACAATAAGCAATTGTTGTAGTTGATGTGTAAGAGATGTGAAGCATAGTAAAGTGTAGAGAAGCATTTTGTTAGAAATCATTTGATTGATACTAAAGTGAAACAAAAGAATGCAATGAATTTTTGCAAGTATCTAGTCACATAATCCAAATATTAGAGAATTTGCTATTAGGCTAGAATGCTTATGAAAGCAATCAAGTGATACTTGATACATTGTAAGCTTTGACAGTGAACAAGGTCTAAAACAATATTGGTTTATATGGCAACGATATACTACTATTATAATGCATCAATTTCAAGGGGCAAATTTGTTTCAAGGCTAAATTCCTACATGTTCACATGTAACACATTTTCCATTGTCATGATCGGTGGACTTAGTTCGCATTCACAATGTATGCAACACAACAAAGCATACAAAAGTAGTTGTTTAGTATTCATACATTACAAGGTATTGACATTGCTCCATATCACTAGAAAAATAGATAAATAATGCTTTTCAAATATCAAAATATGTTCATAAATGCCAAGTATATAATTCTCTGTTATTTTCCTAATTTATTGAAAGTAAAAAGGATAGTAGACTTGATGCAAGACAATCAAATTTCATTGGGGAAGCAAGCATTACAAATGAAAATGCTATAAATTGTGTCAGCTTGCCATCATGGACTTCATGTGCATGACATTTTGATGAAAGGCAAGTGACTACTGCCATGAAAGTAGAAACAACTTTAAAATTTGGATAAAAATAGATGAACATGATAAATTTTTGCAGCCATTCCTTGTCAATGCTTGTACTAGCAACTAAGCATGATAAACATAGAAACTAGTCATTTTTTAATACTGCATCACCCAAGAATAACAAACATCCAAGAACATAACCTAAAGCTAAAAATATTTAGGCTTTTTACGAAGCAAGAAACACATAATATCATTTGAATAAACAAATCAAATGGTAAAGGGAATCAAATGAATCTACTTTTAACTTCTCAAATTAAATGACAAAAATATCAATAGTTAACCAATGCAAGTTATTCATATCTATTACGCATTCAACACATAATTAATGCATCTACCGCCCCTAGAGTCTAGATGACCTTGTTCGAAGCATATGCAATTTACTGTATCCACTTGCCCCATTAGCACTTTTAACAAAACACAATATTTCTAGTTATCAAGTATCATAATTAGACAGTCGAGCCACTCATGAGCATTGCACTTTTAGAGAAGAAAAAACATGCAAAAGTGCAATGAAGAGTTTAAAAACACACAAGCTTTTCAAAAAACAACAAACATATGATAATGAGCACAAATAGAACCCAACACTCGCCTAAGTTTTCATGAATTAAGTATGCATTGAGTGCTTGCATACTAAGTCACTCTCTAACATATGTCACACAATTTTCATTTAATGGATTTAACATGTATTCAGTGTTTCAGTACCCATAACCCCATCGTCAAAGTCCCCAAAATTTGCATGTACTCATTAAATATTTTGCAGAATACATAATGACCTCCTATTTTCTTAATTTACTTTAACAAATGAATCATTGAGCTTTTGTTGTAACATAAAGCAATTGAAGTCAATTTGGTAATGAAGTATATGAAATTCAAATGCAATAATTACAATAGTAGATTAAGCCATAATACACTTATATTTAGAAGCTATACTAGTAGGTTTTAAGGTTTGTGAAGTGAGAAAAGAGAAAATTAAACATAGTGTAACATATAAGAGAGAACATATTGACTTTAAAGTGATAGATGCTAGAAGTTTTAATTCATATAACATGAAATATTGTCATATAGGCAAAACAACTAGGAACTTAATCATAACATAAAAGGGATGTGCCACTTGGTGCAATATCAGGTAGGTTTGGAGATTCCTATGTTTGTTCCTCATCTGCAATACAATTGATAGAATTAGTATGGGAGCCATTGTTATATGTAATTTTAAACATTTTTTGTAAATTGAGGACAAAAAGAAGTATTTGTATCAGTATTGTTTTGTACCTTGTAGTAGCACATGATGTTCATTCAATTAGGCAAATAGATTTTGTGATCACATTGTTTTGGTTGAGCTTGAAATGACCTTTGACAACAAAGTCTTGTAGTGAAAACACAATTGTTGATTTGTTGTTGAAATAGTCTTTGTATTTCATGTTTTGGAAGGCAAACGAGAGTTGTTGCATAACAGTGTTTTCAACTGGACAATGGATTTTTCGCTTGTCATTTGTTATGATGATAGTTTGAGGATGGAGTAAGTATATGTAACTGACTTGTATGTCATATTGGTTGCAGTGAGCATCATTCTCTAGGAGCATTCCATAACTGTAGAATCTATAATTGCATATTGGGCACAAAGCTTCAAATGGATTGGAAAGTGTGTTTTCTACCCTTAATGTCTTCGAAACTTGAAACATGTAAACATATATTGTTACAAGCATAAGTATGAAAGAAATTGTTTGAGAAAGCAACAAGATATTTCAAAAGTTACTATAAATGTTGATTGCATCAATGCATTCAACTTTTCCTTTGTTCTTTTGTTGTTCAATTTGCAAATAAATGTTGACTGGCCTGTATGGAACATGTTCTTTTCATTTGTGGTTTTTAGGATATTTTTTAAAAGAATTTCTAGAGTTTTGTTCCTGAAAAGTTGTTGTGTTATCTGCAAGTACTATTGTTCATGAGATGAATGTAGTCATTGTTGCATGGTAAAGAGAAACTTAGTTATTGTCACAAAAGTCATTGTTGCATGGTAAAGAGAAACTTAGTTATTGTCACAAAAAAAAATTAATAGAGGTCAAGATGGTATAGAAATGGGTTAAAATGGATTAGTGACATATAGTATCTAGACATTAGTACCTATGCTCTGTTGGATTTAACTCTACCATCTTTGATATCAATAACATATTGGCTACCAACTCTATTAGCACCAACAACTAAAGCATCTATTGGTCTAGTTGGATTTTGATCTGTGATTGCTAGTAACTAACTTATAGTTAAATATGGAATGAAGTAATAGTCTTTAATAAATTGAGTCATGCTTTCAATTGTGCTAGTGTCTGTCAATATTAATATTCAACCACAGTCCCCTTTGCCACCAAATGTTTTATGTGTAATTTGGAAACCTGATATTGAGACTCCTATTCCTAGAATTATCTTGTGTTGATGTTGTTGCACAAGGTTTCCATTGATATTTGGTGTAATTGTCATTTCTTCTTTGAGGTTTGTGAGATCTGCACACAATACATCATTTGTTTCATTGTCTTTGTCAAATGTTGTCTTGTAGATGACAAGAACGTCATATTCGATTGTGTTGCTAACCTTTTTCACATTTAATTCTTCGATTGATATTGACTTCTTAACTTTTGTTCTGAAACAACGAAGGAAAATGTAAATCTTGTATGTAGACGATGGAAGCATGCATATGATAGCTTAATAAAATAAGTTGTTTACTGTTTGTTTGTTTCTTTTTCCATGTGTTGCATTTGTTGTGCTTGTCTTTTTGTTTGTTCCATCATCTGTCTGCAAAGAAATTATATAGCATTGTAGAGTACATTGGACTATGTGTTGGTCATATATGCTTATGTTTGTCTATATTAATGCATTTTCCTCGGGTTTACATGATGCAATAGTATAAAGTATAATAGGAATTTGGCTAGTTTGTTAAAGTGCAACTAATTTTTTTTTCTGATATCATTGTCCAAATACATGTGCGTATGTAGAGGGGGTTTGATAGCCATTGAGTATAAAACGTGTTTTTCCAAAAGCCAAATACACTAGTTTGAATGAGTCAAACCGAAACAAAAAACTTGAATACAATGAAGGCTTTTAATCTCAACGTAGAACCCAATATGAATTCTTTTTTTTTTTTGTTTGGTTCAACTCATTTAGGCTAAATGCATTACTTTTCTTCAATAGCATTTTCAGTGCCTTGCCACAATAGTCCTTGTTCTCTTGACACCTGTTCTAAATAGTTGCACACAACACTTCCCTGAAAGAAGAATGCTATTATATAGACGTAATCGACATTTATATTTTTATACATATATATGGACACACATCTTCCATTATATATATGGTTATAGAAATTTACATATATAAGAACCTATAACTGATTAGTCATCAATACTTGTAAAGAATCAAAGAAACAATTTTGAACATTTAATTTGAATGTGCCTATTGCATATTCATAGTTATAAATGTCTATTATTTCTATATTCTTGTATCTTGTTTCATTTTGAATATAAAATATTTAGTACTTTTCACATATGTACAGTACAATAGACTTGATATTTTGCATACTTGTTAGAGTGTTTCATCAGAGAAAGAGAATGACAATGATCAAAAAATCTGACCTACAATTTTCTTGTTCAACAGTTGACTATATTTGCACCGGTGTAGATATTTGTCTCCCAACAAAATTCTAAATAGTGGCCTTGTTATGGAGACATTTTAGACAAATAAGCATAGTGGTTGACATGCTAAATGCAATTCATAGACATAAAGTAATCAATTCTCATAAGAATATTGTAACAAATATGGACTTGAAACAAATCTTTTCATTTACTAATGCATAAGAGTATACTTGGTTTTTCATTTTGCTTTAAGTAAATTAGGAAAATAGGGGGACATAATATATAGCACGGAAAATATTTAATCAAGGGATGCATGTGGCACGAGGTTTTTTGCAGTGGGTTGGTTAGTTATGAAGCAATGAATGCATGTTTAATGCATGAAATGCAAATGTTGCGGGGTGTGTTGGGCAGTTGGCGTGAATGCAAATGTCGATTCATGAAATATGAAGCAAGTGCTATTTTTTGCTTATTGTTTGTTTATTCTTTGTTCAAACACTTTGTTGTTTTTGGCCATGTGGTGTTGTCTTGGGTAGCTGACATACTCTGGAATGCTTCAATGAGACAAGATCCATAAGAACGATAACTGGTGAGTGGCTTGTCTATCTTTTTTTTATACTTGATAAGTGGAAGCACTACAGGGGAAAGTGAATGGTTTGAACAGGGTCTTGTGGACCACTCGTGCATTGAAAGCATTAGTTGTATGTTAATTGCTTGACTAGCCATTGGTTTGCCACCAAAGCTTGTAAAGAAATTTGTGCAAGATGTTGGAGGACTTATGGGTACGCAAGTAGTGAATCAATAGTGTTTTTTGAAAGGCTTATGCACTTTTGGCTAACAATTGCGCTTATGCATGTTTGTAATTCTATAGAACTATGTTGTTGATAAGTGGCTTTGCTGTTGGTTTATGATATTTTGTAACTAAAACTATTTTTTGTTGTTACAAGGGGGAAGGGGGAAACTTGAGGCAAGTGAATAGTATTGAATACATTGACCATGTGTTCATTGCTTGAGTGACTAGTAACCTATTAACACCTATTTTGAAATGAAAATCCAACAATTGTAATAGTAGGTTGCTTGCCAACAAAAAATAGTTCCATGTTTGTGGATTAGATAACATGCTATTCATTTAGTATGCTTATATGTTCATTTGTCAAGTTAAGTTCTTGTAAAGTGCTTTTGCTTTTTTTTTATAACTCTACAAATACATAATTTTTAGGCACATTGGAACGTTTGAAATTTATTCAAAAGAAAAAGGCAACAACAATACAAAAATCTGATGTTCCAATTGTTTATTGAACAATCAAGTATATATCTAGTGATATAGATAGTTGCTATCAACTGTAATTGCAAACAGTGGTTCTTGTTAAAAGTAGAAAATAAACAAATGAGCAGAGTCCATGGTATAGGCAATGAACATGTGGTCAATGCATTGAATTCCTATGAAATTGTTTTCCTGAAAGCAAATAAGCCAAATAGACCACCACAATAAATTTTGAGAAACATTTAGAGATAGAATCAAAATTTCATAGACTTTGCTTGCATGCTAGTGTCTATTGTAACAATAATTCCAAAATGTATGGATTCTAGTTCTGTACAATAGACAAGCGCTTGGTCAACAATGTAAAAGAGTTTTGATTTTTGTAGTAACTACAGTCCATTAGATATTGGGATTGGTTCCTATCACTAATACCAATATATTATGTTACCTAAAAGTAACTTGGTAGAAAGAAAAAAATAGTTTCATGTTTATGAATCACATGACATGTCATACATTATGCTCATATGTCTCTATGGGAAATCAGATTCTTGAATGAGCATTCTCCTTTATTGTTTACAATTCTTTCAATACATAATTTTGAGATACATTGGAAGAAATAAATTTCATTATAAACAAGGTGGGGGAATAGTACAAGAATCTAACCTTAAAGCCTATTGTTAATGAATCAAGTTGATTTGTAGTGGAGAAGATCTATTCCCTACACTTCAATCATAAGAGTTAGCTCCCATGACAAGTAGAATGCAAAAAAAATAGCACAAAACATAATGCTAGTTTGCAATGAGTTTTAACTATTTTCAAAAATTTATTATGTGCTTCAATTGTGCTAATTTTATTATAAGAAAATAAATATTAAATCCACTGGAATAAATGGAAAAATAGACAACAAAAATATATTTCAAATTATACAGTGCAGTCAGTGTTCATGGTAAAACATTGGATATGGATTGCATATGACATGTTTGCAATTATGCATTATTTTGATTGCAAAAGTAACTTGTGTTTGCCAAAAAAATATTTTTGTGTTATACAGACAATGCAAGCTTTAAAATTCATTGGAAAGAAAAGAAAAGAATGATACAAGAATATGACCTTCTAGTTTGGTGTTCAAAAGTGTGAATATTCACAATGCAATAGATCTTTGTATTTGGATTTAGTTAAAATAAACAGTGGCTGTGAATGGGACAAATTAAACAAATGAGCATACTGCATGGAACATAGTATGTTATTCATAAACACAAAACATAGAATCACCTGAAAAAATTTGTTAACAAAAAAAAGAGTAATGCAATAAATTTTGTAGAGTGATGGCTACCCAAGCAATGAATACATAGTTAATGCATTATAGGCATGTATAGTTCACAAAACTAACATATAGTACATTATTCAAAAAAAGTGAACATATAAACACATGATAAAATTTTCAAAAAAGTAGACAAAAGTGTCAATTTTTTGAAAACGTTAAAGACATTAAATACAAATTTTGCAACTACTACAAATGAAGAACCTAGTACAAATGAAGAAACTAGTTCAAGTGTACAAATTGTTACACATTTTTAAGATACTAATAGAATTTCAAGTAAGCATGAATATGCTCTAAGCTCAAATCTATATATGCATTTCACTTGAACTAGTTTCTTTATTTGACTGGGTTCTTTGCTTTGAATGTTGTTTGTAAGTAATTTGACATATATACATGTTCACATATAAATTTTTTTTGTCAAAGATTAAAAATAGATAGTGTTGTCTCAATGTATAAGAGCAATAACATAATTTTCTAGCACTATAATCTGTGTTGAGATCAATGTTGAATATCACATTTAATATATAGGCCATTATACATATGAATGTTGTTTACATGTAATCTCAGAAACATAGACATTTGTATACTGGAAATATAAAATGACATATTACATGGAGCAATTGAAGACAAAAAGCAGGTTGCTATTGCAATAGTTTCATTTGCAATAGACAGATAATAAACTATTTGTTTCTTTTTGTATTGGTTGGACTAGGTCTATTATTCATGCTTGTTAAAGTAAATTAGGAGAATAGGGGGAAATTATATATTTTATGAACATTTAATCATTAGATTAATAAACTTTTGATGTTAGTGCTAAATCAATCTTTCTTTTGCAAATGTCATTTGTCTTTAAAACAATTAAACATTTTTGTCTCTCTCAGTGTTGTACATAGAATTTGTAGGTCATATTCTTATGCATTAATCAAAGGAAAAATATCTTTGCAGTCTATAATCTCACACATTTACATGTAACATTCATTTGATTCTCACTATCTATGCACTCAATCAACATGTGGAATGTATGCACTGCACGGAGGCATAGAAAAGCATTCCAGTTTATACCCGTTCACTATTAACATATTACAAGGTATTGTGATTTCTCTATACCACTAGCTTGGGCTTATTGTTGTAGGCGTGACTTTTCAATGATATAAGTTGAACATGCAACACAACAACAAAGAGGTGAAAAGCCCACAAGATTTTAAATAGATGATAAGCAAACGAGAATAAGCACAAACACAACCCATCACTTGCATAACAATTTATGAATTAACCATGCATTTGTTTCATGTGTACCACATGTGAAAGTGCAATGAAGAGCTAGAAAACATGCAAGGTTTTTAACAGGCTACAATAAAAGGAGAATAAGCATAAACAAAATCTAGCACTCGCCTAAGATTTTATGAATTACTTTTGCGTTCACTGCATGTGCACCCACAAAGTTATGAAGTATCATAAACACACAGTCCAACCATTGACTAGCAGTCCAATTTTATGCAACAAAAAATGTACAAAATCACATCCAGAAGCTTAAAATCCTAGGAGCTTCTTAACAAATTATGTACAAACGAGATTAAGCACAAACAAAATACAACATTCACCTAAGATTTCATGAATTAGTTATGCATTCATTGCATGTGCACCCACATGCAAAAACACAACAAAGAGTGAAAAACCCCACAATATTTTGAACAAATAATAATGAAATGAGAACAAGCACAAACAAAATCCAAAATTTGACTGGGATTTTGTGAATTAGCTATCCATTTATTAAATGTGTGCCCATGGTACACAAGACATTACTCAAATCATTCAGTTTTCCTGTAACACTTTTAGTCATCAAGTATACAAAAAAAACAAATGAGCTACTGAGCAGTTGAACAATGTTCCTATGGCTCCACCCTCAACCAAGCACCACAAAGAATGACAAGCGTTGAAGAGAGAAACTCACAGCCAAGAACACCCAAGCTTCCAAACAAACAATTAATAAACAATAAACAAACGTGTGTTTACTGCATGTGCACCCATAGTCCACAAGACATTGATCCAACTACTTAGTTTTCCTTGTAATGCATTTAGTTTTCGAGTATGAAAAGCAAATAGACAAGCCAGTTACGACTTCCACATTGGTAACATTTTACAGAATGTCAAACGTCATTCTTTGCCTATGTTTGCACGAGTTGTCCAACACATATTGTGAGTTTTTGCATTCAATGCATTAAACATGTGTTCACTCTTGTAGTCCCAACCAGTCGACTACCAAAACTCATAGTGCATCTATTCGTTGACTAAATTTTTTCCAAAGCATTCACTTGATAAAAAAGAAATTGAATACAACACACATGTTTACTTTTGCATTCGTTGCATTTTCTTTGAGGTCCTACACACATTGAATCGATGGGATAGTTGCTTTGAAAGAAAAAATGGCACAACTATTACATGTGAACTTGTGATAGTACCGACTTGAATTTGTGAACCCTGTGAACAAGATTTTGCAAGTCAATTTTGAAAACTTACCAATACTTTGTTATTTGTTACTAAATACGTTGCTAGCTCTTGTACCAACAAACAAGTTAACCTATTTCATCTAGACACCAATGCTTTATGAGCTACATACTTGTTGGCCTCAACTGATATATGTCTATTAGCGATGTAACATATGTTATTTGTTGTAATTACATGTCCTTGTAGTGCTTGTGATAGCAAGCAAAACTTGTAGTTATAAAGTATCACAAAAAAACATACAATCTATGTTATTAGATTTCCACAATCCATAAGAATATGAATAGTTGTTTTTGGATTCGATTGTGTAAGCTTTTTTGAATCAACATTTCGAATCACACTCCGTGATCCATCATCAGGATAGAGAGCTCAAGGATATTAAAATTTGTTGCAGACCCAACAGGTATAAAAAGAGGTAGAAGAATGTTAGAGGGATAGGAGGTACAAGGCCCAAGGGATGGCAAAATAGAAAAATAATAATATTGAAATTAAAATTAAAAATAAAGGAGACAATTGATCATTAAAAGAACAAAAGACCATATAAAGAAATGCAAACAAATGAGAAAGAAGAAGAACCAAAAGACCAACTATATATTCTATATTAATATATCTTTATTAGTGTAAAGATATATTAATAAAGATGGAGGATAAAAATCAAACTTGTAACAATAAAGAAATTAATAAAGATGGAATATATAAATATAGTAAATATATTAATATTCAATATTAATATTAAAATAATTTAATAAAGATGGAGGATAAAAAACAATATTAGTGTAACAATAAAGATATATTAATAAAGAAGGGGAAAAAAAATCAAACTTGTAACAATAAAGAAATTGATAAAGATGGAATATATTAATATAGTAAATATATTAATATTCAATATTAATATTAAAATAATTTAATAAAGATGGAGGATAAAAATCAATATTAGTGTAACAATAAAGATATATTAATAAAGATGGAGGATAAAAATCAAACTTGTAAAATAAAGAAATTAATAAAGATGGAAGAAAAATAATACTTTAAAAAGATTAAAGGTAGAAAATAATAAAAAATAAAAAAGTTGGGTGAACACAAAAAAGAGCCAAGCAAGAGAAGAATAATAATAAGAGCACCCAAGAAAATAACTAAAAATAAGAGAGAACAAAGAGAAGGGAAAAACACACATCAATCATTAATAAAATAGAAGAAAAAAAACAAGATAAAAAATTAAATAATAAATAAAAAAATTAAGAAACAAAAAATAAAATAGAATTTTTTTATCTTTGCACATGTAATATAAAAGTATATTGAAGATATTAAATAAATTAATCTATGAAGTATATTACTATATTCAATATACTAATATATTACTATATTCAATATACTAATATATTACTATATTAATATATTTAATATACAATTATCTTGATATATTCAATATATTCAAGAATTTGATAAACCAAAAGTAGCAAAATGAGAAAATAAAATGCATTAATATATTTAAATAGATTAATATATTTAAATATGCTAAATATATTGTTTAATAATTTAAAAGGTAAATATATTAATTAATATTTAAATATTTTAATCTTTATTAATATGTTTTTTATTAATTAATATTTAAGTATGTTACATAAATATATTTAAAGATTTAAATATTTTAATATATTTAACTATATGAATATATTTGCACAAATTAAAAATATTAATATATTTAAGTATATTAAATATATTAATATATTTAAATAATTTAAATATGTTAATATATTTAAATAATTTAAATATGTTAATATATTTAAATAATTTAAATATGTTAATATATTTACATAATTTAAATATCTTGATATATTTTAATTAATATTAATATAATACCTTAAATATATTAATATATGAGTCCTTCGATGATTCCAGAATTGGAGATGATGGCGTCCTGCAATCGCCGGCTAGGCATCCGGTGCCCTTGCCCGTTTCTTGTTCTGGTTTGAATCCTGAGGGGGGGGTTTGTGCATTGGGGTGTGGTGTTGTGTGTGGCCACTGGAGTGGTCTCTTTCCTTTTTCCTGCGTGCGGGCTGTTCCTTGGCGCCGACCAGAGTGTGGGGTGTAGCTGGGGGCCACGGATGTGCAGATAGGGGTGCGCCTTTGGTGCCTGGTCTGTGTGGGGTTTCCCTTCAGCGGTGTATTTTGTTCTTTGGCCAGTGGATCGTGGTGAGCTGTGGGGGGGGCTTTGAAACCCTTGTCTCAGATTTTTATTTCTCGAAGGCTTTGCATGCCCACTATAAGTTAGGTACTATGTCTCCCGGGGAGACCTCAGGTGAAAACCCTCAAATGGATTTCCGTTCAGCGCTTGGTGCGAAGTCTCCTCAACACGCTTCGAAAGTTTTCAATAATAATTTGTTCATGCCGGAAACGGGGCTAGATGGAGTGGGCTCGTCTAGTGGAGCTCGGATCACGAAGATTAATGGCTGCCTGGAACGTTGCAAGGAGAGGCCGAAACTGGTTATTCCTTTGGAAATGGTTGCGGAAGATATTGAATATTATTCAAGGCACTCCTTTTACTGTAAGTTTCTGGGTATGAGGATATCGTTGCAATTTCTGGAATCTTGGGCTCGACGGACTTGGACGCCAGAGGGTGAGATGGATATAAAACTTTTGGCAAATAATTATTTCATGGTTACCTTTGATTGCATGGCGGATCGAAATAAGGTCTTCGAAGGAGGCCCTTATTTCTATAATCAGGTTGGTCTATTTCTTAAACCGTGGCATGTTGGTTTTAACCCTGCTGAGGAGCTTCCAACTCGTGTACCGGTGTGGGTTCGGCTCCCACGGTTTCCTGTGGAATGCTGGCGGGATGATGTTTTGCATCTGTTGGGGTCGATGCTTGGGAAGCCGGTTGGTTCCTCGCTGCAGACTCAGTTCAAAAAGGTAATCACTTTTGCTCGCATCTGTGTGGAAATTGATCTTAGTAAACCATTACCATATTCTTTGGACATGTTTGTGGGTCCTTACTCTTGGGTTCAGTCCTTAGACTATGAAACACTTCCTTTCCGATGTCGTCTATGCCATGAATATGGTCACTTGCAATGAAGATGTCCAAGGGTTAGGCCTGGAGAGACTCCTAATTCTCAGCCTTCCCATAACCCACCTAGGGAAGATAAGGGAAAGAACCCCATTCCTGGGGATGGTGATGGTTCTGATGGCTTCGCCCCTGTGAAGAATCGTAACAGAAACCGAGGCCAAAAGAGGACTTGGAAGGAAAGACAAGATGAAGACTCTTTTAACAGATTTGAGGTTTTGGATGATCTGGATCAGCAGGAAGTGAATCCGGGCTTGGTTAACTTGGATCAGGGTATTGTGTGTTCTGGGCAGGAGGTTCCTCCTTCTGGGGCTACTCAGGATACACATGATTCTGGTGCTTTGCAAATGGTGACTGACCTTCCAATGGATGCCCAAGTGGAGCCAATCTCTTCTGTGGAAATGAAGAAGAGTGGGGGAGACAACTCTTTTCTGGCTTTGCATGCGAGTTCAGATGTAGGTAAGAATCTCAAGTCTTCTCCTTCTCCTTTGGGTATACACCAGAAGGATCTCAAAAAAGGGTTGGGGGAGAAATCTTCAAAGCTTGGCAGGAAGAAGGATATGGAAAAGATTAAGTTAGCTGGGGAAACTCTTGTGGAGTCTGGGTCGGTTAAGACTTTGGATTCACACTTCTCTAGCTCTTTGAAATGATTGTTCTATCTTGGAATGCAAGGGGCTTGAACAGCAGCCCTCGACAAAAGGTTGTTCGTGAGTTGGTTAGAAGTCAATCTCCTGATATTTTGTTCTTACAGGAGACTAAGTTATCTGTTGAATGCATGATTGGTTTATCTCCTAAGTTGTGGAGAAGCGGGGAGTGCCAATGCATTGGTGCTCAAGGGTCTGCGGGTGGAGTGGCTTGCCTTTGGAATCCACGGAAGATCCGCCCTCTTTGGTGGATGTCCAGCAAGTCTTCTATCTCGATGATTGCTTCTTGCTTTGAGACTGGGGAGTCTATCCTCCTCACTAATATCTATGCTCCTGTTGATTTTCGGGGTAAGCAATTTTTGTGGGCTCATATTCATTTTGTTCGGAGTATGGTGCCTTTTTATCCTTGGATCATGGCTGGTGACTTCAATGCTATCTCTGAGTTGGCTGAGAAGCGGGGTGGTAGTGCTAGGCTGGAGCCTTCTGCTTTGCTTCTTCAGGATAATATTTCTACTTTGAATCTTGTTGATGTTAAGCCTAATAATGGTCTTTTCACCTGGAGCAATCGAAGGCTTGGGGATCTCTGCATTTCTGAAAGACTTGACCGGTTCCTGGTGTCTTGTTTTTGGGTTGGTGGCTTGTGGTCTTCTAGCTCAGAAATTTTGGATTGGAGGGGGTCCGACCATTGGCCTATCAAGCTTGTTGTTTCTTCAGCTCATGTGCCCCGGTCGCCCCCTTTTAAGTTCCAGCTTATGTGGCTACGGGAGCCCTCTCTTCATGATTACATGATTGAATGGTGGAGAAATGGTAGACCTACCTTTGGTACGGCAATGTATACTTTCGCTAAGCTTCTCCAATTTGTTAAATATCAGCTTAAGCGTTAGAACCGTCAGTGCTTTGGGAACATCTTTCAAGCTAAGTGTGCTGCCCAAGCTGGGTTGAATAGCATTACAAGGGTGATTAGGGATAATGGTGTGACTGCTCATTTACTTCAAGAGGAAGCCAGGGCATTGAGAGTTTTAGAGGAGTGTGAATTGCGTGAAGAGATCTATTGGAAACAGAAGGCACGAATTGAATGGCTTCAGGAGGGAGACAAGAATACTGCTTTCTTCTTCAATTCTGTCAAAGCCAGGCGACATGGGAATGCTATTTCTGTCCTGGTGAACGACAATGGTGAGCCTCTTTCCTCTTTTAAGGATATCTCGTGTGAAGCAGTGCAGTATTTTGAGTCTCTATTCAGGGAGGATCCCCAGGGGGCTCCCAATGAGGAGGCTCAAGTTTTGTCTTGCATCCCTTCTTTGGTCACTATGGACATGAATGAGTCTCTTATGAGTGATATCTCGATGGATGAGCTGGAGAGAACGGTGTTCCAGATGAAGAAAGGGAAGGCCCCTGGTCCTGATGGCTTTCCGGTGGAGTTCTTTCAAGATTTCTGGGATGTTATCAAGCTTGATTTATTGGCGGTAGTCCAGGAATCTCAGAGGAACAAGCAGATGTTACGAGCTCTGAATTCTACCTTTTTGGCTCTTATCCCCAAATGTGAGGGGGCAGATAGGCTCAGTCAATTTAGGCCCATTTCTCTTTGTAATGTGATCTATAAAATTATCTCTAAAATAATTGCGGATAGGCTAAAAAATTGGCTCACAGTTTTGATCTCTGAGGAGCAGAGTGGTTTTGTGGCGGGCAGACAAATTTTGGATGGGGTGGTTATAGCTACTGAAACCATTCATTCTATGGCCACTTCCAGGGATAAGGCAATGTTCATCAAGCTGGACATGGCCAAAGCTTATGACAGAGTTCGTTGGTCCTTTCTTCGAAAGATCCTTGGGGCTTTTGGTTTTGGGGATGAGTGGATCCAATGGGTCATGAGTTGTGTTACTTCAGTATCCTTCTCTGTTCTGATTAATGGTGAACCCTCAAAGTTGTTTTGTGCTTCCCGGGGTCTACGTCAGGGCGACCCGGTTTCTCCTTATCTGTTCTTGCTCTTGGCTGAAGGTCTCGGCCGGTTGTTGAAAAAGAATGTTGAGATGGGTTTCATTCAGGGGTGGCGATGGGGAGGTAATATTCCCCCACAGTCTCATTTGCAGTTTGTGGATGATACCGCGCTGATGGGTATGGCTACTATCAGGGAGGCTACACATTTGCGTGCGGTGCTGGATGTTTATCTTCTTGCCTCGGGTCAACGAATTAATGAAGATAAGTCCTCAATCTTCTTCTTCAATACTCCTGGTCCTATCCAGCGGAGGATTGCTAATATCTTAAGGTTTCAGGTTGGCTCCCTTCCTCTAACCTATCTTGGTATTCCTATCTCTGTCAAAAGGATGCCCAGGGACTCTTGGCAAAGTATTTTGGATAAGTTTCGGACAAAAGTTAACCATTGGACCCATAGGTGGTTGTCCTTTGCTGGAAGGGTTCAGCTGATCAAATCTGTGGTTCAAGCTCTCCCCATTTATAGATGTATGCTCCAGGTGGCCCCGGCTGGTTTTGTTCAAGACCTTGATGCCTTAATTAGACAGTTCCTTTGGGCTGGTAATTTATCATCCTCCAAATGGAGTCTGGTTAGATGGGAAATTGTTTGTAGCCCGAAGCACTGTGGCGGTCTTGGATTGAGGCAGTCATCTTTGTCTGGGATAGCACTTGCTGCTAAACTGTTTTGGAGGTGCTGTGTGGAGCAAGGTCAGACTTGGGCCAGGATTTTATCCCACAAATATTTTCCAGAGATCCCTAAGATGGATATTCCCCGCTATCCTTTGGTGGGGAAAGGTTCGGTGATTTGGGATACTCTCAAGAAAGGGGCTGCTCTCGTCAAGGATGGGTTGTTTTGGATTTGCAAAAGTGGGCTGGAGGCTCACTTTTGGTTGGATTCTTAGGACGGTTTTCCCCCTATTGTGTCCCAGTTTCCTCATTTGTTGCCCCTTTGTCACAGGTTCACTACAGTTGGTTGGGTTAGGGTGAGTGATTTTAAGTCAATATCTGTCCATGGCCAGTTGAGGGTGGCTAGGTGGAAGAATCATGAAGATTGGCCTGTGGTTGGGATGGAGGAGGAGTGTGCGGAATTGCAACGTATCCTTTCTAGCAGGAGTTGTAGCTCCCTCCCGGATGGAGATGTTTTATCTTGGTCCCCCAACCCTAAGGGTGTTTATACTGTTGCCTCTGGCTATCAGGTTCTCTTATCTCACAAATTGGACAGGGTGGAGGTTCGTTGGTGGCAGAGAGTTTGGGATAAGTTTTCTTGGCCAAAGTGCAATTGCTTCATTTGGACTTTGGCATGGAAGAAGTGCTTGACTTGGGACAATATTCAGAAGCGGGGATTTCAGGGCCCTTCTAGGTGTGTTTTGTGTGGGAATGGGGAGGAGGATTCTGCTCATTTGTTTTTCCGTTGCTCTTTCTCCTTGAGGCTGTGGCATTTTTGGTGGGAGGCTTGGAAAAGCCCTTGTGTTCATGCTTCCTCTTTGGTGGATTTCTGGAGTAGTCTTGGCAGACCTCCCGCGATGGCAACCTTCTTACAGGATGTGTGGTATGTTGGGCCTACCTTCATTCTTTGGCAAATTTGGTTGGAGCGGAATCGTAGAATCTTTCGGGGTGAAAAGATGGTCATTCAGCAGATTTGGCAGAGGATTATGGGTATGATTCGGGAGACGGTGGAAGCGAAGAGTGAGGTGGTGTATCCCTTGGAGAAAGAGGATGCTGAGAAGGTGGAGAGACTGGGACTTCAGGAGATGTCCTCGGCTTCGGCTTGTGTTCGAAGGGGAAGGCGGGCAAGGAAGAAAGTGATGAGAACAGGTAAGTGGCTTCCCCCTCCTGTTGGGGTTCTAAAGATTAATACTGATGGCTCCTCTAGGGGAAATCCGGGGCCTGCAGGAATTGGGGGGGTTGGTAGGGATTCTTCAGGGACGGTGGTTTTCTTCTTCTCTGTCTTTGAAGGAGTGCAGACTGTTAACCTGATGGAAGGTCTGGCGATCCTTTTCGCTCTGGAACGGGCCTTTGCTTTGGGGTGGAGAAAGGTTATTTGTGAGTCTGACTCACAAGTTTTGGTTAACTTGCTTAATGTTAGGAAGATGGCTGATGTCAGTTGGCAGTTGGCGAGGCTGGTTCAGCAGATTCTGCAGATTAGTTCCTTGATGGAAGTGGTGTCTTTTGTCCATATTCCGATGGAGTGGAATAGGGCTACAGATTGCTTGGCGAAATGGGCTTCAGAATAGCTTGATGGCTGGAAGATTGAGAGGTGGGAGCAGATTTCCCAGGAGCTCCATCGTGATCTGGAAACGATTATTGCTGAGGAAAGAGAAGAGACTGATGTTGGATGTTGATTGGCTCTTGTGTTGTTTAGTCATTTTTTTGGTTCCTTGGGGCTTTGGCCTTTTGCTGTGATGTAATGCTTTATTTCTGATCTTCAATAAAGTTTTTACCCCTCTAATAAAAATATATTAATATATTAAGATATTTTAAATATTAAGATATGTTAATATATTATTAATATTTAATATATCTTAATACATTTAACCATATGAATATTGACATTTAAAAATATTAATATATTTAAGCATATTAAATATGTTAATATATTTAAATAATTTGAATATGTTAATATATTTAAATAATTTAAATATGTTAATATATTTAAGTAATTTGAACATATTAAACTATTTAAATATTTCTAAGTATAACAATATATTGAAATATATTAAAAATATTAATATATTTAAGTGTATTATATTAATGATTAAATATATTAAATGTACCAAAGTATTAAATAAATTACTAAACAAATAAATAAATTAATAAGAATATTTAATAGATTAATATATTAGAAATGACGATATATTAATATAGGATATATAATAACGAACAAAAGCAAAGAACACTAACAAAGGAAGAAGACCTTAAAA
>VDFB02000015.1:434493570-434551016 GCA_007258455.2 Sequoia sempervirens | reverse complement strand
TAGGGCATCCGTGCCCTTGCCCGTTTCTTGTTCTGGTTTGAATCTGCGCTGGGAGGGGGGTTTGTTGGCTGCATTTCGGGGTGTGGTGTTGTGTGTGGCCACTGGAGTGGTCTCTTTCCTTTTTCCTGCATGCGGGCTGTTCCTTGGCGCCGACCAGAGTGTGGGGTGTAGCTGGGGGCCACGGATGTGCAGATAGGGGTGCGCCTTTGGTGCCTGGTCTGTGTGGGGTTTCCCTTCAGCGGTGTATTTTGTTCTTTGGCCAGTGGATCGTGGTGAGCTGTGGGGGGGGCTTTGCAACCCTTGTCTCAGATTTTTATTTCTCGAAGGCTTTGCATGCCCACTATAAGTTAGGTACTATGTCTCCCGGGGAGACCTCAGGTGAAAACCCTCAAATGGATTTCCGTTCAGCGCTTGGTGCGAAGTCTCCTCAACACGCTTCGAAAGTTTTCAATAATAATTTGTTCATGCCGGAAACGGGGCTAGATGGAGTGGGCTCGTCTAGTGGAGCTCGGATCACGAAGATTAATGGCTGCCTGGAACGTTGCAAGGAGAGGCCGAAACTGGTTATTCCTTTGGAAATGGTTGCGGAAGATATTGAATATTATTCAAGGCACTCCTTTTACTGTAAGTTTCTGGGTATGAGGATATCGTTGCAATTTCTGGAATCTTGGGCTCGACGGACTTGGATGCCGGAGGGTGAGATGGATATAAAACTTTTGGCAAATAATTATTTCATGGTTACCTTTGATTGCATGGCGGATCGAAATAAGGTCTTCGAAGGAGGCCCTTATTTCTATAATCAGGTTGGTCTGTTTCTTAAACCGTGGCATGCTGGTTTTAACCCTGCTGAGGAGCTTCCAACTCGTGTACCGGTGTGGGTTCGGCTCCCACGGTTTCCTGTGGAATGCTGGCGGGATGATGTTTTGCATCTGTTGGGGTCGATGCTTGGGAAGCCGGTTGGTTCCTCGCTGCAGACTCAGTTCAAAAAGGTAATCACTTTTGCTCGCATCTGTGTGGAAATTGATCTTAGTAAACCATTACCAGATTCTTTGGACATGTTTGTGGGTCCTTACTCTTGGGTTCAGTCTTTAGACTATGAAACACTTCCTTTCCGATGTCGTCTATGCCATGAATATGGTCACTTGCAACGAAGATGTCCAAGGGTTAGGCCTGGAGAGACTCCTAATTCTCAGCCTTCCCATAACCCACCTAGGGAAGATAAGGGAAAGAACCCCATTCCTGGGGATGGTGATGGTTCTGATGGCTTCGCCCCTGTGAAGAATCGTAACAGAAACCGAGGCCAAAAGAGGACTTGGAAGGAAAGACAAGATGAAGACTCTTTTAACAGATTTGAGGTTTTGGATGATCTGGATCAGCAGGAAGTGAATCCGGGCTTGGTTAACTTGGATCAGGGTATTGTGTGTTCTGGGCAGGAGGTTCCTCCTTCTGGGGCTACTCAGGATACACATGATTCTGGTGCTTTGCAAATGGTGACTGACCTTCCAATGGATGCCCAAGTGGAGCCAATCTCTTCTGTGGAAATGAAGAAGAGTGGGGGAGACAACTCTTTTCTGGCTTTGCATGCGAGTTCAGATGTAGGTAAGAATCTCAAGTCTTCTCCTTCTCCTTTGGGTATACACCAGAAGGATCTCAAAAAAGGGTTGGGGGAGAAATCTTCAAAGCTTGGCAGGAAGAAGGATATGGAAAAGATTAAGTTAGCTGGGGAAACTCTTGTGGAGTCTGGGTCGGTTAAGACTTTGGATTCACACTTCTCTAGCTCTTTGAAATGATTGTTCTATCTTGGAATGCAAGGGGCTTGAACAGCAGCCCTCGACAAAAGGCTGTTCGTGAGTTGGTTAGAAGTCAATCTCCTGATATTTTGTTCTTACAGGAGACTAAGTTATCTGTTGAATGCATGATTGGTTTATCTCCTAAGTTGTGGAGAAGCGGGGAGTGCCAATGCATTGGTGCTCAAGGGTCTGCGGGTGGAGTGGCTTGCCTTTGGAATCCATGGAAGATCCGCCCTCTTTGGTGGATGTCCAGCAAGTCTTCTATCTCGATGATTGCTTCTTGCTTTGAGACTGGGGAGTCTATCCTCCTCACTAATATCTATGCTCCTGTTGATTTTCGGGGTAAGCAATTTTTGTGGGCTCATATTCATTTTGTTCGGAGTATGGTGCCTTTTTATCCTTGGATCATGGCTGGTGACTTCAATGCTATCTCTGAGTTGGCTGAGAAGCGGGGTGGTAGTGCTAGGCTGGAGCCTTCTGCTTTGCTTCTTCAGGATAATATTTCTACTTTGAATCTTGTTGATGTAAAGCCTAATAATGGTCTTTTCACCTGGAGCAATCGAAGGCTTGGGGATCTCTGCATTTCTGAAAGACTTGACCGGTTCCTGGTGTCTTGTTTTTGGGTTGGTGGCTTGTGGTCTTCTAGCTCAGAAATTTTGGATTGGAGGGGGTCCGACCATTGGCCTATCAAGCTTGTTGTTTCTTCAGCTCATGTGCCCCGGTCGCCCCCTTTTAAGTTCCAGCTTATGTGGCTACAGGAGCCCTCTCTTCATGATTACATGATTGAATGGTGGAGAAATGGTAGACCTGCCTTTGGTACGGCAATGTATACTTTCGCTAAGCTTCTCCAATTTGTTAAATATCAGCTTAAGCGTTGGAACCGTCAGTGCTTTGGGAACATCTTTCAAGCTAAGTGTGCTGCCCAAGCTGGGTTGAATAGCATTACAAGGGTGATTAGGGATAATGGTGTGACTGCTCATTTACTTCAAGAGGAAGCCAGGGCATTGAGAGTTTTAGAGGAGTGTGAATTGCGTGAAGAGATCTATTGGAAACAGAAGGCACGAATTGAATGGCTTCAGGAGGGAGACAAGAATACTGCTTTCTTCTTCAATTCTGTCAAAGCCAGGCGACATGGGAATGCTATTTCTGTCCTGGTGAACGACAATGGTGAGCCTCTTTCCTCTTTTAAGGATATCTCGTGTGAAGCAGTGCAGTATTTTGAGTCTCTATTCAGGGAGGATCCCCAGGGGGCTCCCAATGAGGAGGCTCAAGTTTTGTCTTGCATCCCTTCTTTGGTCACTATGGACATGAATGAGTCTCTTATGAGTGATATCTCGATGGATGAGCTGGAGAGAACGGTGTTCCAGATGAAGAAAGGGAAGGCCCCTGGTCCTGATGGCTTTCCGGTGGAGTTCTTTCAAGATTTCTGGGATATTATCAAGCTTGATTTATTGGCGGTAGTCCAGGAATCTCAGAGGAACAAGCAGATGTTACGAGCTCTGAATTCTACCTTTTTGGCTCTTATCCCCAAATGTGAGGGGGCAGATAGGCTCAGTCAATTTAGGCCCATTTCTCTTTGTAATGTGATCTATAAAATTATCTCTAAAATAATTGCGGATAGGCTAAAAAATTGGCTCACAGTTTTGATCTCTGAGGAGCAGAGTGGTTTTGTGGCGGGCAGACAAATTTTGGATGGGGTGGTTATAGCTACTGAAACCATTCATTCTATGGCCACTTCCAGGGATAAGGCAATGTTCATCAAGCTGGACATGGCCAAAGCTTATGACAGAGTTCGTTGGTCCTTTCTTCGAAAGATCCTTGGGGCTTTTGGTTTTGGGGATGAGTGGATCCAATGGGTCATGAGTTGTGTTACTTCAGTATCCTTCTCTGTTCTGATTAATGGTGAACCCTCAAAGTTGTTTTGTGCTTCCCGGGGTCTACGTCAGGGCGACCCGGTTTCTCCTTATCTGTTCTTGCTCTTGGCTGAAGGTCTCGGCCGGTTGTTGAAAAAGAATGTTGAGATGGGTTTCATTCAGGGGTGGCGATGGGGAGGTAATATTCCCCCACAGTCTCATTTGCAGTTTGTGGATGATACCGCGCTGATGGGTATGGCTACTATCAGGGAGGCTACACATTTGCGTGCGGTGCTGGATGTTTATCTTCTTGCCTCGGGTCAACGAATTAATGAAGATAAGTCCTCAATCTTCTTCTTCAATACTCCTGGTCCTATCCAGCGGAGGATTGCTAATATCTTAAGGTTTCAGGTTGGCTCCCTTCCTCTAACCTATCTTGGTATTCCTATCTCTGTCAAAAGGATGCCCAGGGACTCTTGGCAAAGTATTTTGGATAAGTTTCGGACAAAAGTTAACCATTGGACCCATAGGTGGTTGTCCTTTGCTGGAAGGGTTCAGCTGATCAAATCTGTGGTTCAAGCTCTCCCCATTTATAGATGTATGCTCCAGGTGGCCCCGGCTGGTTTTGTTCAAGACCTTGATGCCTTAATTAGACAGTTCCTTTGGGCTGGTAATTTATCATCCTCCAAATGGAGTCTGGTTAGATGGGAAATTGTTTGTAGCCCGAAGCACTGTGGCGGTCTTGGATTGAGGCAGTCATCTTTGTCTGGGATAGCACTTGCTGCTAAACTGTTTTGGAGGTGCTGTGTGGAGCAAGGTCAGACTTGGGCCAGGATTTTATCCCACAAATATTTTCCAGAGATCCCTCAGATGGATATTCCCCGCTATCCTTTGGTGGGGAAAGGTTCGGTGATTTGGGATACTCTCAAGAAAGGGGCTGCTCTCGTCAAGGATGGGTTGTTTTGGATTTGCAAAAGTGGGCTGGAGGCTCACTTTTGGTTGGATTCTTAGGACGGTTTTCCCCCTATTGTGTCCCAGTTTCCTCATTTGTTGCCCCTTTGTCACAGGTTCACTACAGTTGGTTGGGTTAGGGTGAGTGATTTTAAGTCAATATCTGTCCATGGCCAGTTGAGGGTGGCTAGGTGGAAGAATCATGAAGATTGGCCTGTGGTTGGGATGGAGGAGGAGTGTGCGGAATTGCAACGTATCCTTTCTAGCAGGAGTTGTAGCTCCCTCCCGGATGGAGATGTTTTATCTTGGTCCCCCAACCCTAAGGGTGTTTATACTGTTGCCTCTGGCTATCAGGTTCTCTTATCTCACAAATTGGACAGGGTGGAGGTTCGTTGGTGGCAGAGAGTTTGGGATAAGTTTTCTTGGCCAAAGTGCAATTGCTTCATTTGGACTTTGGCATGGAAGAAGTGCTTGACTTGGGACAATATTCAGAAGCGGGGATTTCAGGGCCCTTCTAGGTGTGTTTTGTGTGGGAATGGGGAGGAGGATTCTGCTCATTTGTTTTTCCGTTGCTCTTTCTCCTTGAGGCTGTGGCATTTTTGGTGGGAGGCTTGGAAAAGCCCTTGTGTTCATGCTTCCTCTTTGGTGGATTTCTGGAGTAGTCTTGGCAGACCTCCCGCGATGGCAACCTTCTTACAGGATGTGTGGTATGTTGGGCCTACCTTCATTCTTTGGCAAATTTGGTTGGAGCGGAATCGTAGAATCTTTCGGGGTGAAAAGATGGTCATTCAGCAGATTTGGCAGAGGATTATGGGTATGATTCGGGAGACGGTGGAAGCGAAGAGTGAGGTGGTGTATCCCTTGGAGAAAGAGGATGCTGAGAAGGTGGAGAGACTGGGACTTCAGGAGATGTCCTCGGCTTCGGCTTGTGTTCGAAGGGGAAGGCGGGCAAGGAAGAAAGTGATGAGAACAGGTAAGTGGCTTCCCCCTCCTGTTGGGGTTCTAAAGATTAATACTGATGGCTCCTCTAGGGGAAATCCGGGGCCTGCAGGAATTGGGGGGGTTGGTAGGGATTCTTCAGGGACGGTGGTTTTCTTCTTCTCTGTCTTTGAAGGAGTGCAGACTGTTAACCTGATGGAAGGTCTGGCGATCCTTTTCGCTCTGGAACGGGCCTTTGCTTTGGGGTGGAGAAAGGTTATTTGTGAGTCTGACTCACAAGTTTTGGTTAACTTGCTTAATGTTAGGAAGATGGCTGATGTCAGTTGGCAGTTGGCGAGGCTGGTTCAGCAGATTCTGCAGATTAGTTCCTTGATGGAAGTGGTGTCTTTTGTCCATATTCCGAGGGAGTGGAATAGGGCTGCAGATTGCTTGGCGAAATGGGCTTCAGAACAGCTTGATGGCTGGAAGATTGAGAGGTGGGAGCAGATTTCCCAGGAGCTCCGTCGTGATCTGGAAACGATTATTGCTGAGGAAAGAGAAGAGACTGATGTTGGATGTTGATTGGCTCTTGTGTTGTTTAGTCATTTTTTTGGTTCCTTGGGGCTTTGGCCTTTTGCTGTGATGTAATGCTTTATTTCTGATCTTCAATAAAGTTTTTACCCCTCTTTTTTAAAAAATATATTAATATATTAAGATATTTAAATATTAAGATATGTCAATATATTAATTAATATTTAATATATTTTAATATATTTAACTATATGAATATATTTGCACAAATTAAAAATATTAATATATTTAAGTATATTAAATATGTTAATATATTTAAATAATTTAAATATGTTAATATATTTAAATAATTTAAATATGTTAATATATTTAAGTAATTTAAATATGTTAATATATTTAGGTAATGTGAACATATTAAACTATTTAAATATTTCTAAGTATAACAATATATTGAAATATATTAAAAATATTAATATATTTAAGTGTATTATATTAATATATTAATTGTACCAAAGTATTAAATAAATTAAAATATTAAACAAATTAATAAATTAATAAAAATATTTAATAGATTAATATATTAGAAATGATAATATATTAATATAGGATATATAATAACGAACAAAAGCAAAGAACACTAACAAAGGAAGAAGACCTTAAAAAACCACAAAAAAAGGAGAACAAGGCAAGTGATCATGAACCTAAAAGAAGGGATGAAAATAAGAGAGCCAAGGGGGAGGAATGATAGGACACGAAAGATGGGGAGAGGGGAGGGGAACAGGATGGAAAAAACAAAGGGAAAAAGAGGGGGAAAAAAGAACCAAACAAAAGCAAGAGACCTCAGAGCCCCAAAAAGGCGGAAAGGGAAAAAAGAGGGATGGGGGGACAAGGGAGAAGGAGTGGGGGGGAGAGGAGTGACAGAGAGGGAAAGGGGGTCAAGATTGAGGGGGATGGTGGTTTTTAAGGAAAGACAAAAGAGGCTTCCAAGAGAGACTTAAACTCCACACTTCATCGCGATTAAGGTTGTTGGGGTGATTGATGATTTTAATGGCTTCTTTGAGCTTCCTCTTGCAGAAATTATCTTCAATAAACAAGATTTGAGTGTTTTCTAAACAAATATGGTGTTTGGTTGAAGAGGAGTGCTCGGCTAGGGCTTATTTTAAAACACGTTCATGATTGATATCAACACCATGCTCTCTGATTCTTGTATTGAATGAGCAACCCGTTTCACCAATATAGGGAGTGCCACAAGAGCAAACCACTTTGTAGACTCCAGAGTTTTGATATATGTTTTTAGGGTCTTTGAGAGGCAGGATGCAGTTTCTTAGCGTAGAAAAGGGATTGAAAGCACATCACAGGCCTTTTTAAAGAAGGATTTTTGAGATTTTATGGGAAATTCCTTCCACAAAGGGTAAGGAGGCACTAGGGATATAGATAGGTTGGGAAGAGGAGTTGGATTTGGAAGAGATAGAAGAGAAGAAACAAAGTTTGGAATGGTTGAGGGCTCTGGAGATTTGTTTATTGGTATAACCATTTAGCCTAAAGACGAGGCGAAGATGCTCCAACTCTTGCGTTAAGTTTTCTTCATTGCAGATACGATATGCTCTTGTGGCAAGAGTTTTCAAAATTCCAAATTTTTGGCTAGGATGATGATGGGAAGAGGAGTGGAGGTATAATTCAGTGTGGGTTGATTTGTGGAAAACCCGATGACCAAGGGAGCCATCAGATTTTTTGAGGATTGATACGTCAAGAAAAGGTAAATGGTTATTGGATTCAAGCTCCTTGGTGAAAGAGATGGACAGAGCAATGTTGTTGAGGTGAGCATGAAATTCTTCTAATTTGTCAAGGCCATGGGGCCAACAAACATTGGTGTCATCGACATATCGCTTCCACCATCTTGGCTTGAGGGGGAAGGACCTAAGGGCAATTTCTTCAAAATGTTCCATATACAGGTTGGCAATGATGGGAGAGAGAGGGGAGCCCATGGCAACACCATCAACCTATTCATAAATGACATCTTGGAAAGAGAAGAAAGTGGATCTTAGGCATAGTTCCACCAAGGGGGCACTACTTTCTAGTAGTGCATTTTTTGTAGAATGGAGAACATGGAAAGATTGAAACATACTAGTTTTTAAATGAAGAATAGACAAAAAAGTATGAGGAAAAATAAAGCCCATACTTTCCCTAAGATTTCTTGAATCAATTATGCATTTACTAGTTCCATGCCCACAATCTTGTTGACTCTCAGTTATTTGTGATGTGTGTTGTTTGTCCTTGATGACAAAACTAGTTCTTATAATGGTGTTCTTTGATTGATATTGACAAGCTACATGATGTTCAAATTGGTTTCAAGGATGTTGATTGGTTGTTTGGCATATGATATGTAGATGGTGTATTTAGTTGCTTATGCTCAATTTTTCTTTGAATGATATGTATCTCTGACACGTGTTGTGTCATTGACATCTTGGTAACACTGTGACAAAAGATTTGGATAATACATGCACAAGGTTTATATAGTTGGGATGATCTAATATTGGTGGCATATGATTTTGTTCAGTTTATATCATGATTTCCTTGGTTATGTCTACATTATTTTGATGGGATCTTGATGCATATTTGTATTGACAATGTTTATTCTTCAAGGTTACAAGTCACAGGTATTGATACTTGGTATGACACACATGATGATTACAGTTGTTCTACATGGTCTTTTCCCATGGTTCATGACATGCAATTACAGGATATAGGAAGACATTTTTTCATCTTTGTGGTCATTGCATTTGATAGGTTTTAGATTGATCAACTAAGGTAGCAATGGTTGTTATACTCTTTTATTTATACATAGTTTCAGTATGGCATATTGCTTATTACATATCATCACGACATATGGCTTTGGCAATATAATTGTGTAAATGGTTTATATTGTGAACTTAGCATATGGATTGGTCTCATTGCATTTCATATTATTAAAGGAAGATGAATTTATTAAAATTCATATGGCAGTGGCATTAATAAGGTTTTGAGCTCATCCTAACAAGGCTTTAGTTTGTTTTGATTGAACATATATGGCTTTGAGAAGCTTGCATGGTATTTTGTATTTGAGCACAAAGTATGTGTTCTTGATCACATTGCATTGGTATTTGATGTGGTAATAAGGAAATTGGTTTAAAGTTGACTTCCATTTGAAAAGGTGATTACACCATGTTTTTCCTTGATTGACACTCCTTGTAAAAAGCTTGTGTTTACTTTATACTCCTAATGATTATCGAAGCATGTGATAAAGGCATTTGTTGAATGTCAATGAAATAGAATTTTTAAAAGTCTTAGAAATGATATTAAGGATCGAATATTGTTGATCACTGTTTTGAGTCTAAATCAGGTTGCATGGGACTTCTATTAAGTGAAGCAAAAAGAGCCCTTGTCAAGCATTCTAGACATTGAGGAGTCAAGCTTATTAAAGTTAAAGTTCTTTTTTGAAAAAGCTTTGGTAAAGGGATATTATGTCACTTCGACAATCTTTGAGGACTAATGATGTGTGTTGGCATTCAATGGTCTCAAAAGAATTTTAATAATTGATTAAATCATGTGCTATGATGTTGTTTCTCATTGGCCTTCAAAATGATGTTAATCATTGTGTATTCTTTTTGGTAGAAGTCTTCAAAATACTTGGGGGAAAATATAAGGTAGAGTTATTATTATTTCATTGTATAACATATGAAACCCTAGCTGCCACCATGGAATTATCATTACAAATTTCTAGTAAAATATTAATTGGGGAAGTTGAAGACAAGTAGTGCTTGTTAATGGAAGTATTCATCTGGGCAGTTATGATGGTCTTCAACAGTTTTATGGTATCTGTTTTCCTTTCTCCCACCGTCAATAGAGATGCTTATGCATTTATTTAAAAAGGTTTTGTTGTATTTCTCATGTTGCTGAGAAGAAGAGAAAAGCTTTTGTGAAACATTAGATTTTTATCTTTACAATGACAAGAAACTGGGTTTACATTGAAAATCATTGAATCTCAGATACTTAGTAAAAGAAAATTTTGATGCACAACATTATTCAGTGTGCTTATTGAAATATTTATATACATTGTCTTCTATTGAAATTCTAGAGTTGCAAAATCTGCACTTATAGGGTTCTAATAGGATGCTATAATTGTCATGAGTTAAAAGAAGTTGGTGCTTCTTGGAATGGGTAATTTGTAAGGAGTTGGAGCTTCTTGGAATGGGTGTTCCTAAATTTGTAAGTGGCTCATGCTCCTAGAGTTGGTGCTCTAAATTATGCCTATAAGGCATTGTAAATAGTGTTTTTTATTTAAGCCAATAAGCCATCATTTTGGAGTGGTTTTTCTACCCCGAGAGGGTTTTCCACTCGTCAAATTCATGGTCTTATAGTGTCATTTCTTTGTTATGATAATATTGCTAGATTGTGATGTTTGTCCTTATCAGTTCATAGTTGAATGATTGTCTTTTCATTTTTGTAAATGTTTATACTGAAGTTATCCTGTTAATTTTATGAACTTTCATTCAATTGAAAGCACAAATAGTTCATTTAAGTCTATCCATACCAATGTCTTATTCATATGCTAGTTGATACACAAGTTAAGTCTGTTTCACAAACTGCCATTTGTTTTCTTGGTTCAAAAGTGAACACTAATTCTTGCTCTTTAAAAAATATTGTGGCTTTCATAAATCATTGATTCACCCCCCACTCTCAGTGATTTCAGTCTTCCAACAGAGCTATCTAGCATATTGCAAAGATTTTGCATTTAATGGATTAAAGATTTATTGACTACCTGAGGATTAAATATTTTGTAGTATTTATAATGCCCCCCCATTTTGTTAATTCACTTAAAAAAATGAATAGCATTCCTATTCCAAGCAATAGAAAAACAAAGAAAACATAATTTTCAAACATGAAAAATCTGTACTTAAATCACAATTATAGAAAGAACAGAAAACAATTATAAACAATACAATTTCACTCGCCAATCAACAATAAAAAAGTGAATTGCATAATTGCAATTGTAACTTGTAATTGTATAAAAAATAGTTTCATGTTGATAAATTACATAACATGCCATTCACTATGCTCATTTGTCCATTTGACAAGTCAAATTCTTGAACCAAGTTTCTCTCTTATTGTTTACAATTCTTCCAAGGCATAATTGTCAGAAACATTGGAAGACTTAAAATTCATTGCGAACAAGAGGGAAGAATGATACAACAATCTGACCTTGAGTTCCTTGTTTGAAAACAAAAAATATTTGTAGCATTACAAATCTTCGTGCCTTTCTCCAATTGAAAATAATTGTCCCTGTTAGAAAGATAGAATTGGAAAATGAGCATAGTTCATGACATGCAATATGCTATTCATAGACATGAAACACAAAAGCATATGATGGAAATTTCCAAAATAAAAGCAGACATGATAATTTTTTTCAACAATTTGAACATCACATTAAATTTTTATAAGTTTCACCAATAAGCAAATGACCACTTAAGCAATCATAGACATTTGAAGTGAAGGAATAGGTCGCTATTGCTATTGTTTCATTTGCAACTCACAAACAATAAACAAATTATCCTTTTTTCTACTGGTTGGAGCAGGCCTCTTATTCAGCTTTGTTAAAGTAAGTTAAGAAAATAGGATTACATTATATATGTTGCAAATATGTAATCACTAGATACAAATTGTCTCAGCTTTTGCAGGAGAATGATACATACTAAATCAATGAATACATGGCTAATTAATCAACTAGTAATAGGAAACAAATAGAAGCATTTCCGTTTACACCTGTCGACCATTGACACATTAGGAGGTACTGCAATTGTTGCATACTAGTAGTCCAAGCATTTTTTTTTACGTGACTTTTCAATTAACATCTAAAGGTCTAGTTTAGCTTCAAAGTTGTTATTCCTTTTAACTTTACTTTTAGTGGACTACTTTGTAATGACATATGTTCTTTTCTAAATTCACAGTAAACACAATTATTTATAATTAGTTTACTTAGCTAAATCAATTTATAATGCAAAGTGTACAAGATTTGCACATAGACTTGTGGGTACATAAGCTGTGAATGCATAGGTAAAACATGAAACACCATGGGAGAGATCAATTTAGTTGTACCAATTTTCATTTTTTTATTGTTTGTTTCTTGCTTCATGTTTGTGTATACCATGTTTTGTACACCTATAAAGCTCTTCAATGCTCGAAAAGCTACAAAGTTTTGTTTGAACAACTATCTGAATACCTTAGTTTTTTGTGATCAAATCACCAAAAATTAGCATTTACTGTGTAACAAAACATAGGAAATGGAGTAAACATTTTTAGCACTGAAAGAACATTGGAAGGAGCGTGGAGGAACATGAGTTTCCCATGTGTCAAAGAACCATGTATTGGGAGAGTTATGAACAATAAAGGAAAGCATTGGTGCAAGATTCTAATTTTTTGCATACATAAGCTCTCAATGCATAGGTGAAGCATGAAATTCTAGAGGACCAATTAGTTTTATTTGTTGTTTGCAAAAATTGATCGCGTTGTTTTGTTCCACTTCAGTAACTATCATTTTGTTGGAAAAGTTGGCACAATTTGCATTTAGACATTAAATATTTGCATCAATCTGTTGTTCTCTTCTTTGTTATGCTTTTTTTGTGAGATCTTTCATGTATAGAACTATATCTTATGTTCTCTGACTTAAAAATTTTCCCTATTTTTATTTTGCAGTTGACATCTTTTCCCTTTATATGCTAAGAAACACTTTATTTTGTTATGTTTTCATTTAAATGGATTATACTTCAGTGTTCCGGATTTTTCATATGCAATATATTAGTAACACAAAATATACATGTTTTTAAAGGGAAATTTTCTATTCCATATATTGCATTTCAATTTGACATACTTAGTTGGCCAACATAATTTATTTGACAAATTTTATTATGTGTTACTATTTCGCTTATTTGTTTATACAAAATGAAATGGTAGATAGGTACTATATGCAATAGAGGGAGAGAGAGATATTATATTTTTAGACATGTAAGGTTAAGTTGATACTTGATTGAGTTTTGTTTGAGCTACTTTGCTAGTCACTTAGTTTCTCCGGATAAATGACCAATGATTAGCATTTACTTTCTAACAAAACATAAAAAATGCAACGAACATTTTTAGTAGAAAGACAACATGAGGAATTGTGTTAAGAAACATGACTTTTCCATGTATCAAAGAAATAGGGATTGGAAGAGTTGTGAACAATAAAGGAGGACACTAGTTGAAGGATATGAATTTTTGCGTAGTCAAATTCCCATAGTGAATGACATTCCATGTATTTTATAAACATTAAATTGCTATTTGCACAGAGCAATGAATGGATGTACAATGTATTCAATCCAAGCATTGTGAAATGTGGTGGACAACTAGTGGGTACACAAGTAATGAATGCATAGTTAACTAGATTTTATTGGTGCTTATTCTTGTTCATTTACTGGTTGTTCAAAAGCTTATGTGTTTTGAGCTCTCTGGTCTTGTCTTTGATGTCTTCAAAATTCAAAACCCAAAGCTTCACTAAGATTGCATGAACTAGAGCAATGCATTCACTGCATGTGTACCCACATTACACAAGACATTTCCCAAAGTGTTCAATTTTCCCTATAATGCTTCTAGTTGTCAACTACAAAAAACAAATAGACAAGCCAATCGCCAGTTGCATACTTGATTTAGTTCTATTTGAACTACTTTATTGCATGTTGGTACAAGAATACTTAATTCATGAAATCTTAGACAAGTGCTGGGTTTTGTTTGTGCTTAATCTCAGTTGGTAAAAACATTGTGTATTTTTTAGCTCTTCTTTGTGCTTTTGCATATTTGTTATTATAAAAAACTATACTGCTGGTGAATGGCTTGGTTGTCTGTTTATAAAACTTGATGTTTCTCTAACTACATGTTCAATGAACACATAGCTAATTCATGAAATCTTAGACAATTATTGGGTTTTGTTTGTCCTTGTTCTTGTTTCATTATATTTTGTTGAAAAGCTTGTGGGTTTTTACCTATTTCTTTCATTTTTGCATATGGGTCTGTGTACAGTTTGACCATGACATTTTTGCAATGCCTGATAAAAATTAGACAAAATCAAACAATTTGCATAACTTTAACACACATTTCAAGAATCAAACTTCATTGCAAACAAATATGCAAAAACATCTCATACTTTTATCTTCCATTCTCTACTTTAAGAACCAAATGTCTCTACAAATCTTTGTCTCTACTCCAATTACAAAAAAGGGTTCTTGTTACAAGGAAAATGTTAACAAAATGTAGTGAATGCATTTACACTTAACAAGATCTTGCCCATGTCAATTAGTTTTTCTCATGGTGTCTATTTCTACAAGCTTTTGAATTAGGTTTTACCAAATACTATAAGTTCTTCTAGATTCAACTTCTAATACTTCACAATCTAATAACAACTCACCTCTATCGCATCCTCCAAAACTCAATTCTTATTAACCAAATTTCTGTCACCTTTGAAACAACAAAAAAATTATTTCTTCTTGAACGTTTGCCACAAAAATTGGAGACCATAATCTTAGGCATTCACCAAAGGCCAAAATTCTCCCCTATATATATTCTTACATGTATACATGTAACACCCTTGCCATTTTCACTATACATGCACACATTTGATGCCTAGAAGCTATCCACTGTATCAAAGCATAGAAAACCATTCCCATTTACAACTATTGGTCATTTAGACTTCACGAGGTGTTGGAAATGGTCCAAAGCAGTAGTCTCAGTGTACTATTTTTTGGGAAAACTCCTCAGCTCATCTATTTTTTTCCCATACCTGATTAGAACAAGCATTACAGGGGAAACACAATGCTTTCACCAAGGTCCTTTGAACTGTGTGTGCAAGATGTGTTGAAGGGTTGTTGTGAAGAAACAATAAACAAACAACATGCAAATTAACCAAGAATTCTCTACTTATCTTCACACCAATTGCCCAACACATATAACAACGTTTGCATTTAGTGTATTGAACATGCATTTATTGCTTCAATATTGACCAACCCACCACTAAGACTCACACTACATGCATCCTTGATTAAATATTTGCCACAATATATAATGTTCCCCACAACATATAATGTTCCCCTATTTTCCTATTTTACTTAAAGAAAAATGAAAAATTGACCTACTCAAACCAATAGAAAAAGAGATAAACTATAATTTTCCAACACCAAAAATATGCATTTAAATCCAAACTATAGGGAAAAGACAAAAATATTTTAAACAAAACAATCTCATTGGCCAAGCAACTAATTCAAAAGAAAATGCATTGATTGCAATAACAAACCTTCCTATTGGAAGGAACTAATAATAATACTATGAATTAGAGAGGCTTCTTTTCAGCAAAGCATTTTAGTGTTAAACTTTGTTGCATATACTAGTAATTTGTCAAGTATAATGATACATAGTTTAATACTTAAATACTTTTTTGAAAAAGACATCTCCTCAATGCTTTGAGCTTCAATGTGACTACAAATTTCTGACCTGTAATATGTAAATATTGTTGCCAGGAATATGCACATTGCCATATAGTTTATTTGATATCAAATGGCTCCATTTTTTGGCTTATTAAACAGATGTTTATTTGCATCCTTTGCAATATGATTTATAGGTTCATAATGTGTTGTAACTACTTGTTAATGTAAGTCTACTTAATTATATTAAAAATTATTCAAGTCAATTGTATATCCATAGAACAAGAAATGACCACTGTCCATCACAAATAATGCGTTATTCATAAACATCAACCACAGGAACAACAATATAATTGCAAAAGAATAGACCAACATGATAAATTTTTCCAAGAATTCATTGTTACTCCTTGTAACAACAACCAAGCATTATAAATAGTGAAGGCAGCCACTTACCAATAGTGCACCATCATAGAACAACAAATGTCGAAGAATGGAGTGAAAAGCATAAAACACACAAGCTTTTTAATGAACAACAAACAAAAAATAATAAGCACAAGTAAAACCCAACTCTCACTTCACATTTCGTGAATTAATTATGCATTCATTGCTTCTGCATCCAATAGTCCTTGAACACATCTTGCACAATTTGATTTTCAAGCTTTATTGATAGTGTACTAGCCACTCAAGAAATGAACATATAATTAACGCATTCACTGCTCTCATAGTCCACAAGAGCTTGCTAAAAGCACATGTATTTTAATGTACCAACTTTTCCCATTATCTCTTGTAACAACAAGCAATACTTCTAGTTATCAAGTGTCATAAACACACATCAAAGCTATTGACACCCACTGCACTTTTAAAGAATAACAGACATGCAAGACTGTAACCAGTAGTTGGGAAAACCTAGAAGCTTTTCAACAAACAATGAACAAATGCCAATAAATATTGCAAAAAAAAACATGGACATGACAATTTTTTCCAAGCATTTCCCATTAGCCCTTGTAACAACAACCAAGTATCATAAACACAGAAACAAGCCACTCACTAATAGTACACTGCAACAAAAAACCAAACATCAGAGAATAAAACTAGAAGCTAAAAATACACAAGCTTTTTAACAAACAATAAACAAACAAGAATGAGCACAAATAAAATCCAGCTCTTGCCTCACATTTCATGCATTCATTATGCATTCACTACTTCTGCAGTCACCAGTCCTCCAACACATCTCGCATAATTTGCTTCCTAAAGTTTGTTGATAGCCATAGTTCACAAGACTTTGTTCAAAGCACATGTAATTTAATATACTAGCTTGCTCTGTTACACCTTGTAACAAGAAGTAATTTTCCTATTATCAAGTGCCATAAAAACATAACAAAGCCATTGATAGCCACTACACTTTTATAGACTAACAAGTGTACAAGACCACAACCAACAACCAAAAAACCCACAAGCTCCTCAACAAATGTTAAAAAAATGATAATAAGCATAAACAAATTGCATCACTCACCCAAGATTCCTTGAATTATCTATGCATTCACTACATACATGCCTTCCAGCACTCCAACACATCTTGCACCCACAGTCCAAAAGACCTTGCTCAAACCATTCAGTTTCCCCTATGACACTTATAATAATCAAGTATAAAAAACAAACAAATGACCCACTCACCATTTGCACACTGTTCCTTTAGATCCTCCCTCATTCAAGCACCACATAGAATCACAAGAGTTAGAAATGGCAACCCACAGCCAAAAAAACACAAGCTTTTCAATAAATAGTAAACAAACAAACAACAAAAAATAAGCACTTGCTTCATATTTCATGGATTAACTATGCATTGTTTGCTTTTGTATGCATCAGTTGTCCAACACATCATAAAGTTTTCATTTTATGCATTAAACATACATCCACTACAATAGCTAATTAAACATGTTTACCTATTGAAGGTAAACGTGATGACTTCTTTGCGCCTTCATCCATGTGCAATGTGCACATGTTGTACAAATTATTGTCATCGTGCCTCAAAGATAAGTTGCATTGTTAGTAATAGTTGTCTAGCCTATTTGGAAAATCTTATACATAGTTGCATAGGTTTTTTTGTACTGTTAAGATTAGAAAGCACCTTAAAAATACTTTGAGAAATAGAATGTGCTGAGAGTATTGGTATCAAGCAATCCCAATACATGTGTTGCTAGATGCACCAAAAGAGTAGTATATTGTTGCTACATAAAGCGATATTGTTTTAGATCTTTGAGCAAGGTCTTGTTCACTTTGCAAGCATAGAATGCATTAACTATGCATTGATTGCTTTTATGGGCATTGTCCTACCAACAAAACTTGTAAAATTTGGATCTAATAAGTAGATATTTGTAGCAAAAAATTTGTGTCGATCAAGTGTTGAGTTCTATTGCTACTAATTCTCATTTGTTTATTGTTTATTGAAAAACTTGTCTAGTTTTAGCTCTATATCTCCTCAATCCTAGAAACAATAGACTACTGGTAAGCAAGTTGGGTGTTTTTTTATGATGCTTCCAACCTAGAAATACCAATTACTGTTACAAGGACTAGGGGTACAAATGGGTACAAAAGATCTATACAACTGCAAATATAGTTAGTTGTTGAACAAGGAAGTAGAAGGTCAGATTCTTGTATCACTACTCTGCTTTGTTTCCAACAATATATAATGTCTCCATGTTTTCATAACTTAAAAGAAAATGGAAAATGGACCTACTCAAATCAATAGGAAAAGAGATCAACCGCAAATTTCAAGCACACAAAATATGTGATTAAATCCTAAGTATAGGAAAAAGACAAAAATATTTGAAACAATACAATCCCATTGGGAAGGTGACTAATTGAAAAGAAAATGCAATGGATGCAATAGTAAACATACCTATCAGAAGAATTAATAAAAGCAACAATTCTTATATTATAGAATTCAATTCATTGACCAGGGTTGTGTATCAAGTACAAAGAACAAATTTTCACCAAAAAGCCTTTACAGTTTCAATTTAATTGCTAAGCATTTGGAAAAAATTGATACGTGCTTCTATGTGTCATGTTTATGAATAACATGTTATATGCCAGCGCATTGCACCCATTTGTATCCTTAGCCTTTGTAATAGTAAGCAATACTTGTACTTATAGAGTTTGATAAACAAACAGACCAACCAATCACCAATAGTGCATTGTACCTAGAATAAACAACCAAGAATTAACTGTGCATTTATTGCTTCCATACCCAAGAGTTGTAAAAGACATCTTCTACATTTTTCATTTAATGCATTAAACATGTATTTAGTATTTTAGGATTGAATATTTTGTAGTATATATAATGCCTCCCTATTTTCCTAATTTACTCAAACTAAAATGAACATTAGGTGCACTCCAACCAATGGAAGAAGAGATAAAACATGATTTTCAAAAATGAAAGATTTGTCCTTAAATTCCAACTATGGAAAAAACACATAAATTTTTTAAAAAATATAATTTAATTTTCCAACCAATTATTTCAAAAGAAAATACAACAATTGCAATAGTAATTTGCTTGTGAGTGGAAAAAAGTTCCATGTTTATGAATTACATTGCATGTCATTCACTATGCTCATTTGTCTATTTAGCAAGTTAGATTCTTGAACCAAGCTTCTCCCTTATTGTTCACAATTCTTCTAAGGTACAATATTTAGGCACATTGGAAGACTTTAAATTCATTGTAAACAAAAGGGGAAAATGATACAAGAATTTAACCTTTCAGTTATTTGTTTAACAACCAAGTACACATGCAGCCATATAGATCTTTTCCTTTGTCTCCATTTGCAAGCAGTGGTACCTGTTAGAAAGATATATTAGAAAAATGAACACAGTTCATGATATATAATATATTATTCATAAACATGAAACACACAAGCACATGATAAAATTTCCAAAAAAAGTAGACAAACGTGATAAATTTTTCCAAGTATTCACAAATAAAATCAAAATTATGTCAAGTTTGCTAATAGTGTAGAAGGCATTCAAGGGATCAACATATGGTTAATACATTCAATTCTTCCATAGTAAACAAGACCTTGGTAAAAGATCTAAAATAACATTTCTCTATGTACCAACAAGAGAAACAGTAAACAAATGAGAATAAGCAGAAAAAAAACCAAGCACATGCCTGGCATTTCATGAATTAACTATGTATTCAGTACTTGTGTACCCACAGGACCTTCAATTAACTTTTTATGTACAAATATACTTGATTCATTGAATATGTATAAGAATTATGCCAAGTGTTTGAAATTGTCGAATTTGTGCCAATAAGCAAGTGACCATTGCAATTGTTTGATGCACTAATAATGTAGCCAAAGATATGCATAAGTGCAACCTTGCAATATGCAATTCATATGCAATGCTTCACATAGTGTATCATTCAGATTTGCTTACAAGAAAATGAAAGCACATATACCTATATTATACATTCTAGTCTTGATGTACACTGCAAAACATTACACATGGACTCCATACCACATGCCTGTAAGTATGCATAACTCTCATTGCAAAAGTAGCATGCCTTTGGCCATAAAATAGTTTCATGTTTATGAATTATATGCCATGTCATTCCCTGTACTCATTTGTTTATGTTTCCTAAGTCTGCAAGCCCCTTGAACACCGAAGGACCTACAGAGTTTCCTTTCAACAATTATCTTAATACCTTAGTTTTTTGTGCTAAAAAATTACCGTTTATCTCTTTTTCTATTGCTTTCAACAAGCCGATTTTTCATTTTCCTTCAAGTAAATCAAGTAAATAGTGCAACATTATATAATGTGCCAAATATTTAATTGGGGGATGCATATAGTGCCAACTTTCGTAGTGGACTGATGTGTACTAAAACAATGAATGCATGTTTAATGCATTAAATGCAAACTTCGTGATATTTGTTGGAAATCTCATGCATATGCAAGCAAAGAATCCGTAGTTAATTCATGGAATATGAGACAAGTGGTGGTTTGTCCTTATTATTTGTTTATTGTTTGTTGAGAAGCTTTCATGTTTTTGGATGTGGGTTGTTGTCTACGATGCTTGTTATTCTGTGCAGTGCTTGAATGAGGGAGAAGATGAAGGAACGATGTACAACTGCTGAGTGAACCATTTGTTTTGTTTTTGATACTTGGGCAACAAAAGTGTTAGAGGGGAGACTGAACTATTTGAGGGAACTGAACAATTTGTGTTTTTTTAGATCTTGTTTGTGCTTTTGCATGTTCGTTATTATGTAAAAGTGCAATGGTCATCAATTTTCTGGCTATGTGTTTATGATACTTGATAACTAGAAGTATTGCTTGGTGTTAAAAGGGCTAACGAGCCAATTGAGTACACTAAATTACATATACTTTGAGGAAGGTCTTGTCAATTGTGGTGGCAGTGAACACGCTAATTTTCTTTATTGTTCACTAAATTCATTGTAACCAAAGGGAAAGAATGATATAAGAATATGATCTTCCACTTCCTTGTTCAACAATTAACTATATTTAAAACACCATAGATCTTTTCCTTGCTCTCCAATTGCATAAAAACATGTTACTTTTGCAACCAAGAATATGCATAATTACAATCATCGGTTATGCAACTCATTGCTTAAGTACGAGATTGTTTTGTTTAAAATATTTTTTTCTTTTTCATATTGTCAAGATTTAAGCACATATTTTTTGTTCTGGAAAATTACGGTTTATCTCTTTTTCTAATGGTTTGAGTAGGTCAAATTTTCATTTTCCTTTAAGTAAAATAGGGAAATAGGGGAACATTATATATTGTGGCAAATATTTAGTCGAAGGATGCATGTAGAGTGAGTTTTGGCAATGGGTTGGTGGCTACTCAAGCAGTCAATGCATGTTTAATGCATTAAATGCAAACCTCACAATATGTGTTGGACAACTAGTACGATGATAAGCAGATAATGCTTGCTTAATTTTCATGCAAAAAAAGAAGATGAACATGATAAATTTTCTCAAGCATTTCCCATTAGACCTTGCAATAGCAACCAAGCATCATAAACAAAAAAACAAGCCACTCACCAATAGTACATTGTGATAGAATAACAAACATCAAAGAATGGATACTTGCAGTTATCAAGTATTAAAAACACACAACCAAGCCATTCACCAACAATGCACCTTTGTAGGATAACAAACATGCAAAAGTGCAACCAATAGCTAAAAAACCTACAAGTTTTTCAACAAACAATAAAAAATAAGAATAAACACAAACAAAACCTAGCAGCCACCTAAAATTTCATGAATTAACTATGCATTCATTGCATATATGCCCACATGCAAAAACACAATGAAGAGATACAAAACCCATAATCTTTCCAACCAACGATAATAAAATGAGAATAAGCACAAACAAAATCCAACACTCCCTGAAGAATTCATGAACTAGTTATGCGTTCATTGCATGTGAACCCACAAAATTTGCAAAAATATATAATGTCGTATTCTCCCAATTTACTTAAAAAAATTTGAATAATAAACATAATAGAATTTAATGCAATAGCTATACATTGATAGACAAGCATGCCATATCCAACACATATGATACAATTGCAAAGGTGACCTACTCCAACATGTAGTGAACATATAGTTAATTCATGAAATGTTAGGCGAGTGTTGTGTTTGGTTTCTACTTATTGCCGTTTAACCCATGAAATATTAGGACTAGCTTTTGTTTTTGCTTATTCTCGTTTATTTATCATTTGTTGGAAAGCTTGTGAATACTTTAGCATTTTGCATCTTCATTATTCTCTAAAAGTTGACTGCAAATGAATGGCTTCATTGTGTCTTCATGATACTTGACAAATAGAAGTATTCCTTGCTGTATTACTTGTTGTCGTTAAATCTTGACTATAGGGAAAAAGCAAAAATATTTTAAATAGTACAACTTCACTAGCGAAGTGACTATTTGAAAAGCAAGTGCAATCAATGCAATAGTAAACCTACCATTCAACAGGAACCTATAAAAGCAAAAAAATTTACATTATATGGTTCGATACAATGCCAAAGGTAGTGTATGGTTCATTTTTGTAAAAGTAAATCATCAAATTAGGAAACCATTATAGTTTTTTGCAAATAGTCAATCATTGCATGCAAATTATGCCACCGTTAGCGACAAGCTAGTAGCTATAGAAGCAATCAATGCATGTTTAATGCACCAAATGATATAACTATTGGATCACAAACAATAGTATAATAAATGCAAATTATGCAAGATAGATTTTCCCAAACATTTAGACATCAAATAGAAATCCTGCAAACTTAGCCAATAGGCTGACGGCTACTTATGTCCCATCGCGACTAGATATACTATTCATTGTTATATGGCCCAATTGTATGATAACAAACCACATGGAACACATGAAGCCAACAACTAGGTTACAATTGCAACAATATCATTTTCAATTGAGTGATAATAAATATTTATTCTATCTCTCTATTTCTTCATGTAAGCATATTATTTTTCCTTGTTAAAGAAAACTGCGAAAATAATAACACATTATATATTTTGCAAATATTCAATGTCTGAGTGCAAATTATGCAAACTTTTGCAACAAGATAGTAGATTTTGAAGTAGTCAATGCATGTTTAATGCATTAAATAGTATGGCTCATAGATTAGAAACAACAATCTATTAAATGCAAATTATGCAAGATAATATGATACCCATAAACATGAAACACAAAAGAATTACTATTGATGACCGGCCAATTTGTCTGTTTATCATACTTGATAACTAGATAAACAAATTATAATGAGCACAAACAAAACCCAACAGTTGCCTAAGTTTCCATGAATTAACTATGCATTCATTGCTTCCATACCCACCAACCATCCAATGGATTAAACATGCATTCATTGCTTGAGAACCCATTATCTAAAATATGTCCTTAAATCCCAACCATAGGAAAAAGACAACAATACTTTAAACAATGCAATTTAGCTGGCATAACAACTAATTCAAAAGAAAATTCAACAATTGCAATAGCAGCTAGCTTCCCTACATAGAAATAGCTTCATGTTTACGGATTACATGCCATTTCATCCACTATTCCTATTTGTCAGAATGATACAAGAATTTGACCTTCTAGTTCCTTGTCCAACAACCAACTATATGTACCCATCTGTCCCCACAACCCTTCTAACAATAATAACATAGAAATCCAAAAACACAAAAGCTCTTCAACAAGCAATAAACAAACAAGAAAGAAATTTAAGAAAAACAAGCAACTATTTGAAAACCAAATTCAACAAATGCAATTGTAAAACTTCCTATCAACACAAACTAGTAATTACAATAGTAACTTGCTTTTCATCAAAAAAAAATTCATCTTTATGAATCACATGACATGCCATCCACTATGCTCATATGTCTATTCAGTAAGCTAGATTCCTAAACCAAGCTTCTCCTTTATCTCCAACACATCTCACACAATTTGCATGAAATGGAATAAACATGTATTCAATGCTTCATGATCAAATATTTCCTAGAATATATAATGTTCCCTTATTTTTCCAATTTAGTTAAACAATTTAATGAATAAACCTTAATTTTCAAGCACAAAAAATATTTTCTTAAATCTTGACTATACGAGAAAGGAAAAAATATTTTAAACAACACAATGTCATTGGCCAAACGACTAATTGGAAAGCAAATGCAATAGATGCAATAGTAAACCTGCCTATCGGTAGGAACCAACAATAGACCTACTCCAACCATCTATGCGAAAAACACAAAAAATACTTCAAATAGTACAATTTGATTCACCATGAAAATTTTAAGAAGAACAAGTGATTATTTGAAAAGAAAATTCAACAAATGCAATTGTAAACCTACCCAACGATAGAAACTAACAATTGCAATAACGGCTTGCCTTTCAAAAAAAAAAAGTTTCATTCTTATGAAATGCATGACATGCCATTCACTATGCACATTTTTCTATTCAACTCTTCCAAAGCATAAATTTTATGCACATTGGAAGAATTAAAATTCATTAGAAACAAAGGGGAAGAACGTTACAAGAATCTGACCTTCCAATTCCTTCTTCAACAATCAAGTATCAACTAAGTATATTTGTGCTCATATCGATGTTTGCGTCCAACTCCAATTGTAAATAATGGTTCCTGTTATAGGGACAAATTAGACAAATGAACATAGTCCATGGCACATAATACACTATTCATAAACATGAAGCATAGAAAGATCAATAAAATTTGCAAAAGAATAGATCAACACGATAATTTTTTACAAACATTTCTCATTAACCATTGTAACAACAAACAAGTATCATAAACACATGAACAAGGAAATCATCAGTGATGCACTACCATAGAATAACAAACATGCAAGACCGAAACCAAAAGCTAAAAATACACAAGCTTTTAAACAAAAAACAATAAGCACAAATAAAACCCAGTACTCGCATTAGATTTCATGAATTGACTATGGACTCACTGGTTTTGTACTCACTAGGCCTTCAACACATCTCACACACTTTGCTTTCCAAGCCTTGTTGATACCCTGCTACCCACACAAGCAATAAACACATAATCAATGCATTCACTCGCTCGTTATCCCCTGTCATACATATCTAATCCATTGTACAAGCAATACTTCTAGTTATCATGTGTCAAAAACACACAGCCAAGCCATTCACCACCAATGCACTTTTGCAAAATAACGAACATGCAAAAGTGCAACCAATAGCTAAAAAACCCACAAGCTATTCAACAAACAATAAAAAAACAAGAATAAACACAAACAAAACTCAACACTCACCTAAGATTTCATGAATTGACCATGCATTCATTACACATATACCCACATGCAAAAATGCAACGAATAGCTACAAAACCCATAATATTTCCAGCCCAACCATTCACCAACAATGCACTTTTACAAAATAATGAACATAGCTAAAAAACACACAAGATTTTCAACAGACGATACACAAACGACAATAAGCAAAAACAAAACCCAACACTCGCCTAAAAATTCATATATTTAACTATGCATTCACTGCATGTGTACCCACATGCAAAAAACACAATAAAAAGCTAAAATACTCACAAGCTTTCCAAAAAAGGATATTCAAACAAGAATAACCACAAACAAAACCCATAACTTGACTAAGATTTCATGAATTAGCTACGCGTTCATTGCATGTGTACCCACATTACACAAGAGCATTCAATTTTCCCTCTAACATTTCTAGTTATTAAGTATCAAAAACAAATAGATGTGCAACTCACCAATTCCACACTAGAAGCACTCCACACAATGACAAATGTCGAACACGACAACCCATAGCCAAAAACACACAAGCTTCTCAACAAATAGTAAACAAACAACATACAAATTAACCAAGCATTCTCTGCTTATCTTCGCACCAATTGTCCAACACATATCATGAGGTTTGCATTTAATGCATTAAACATGCATTTACTACTTCAGCATAGACCAGCCCATCACCAAAACTCGCACTACATGCATCCCCGATTAAATATTTGTCACAATATATAATGTTCCCCACCACATATAAAGTTCCCCTACTTTCCTATTTTACTTAAAGCAAAATGAAAAATCGATCTACTCAAACTAATAGAAAAAGAGATAAACTGTAATTTTCCAGCACAAAAATTATGTGCTTAAATCCCGACTATAGGAAAAAGACAAAAATATTTTAAACAAAACAATCTCATTGGCCAAGTGCCTAATTCAAAAGAAAATGCATCAATTGCAATAGTAAACCTGCCTATCAGCATGAACTAAAAATGAATAAACCGTAATTTTCAAGCACAAAAAATATCTACTTAAATCCCGACTGTACAAGAAAGCAAAAAATATTTTAAACAACACAATGTCATTGGCCAAGTGACTAATTGGAAATAAAATGCAACGAATACAATAGTAAACCTGCCTATCGGTAGGAACCAACAATAGACCTACTCCAACTATCTATGCGAAAAACACAAAAAATGCTTCAAATAGTACAATTTGATTTGCCATGAAAAGTTTAAGAACAACAAGCAATTATTTCAAAAGAAAATTCAACAAATGCAATTGTAAACTTGCTCAATGACATAAACTAACAATTTGAATAGCGACCTACCTTCAACAACAAAAAAAATCATGCTTATGAATTACATGACACACCATTCACTATGTGTGTGTATGTTGAATGTGGAGAGATCTAACATCAACACAAACCTTAATGAGACGGTTTACATTCAAAGTTTGAAGCAAGTAAAACTACTCTATTCGTAATACAATCAAATCTTTCAAATACGTATCATTGTCCTCTATTTCTAGGGATTTATTAAACTATTTGGCCCTCATATTTTTATGGGCACAAAGGTTGTTAAAATGACTACCTAGAAAATGAGATTTGATGCTTAATATGCAAGCTAAGATGATTTCTATATGCAAATGTGTGCTGGAATGATTAGTGGTATTCTTCTAAATGAAACAAAATGATGGAAAGGATAATGGATACAATGATAAACGAAGGATGATATTGATGATAAATGAACAAGTGGAGATGAGTGAGATGATATGAAACTAAAATGAACTATCCATGATTATGCATATGATCAAATGCAAACATAAAACAAACTAACCTAAAATGTAACTATGATGCAATGGGGATGATAAAATGTAACTATGAAGCAATTAATTAATCTAAGATAAGAATGCAAAGTAACACATGATATGAAAACTAAGTATAAGACTCCGTGAAAGCTCCAAGCTCCTAAGATAAAATTGCATAGTAACTTTACTCAAATTGTGGATGATAAATGCTAAGGCAAGAGGGTGTATTTATAGGGTTTCTCAAGCATTTTGTGAGGTGGCACCTATCAACGGTCTAGATTTGAAGGAGAAATAATAGATGGTGGAGATGAAAGGAATTAGGATGTTGTCCCCTTGACCAAGGACAACATGCCATGTGTGTGGAGAGAATCCATTGACCAATTGGAAACATGCCAATTGTATGGGATTCCCAAGTGTGTGAAACAAAGACCCATGTGCTCCAAATTTTTTGGAAGTGTGGGGGAATAAAGCCACGTGCCTTTTCTTATTGGTGGAAGTGTGTGAGGATAATTCTAATTAATAATTAGGCTTATTTATTTTCATGTGACCTTTATGAGGTGCCACACAAAAATTTGTAGAAATGTGCTCTAATTCTTAATTAGGATTAAGGAAGGTTAATTAAATAAACATGTTTAAGGTATTTTGTTTATTTAATTATTTAGAAGAATGTGTGATGACTATTTTTAGGTGTATAAATTTTTCCCCTCTTTGAAGTAATGTGTTTACACGTTGCTTCAAAGAAAACTTTGATGTCGATGCTTATAAAATATTTCGATGCCCTAGATGATGCAAGATTTCAATGCCCCAGACCATGCCCCAAACTTTTGAATTTCAGGTATTGAAAGATATATGCACCCTTGAGAGATAAATCGGTGAATGTGGGGATGTTAAAATGAAATGTTGGAATGAGGTGATGGTTTGGTGATGATTATGGTGATGATCCAACATTGATTAAGTGAGATTTGGATGTTAGAGATGATTTATCTCTCAAAAGGTCATTGCAAGCCCTTGCTTTGAATAGTGTTGATTAATTGCCCCTCCTTTTTTTGGTAAAAATGGGAAATAAATCCCACCATAATTCCCTCCATTTTACCCTTAAAAGGTAAAAGTGGTAAAATGGGATTCATTTTGCATATTTTGAGTTTGGAGAAGTTGAAGAGTGGAGAGCTTAGAGGAAGATGGTGATCCCATACCACATGCATTGTTTCAAGCATCTTCGCCAACTTGATCAGCCTGCTGCCTTTGGACCTACAATATGATTTATGAGAAACCTCTTTGTTAGTCATTTTCTTGCCTTTTAGAAGCATTTTGAACATCATAGATAGGTGTTATAGCTTATTGGATGTCATTTATGCACTTTTGGGTGATGTTTTTTGTCATTTTTGAGTGTTTTTGAGCATGTTTAAGAGTTTTGGCGCCTTTGGGGTCCCAAATGGCGCCTCTTGGAAGCTTCAAAATCAATTTTCATGTGTTTTAAGAGTTTTGGTGCCTTTGGGGTCCCAAATGGTGCCTCTTGTAAGCCTTGAAAACCTTGTTTTAAGTTGCACACTCTATTTTGGCACCTTTGGGGTCCCAAATGGTGCCTCTTGTTTCCTTGGAAAGTTTTCATCTTTGTTGATTTGAGGTGGTTTAGCTTGTCATTTGACCCATTTTGCGGGGTGTGATTATGGAAATCCCTCGAGGTGATGTTTGCAAGATGTCCTTGAAGCCTAGGAGTCGTCAGTTTGTCATGTTTTGGATTGATTTCAGTTAGATTGTGGTATGTGCAGTGTTTGATTGATGTTTTGTGTGATGATTTGATCTCATGATAGGTGAGAATCAAATGATAGAACTAGTGTTGTATCAACCTCATGATAGGCGAGGAACAATAGTAGGATTGATAGCATATCGTCCTCATGATAGGCGAGGAACGATGGTAGGATTGATAGCAAATCATCCTCATGTTAGGAGAGGAATGATAGTTTGATTGATAATAGATCATCCTCATGATAGGAAAGGAACGATGGGTTGATTGATTGGGATGTTGATTGTTATGATTGATTTGATTTGAATGACTACACATTAGCTTGATTGAACATGACATTGATTAACTGATTTGTGTTCATGATTAGGGAGATGGAGATGTACTCCAGTCTTAGGAGTGATTCCCGAAGACCTGGAACATGGTCCGCCAGTTGTCCTCAGCCGACTTAGAGATTATATCCCATTGTGGGTTGAATTCCTTGTTAGATATTCCACAATATAGAATCAATAGTGGTTTACTGACAACATTGGTGGAGAGATGGCATAGTAAACATAACACATTTCATTTATCGACTGGAGAGATGGCCGTGACTCTAGAGATGTATATCATATTCTGCAGATCCTAGTGATGGGAGAGCTAGTGGTGAACGATAAGATAGAGCAGGGCGGGATAGTTGCATTGCAAAGGTTATGCTGAGATGATCACGTTACAGGCTGACAGATTCCTTGGACAAAGATGATTAGCAGATATGATCCTTTTCCATGTGTGCTTTCTAGATTCATTGGTGGATTCCTTTGTCCTGATCATAGGTCAAAGGGATTTTCAGCAGGTTGGGGTCATTTGCTATCGCAGATGACACTCGATGGTACTAGATATGCATGGGGCTCATGCATGTTAGCCCACTTATACTGATATTTACACGAGGTTGTTTATTACAGGATGAAAAGCCTGTCATGTGGCGTCACATTACTGTAGAACTGGGCATGTGAGCATATAGCCATCACTCAGCCCATGGGAGAGAGACATCAACCACCAGGGAGACCCTATGTTTTCAGTTATAGTGGTCCACATGTCTAGCATAAGCTGGGAAAGGTTTCCTATTGGAGGTGTGCTCTGGATGATTTAGAGACTATCACATGGTGCCCATACTTGGATTATGAGCAGTGGCTAGAGGATCAGTTGGAGATGTCATTTATGTTGTTATCCTGCTATATGATTGGGCAGACACATGTTGTGCTTAAGCGATACCTGTATCTGCGAGTATGTCGATAGTTTGGATGGGTTCAGGGGATACCCTTAGGATTTTCCCATTATGCATGGTGACGATAGGTTGTTTTAGAGTGGGGCCCCTATGTATCATATGAGGCAGCTTGTAAAAAGTACTATACCTTGACACTAGGTTTATGGGATTATGTTTCTTATATTATAGATGCTGGGATGACTGAGGATTATTCAAAGTTCTTCCACACACATCCCTTTCCTAGATTTACTCATCCAAAGGAGCCAGTATCGCTAGTTGATGGAGAGGGAGGAGATGATGAGGGTGGTGATGATGGTGGGGAGGGTGTTTGTAGAGGTGATGATGGTGGTGCAAAGGGTGGTTGCAGAGGTGATGGTGGTGGGGAGAGTGATGATGGTGTAGTGGGTTGTGGAGAGTGATGATGGTTCAGATGATAGTCATCCATTGGATTTTGTAGTTCTAAGGTGCAGGAGGAGTGTTACCGTAGCTTAGGCGGTGCTTCCTAGCATTCGGATTGGGATACCCTCTCATCAACAGTCATCATAGATAGCAACTTTGCAGGCAAAGGTTCAATTGTTTCAGAGTGAGATAACATAGGCTCGAGCACAGATTGTGTCCCTTAAGGATGAGTTAGGCCAGTGTCGGGCACAAATTGATATTTTGACGACTAATAGAGGGACAAATAGGCAGAAAATATGATAGTTTTATGCACAAATGATCATACTTACTTCAGAGAGGGGTCCCTTTAAACACCAGACAGAGTAGGCTGAGGCCATTGCTGAGAGGATACAATAGAAGATACCATCTGTAGGTACAACACATTTCTTCAGTCTCATTCTGGCAGATCTTGTTCTTGGACTGTTAGCATGGGTGTCACACAGCCATTGCCTGGAGATAGGAGAGATCCAGGTGCAGGTACATCGGGTAGAGGAGGTACTAGTTCCATGAGAGCAACAACATCTGGTGGGAGCTCGACATAGCATTTTGTGATGTTCCTTGGAAATTGTGTATACACCTTTTGTGAGATTGAGGATGTGTTGCCCATGATACAGTTCCCTTTTGGATTTTGATGTATCTCATCCTACTTTTGGATATCCTTGTCCACATGGACATTATGACATTTTTGATGATATATGATATGCAATAGTGATTATGATCTAAATGTTGATATGCATTTGATTTCCCTATTATGATATGCAATGTTGTAAATTTATTTAATTTCCATGTGATGATAATGATTAGGAAATGTGATGAATGTATTTATGATTATGTAATGTGATTTGATGATTATGATATGTAATGCAAATGATTGAATGTGCATGCCTTCAAATGTTCAAGGCCTTAAGCTTGAATAAGTGAGTCTTTCCAACTTCCAAAAGTTGTGGGAAGACTATAGTAGATTGATCTTTTAAGCTTCATAACTCTAACATATTTCCCAACTTTCTTGGAAATCTAAAGAGACTCACTTATTTAAGCGTAGTGGATGACATGATTTTAATGTTGGAAATGATATGCAATGTATGTCCTTTATTATTTTCTTTTGTATTTTTTGAGGCAAATATTATGATGGAATGCATAAATGTAAATGAGATGAGAATGTTTTCTAAGATATGCAAATGATGATGCAACTGATGTGCAACTAATGAGAATGATGTGTTTTTGGTTAATGTCCAGTTTACTCAATCCATTAATAATAGAGATGACACCATTGTGAAATTGTTTGAGCATTGAAAAACCCTATAAATACACATGCAATACTAGCATGAATACAGTCTAACTTAACTATGCAAATCTTGTATTCAAAAGTTGTCATTTATATCAACCAATTTCTCATGATTTTTATCATCATTGGGCCTTTAAAATGTTGAAAGTGAGTACAAGCATCGATGGCATATTTTAGACCAAGATGACCTAAGTACTTCTTTCATGATGTTTTAAAATTGCAAGTTAACACAAGCATCTAAGTATAATTAAACTGAGATGACCTAAGCATTGCTTGCTTAAACAGACAAGAGTTAATCTTTTTCCTATGCAAATTCAAAATGTCATCAGTGATACTTTGTAGCGCATGTCTCACCATAACTTGCATAGTAATAATGATAAACTCACAAATGAAAGACAAAGAAAAATCATACTCCTTCCTTGCTCCTCTAGTTCCATACATCATCAAGGACTTAAGAGATATGATATCAAAAATCAAAGTAGAATAATTTGAACTTTCGTGTTTAATGTGATAAACCCTTGATTCAGAAAGATCATCATCCATTTGAAGTTTGTATTTGTAATGTTGGTCCGATGACTGTTTTCCTATTGATTCAAGCTCAAAGTTTATTTTCCCCTAGTGAGTGCAGAATTTTGCCCCCAACACAGGGTGAGAAACAACCATGATGACCACAACCTAACCTAAAGACCTATCCTAGGGGCCTCAGGGGCTGATCAATAGATTAGCCTTGCCTATGTTATACATGGAGATACCACGTAATTCGACTTAAGACTCGACCAAGATTTACAAGACAAAAATATGAACATAGCAAAAACCTAAAAGACCGACCTAAATGTCTCAGAGGACAATCAAAGATCACCCTTTCCTACGTTCAAAGCTTAGAGATGACACATTTCGAATGAATACTATTTTTGTGACCTTTTGAATTTTTGACATGTTTTTGGATTTTGATTTGTTTTGAATTTTTTTGGGATTTTTGATCTTTTTGAATGTTTTTGGGATTTTGATATGTTTTGAATGTTTTTGGATTTTTGATATGTTTTGAATATTTTTGGGATTTTCGATTTGTTTTGAATGTTTTGGGATTTTGATATGTTTTGAGTGTTTTTGGATTTTCAATATGTTTTGAATGTTTTTGGGATTTTTGATTTTCTGACCTTGAGAATGTACAAGAATCCAATCCAATGTAGGACATGCCCCCAGTGTGATATGATAAGACAAACTAACTTTTAGAATGGGCTGAGTAATGCCAGGGAATACCATGATACAAAAACTAGATCAAGCTATGGTGCGAACATGGAACCGTGACAAATGCAAAGATGGAAGCATGATGGATGAATGCTGCAGAGCAAGTCACATAGCCTAAGATAGATGGAAAGTGATTATTTTACACAAGGCACCTATTTTCCAATTTTTCACCAAGGTACTTGCCCAAAGCGCCACCGAAGTGGTTTTCACTAGAGGATGATCTTTTTTCTTTACTGTTTTTCAATCCTTTTTCTAATTTTTTTTTGAATTTTTTCAGTTTTAAATTTTTTTTGGTATTTTTCTAGGATCTTTACCAATGCACTGGATGAGCTAGGTGTAAAACCTTTTGAGATGCAAGTTGTTGAGGGGTTCGTCAAATAGATACCCTTTTGGTGTGGATAATTGATATGCTCCTAATCCAAAGATAGATACTATAATAAAGGGACCCAACTAGTTAGGTTCAAATTTCCCCTTCTCTCGATCTTGTTGATTACAGGGATTTTCTTTTAAGACTAAATCACCCACCTGAAATTCTCTAGGTATTATTCTGTGATTGTAGCTCCTAGATATCCTTTGTTGATAAGCTTTTAGGTGATCAACTGCATGTTTTCGATGTTCATCCAAAAATTCTAATTCTTGTAGCCTAGATACTTTGTAATTCTCATCTGAAATCATCCCTTTAAGTGACACACATAGGGATGGTATCTTAACCTCAATAGGTAGAATAGCTTTTGACCCATAGATAAGAGAATAGGGTGTTGCTCCTGTTGGGGTACAGATACCGGTTTTGTAAACCCACAATGTCGGGTTTAGTTGAACATGCCAAACACATCCAACTTCATTGATGGTTTTCTTCAAAATCTTCAGGATAGTCTTGTTTGAGGCCTCTACTTGGCCATTCCCTTGGGGATAGTAAGGTGTAGAAAAATGATGTTGAATATGGAATCTTTCACAAAGATCTTAAACATCTTTATTATTAAAGGGTTGGCCATTTTCTGTAATGATAGATTGAGGAACACCATACCGACAGACGAGATAATTTGGGATGAATGATGAGATTTGTTTCCTAGTGATGGTGATTAGAGGAACAACTTCAATCCACTTGGTGAAGTATTATGTGGTTGTGATTATAAACTTATGTCCATTGGAGGAAGAGGGGTGAATCTTACCTACAAGGTATGATCCCCACTAACAAAAAGGCCATGTAGTTGTGAAAGGATGCAATTCTCATGCCGATGCATGTATCAAGTTTATGTGAATTTGACATTTGGAACACCTTTTGACATATTGGAATGACTCTTTCTCCATGTTCGACCAGTAATAACCCAATCGTAATAATTTCTTAGCTAAGGTTAAGTCACTTGAATGTGTTCCATAGATACCTTTGTGAACCTCTTGTAAAGTGGTTTCAACTTCGTTACATTCTAGACACTGAAGAAGAGTACCATCCAAACCTTGTCAATAAAGCACATCAACTATTAGGGTGTGGCGAGCTGCTTGTTGAATGAAGTTTCATTTTTGGTTTCGAGATAAGTTAATTGGAAGGGTATTGTCTTGAAAGTAGGTATGGATCTCTCCATAGAGGGAAATTTGAGGGTTGACAATATGGCATATGGTGGCCATTGCATCTACAATACCCTTTGTTGTTCAATTATCTACAAGAGAGAAGCAATGGTGGCCATTACATCTACAAATTTATTTTCTATTCTGGTAACTTTTGCAAACTTGATCTCAACAAATTAATTTTGAAATCATCCACCATCCTCTTGTAGGGAAACAAATTGTCATCCTTTGTTTGATAATCATTGTTGACTTGGTTGATGACCAGTTGTGAGTCACCATAAACTAGCAATTCTGTGATTTTCCATTCAACAACTATCTTGATTCCAATGATCAATGCTTCATATTCAGTTGTGTTGTTGGTGCAGGGGAACATTAATTTGTAGGATTTAGGAATTGTGTATCCTTGCGGTGAAACAAACAAGATTCCTGCACCTGATCCTTGTTGTGTATCATTAAAGTATAGCAGCCACTGTTGTGTAGATATGGTTAGGATATCATTATCAGGGAATTCAATGTTCATTGGATTGTTATCTAACAATGGTGCTTCAACTATTTGATCTACTACGGATTGACATTTAATTGCTTTCCTTTTCATGTACTAGATGTCAAACTCACTCAATATCATGACCCACTTGGCTAACCTTCCTGTTAAAGCAACTTTGTTGTGTAAGTACTTTAATGGGTCAATTTTGACAATGAGTTTGATGGTGTGAGTCAGCATGTAGTGCCTCAATTGTTGTGTAGCAAGTACAACCACTGAGAAAGATTTCTCAATAAAGGTGTAATTGATCTCATAACCATTTAAGGTCCTACTGATATAATAGATGGCTCTTTCCTTTCCTATAAAATCTTCCTGTGCTAATAAGGCTCCCAAAGATATCTTGGTTGTTGCAATATATAGTAATAATGGTTTTCCCTTGACTGGTGGTATCAACATAGGTGGTGTCATTAGGTACTGCTTTAGTTGAATGAAGGAAGCTTCACATTTTTCATCCCACTTGAAAGAGAAATTCTTGTGTAATAAGTGGTTGAAAGGATGAGTTTGATCAACTAGTTGTGCAATGAATCTTCTAATGGACTGGAACCTTCCTTGTAATGATCTAATTTGACTGATGTTTTTAGGAGGAGGCATTTCCATGATGGCTTTGACCTTTGTAGGATTCACCTCAATGCCTTTAACTGAGACAATGTATCCCAAAAGTTTAGCTGATGTTACACCAAACACACATTTCTTGGGATTTAACCTCACCTTGAATTTCTCCAATCTTGTGAAGATTTTGTCTAGAATTTCTAAGTTTCCTTCTCTAGTGTAGGGATTTTCCAACATATCATCTACATAGTCTTCCATAAAATTATGCATCATGTCATGGAAGATGGTATTCATAGCTCTCTAATATGTAGCTCCAACATTTTTCAACCCCAAAGGCATCACATTCCAAAAAAAAGTGCCCCAAGGACATGTGAAGGCCATTTTATCTTGATCTTCAGGTGCTATCTTTATTTGGTTGTATCGTGAAAATCCATCCATAAGTGATAACATTTTGTGCCTAGCATTCAAGTCTACAATCAAATCAATGTTTGGTAGAGCAAAATCATCTTTTGGACAGGCTTTGTTAAGATCCTTGAAGTCTGTGCATATCTTGATGCTCTTATCTGGTTTGGATACCATAAAAATGTTTGATATCCACTCGACATAGTCAATAGATCTTATAAATCCTGCATCTAATAGATTTTTCAACTCAGCTTTCACCATAAGGGTGATATGGGGATGCATCTTTCTCAATTTTTTCTTTACCAGTTTTACACTAGATGGTAATGATAAATGATGCATAATGAGTTCTGGATCTATGCCTAGCATATCAACATATGACCAAGAAAAGTTGATTTTCCTCTCCTCAAAGAATTTGGTGAAATGAGGTTTCTCCTCTTCTGTCATGGATTTTGCTAAACATAGGGTATTCACTATTTCGACTATACCAACATTGATGGATTGTGTAGGTTCTATTAGTATTGAAGATCTCTCCTGATAGTGTTCTAGGAGAGTGTCAAACCTTCCATCTCTTGGTGCCTCAAAGAGGTTTTCACCTTGAGATACACTCTTTGTTTTTACTTTTTCCTGATTTAATAGTACCATCAAATGGTTTTCACTATTAGACTCATTTCTTATATTTTTCATTTTGTAGCTGAAAGGTTTGACACTCCCTTCGTCAAGAGCTTCGTGCTGAGATTCAATGGTAGAACATGTGTTAGGATTATCAGAACATAGGAAGTTCATGAGGGCATCATCATTTGAAAAAGTGAGTATGTCAAGTGGCTCATTTTGATCCCAATCAATTAGTTCAGGATGCATTAAGGACAAGGAATCATTAGATTGGCCAAGGTCATAAGGTGTAAACATCAAGATAACCATGTTATCAAATTTTCCAATGAGGTCTAGGATGTTACTCTCTTCCAATGTGTCTATCTGGCTCAAAGAATGATCATCTTCACTTGATTCAACGACATACTGTGATCCATATTCAAGGGGTCTAGAACCAGAACTTTGTCCTTTCATACATATTGGTGTATACTTTTAGATTACATTGATCTCTTTGTCGTGGGAAGATTCCTTAGAGAGGGACTCCCATTCATATTCATTGGAATTTGTTTCATGATCCTCACTAGCCTATAGCTATAAGATTCTTTCGACAACTCTTTGAGTAGCTTCCTCTTTTGAGTCTTCCCTGTACCCTAGTCCTGTTTTGTCTTTGGGATTCATTGTGATGAGCTGTATTGGTTCACTAATGCCTTCTTTTCTTTTACCCAAAGGACCATTTCCCTCATATCCCATTTTTCATAGGATTGTCTAACCTTTGCCATACTTATTTGTGCATATATTGGACACCGATACCTATGAAGGTTCTTCATCTTTGTATAACCAATTAAGGACATCCCTGTCTTCTGATTCCTCTGCTCGAGTGCTTGCTTTTATAAAATTCCCATAAAAGAGTGTGATGGGTTGTAAATATTGTTGTCTTGAGGTGGATGGTTGTCCATGTGACTTAGGAGAAGATGAAAGTTGTGATAAGTATGAAGATTTCTCAAATGAGTATTCCCCCATGCCCTTGTCTTTTATTTGGATCTTTTCCAACTGTTTTGATAAGGCATCAAGCTGACTTCCATTGTTGCATGAAATAGATTCAATGATCCCTTTGTCTTTTGATTGGGCCTTTTCCTCATACTGTCTTGACGAAAAACCCATTGTACTTTCTTTGTTTGATGGATTAGAGTTGATGACTTCTCTATTATGTGGTACAAAGCTATCTTGAATTTTTCTGAGTGCATTGCAATATTGGGGATTATTAGAATCTATAGCAATGGTGACCTCCTATCCATTGAAAGGAAATTTCAAGCATTGATGATAGGTTGATGGTACCGCTCGCATTTCATGAATCCATGGTCATCCCAAGAGTATGTTATATGTCAATTCCTTGTCTAACACTTGAAACACTATGTCTTTGATGATTGGTCCCACTTGAATGGGTAAAATGATCAATCCTTGGGAGGATCTCTCTTCATCATCATATGATTTTATGGTGATTTTCCTTCTAGGATTAATAGCATTTTTAGAATATTCTAATGCACAGACAAGCTTGAGAGTGCAGATATTTAGGCCTACTCCATCTATAAGGACACATTTGAGGCGATGTTTATCGATGTGGAGAGAAACATTATGTGGATGGGTGGTGGATGCATTGTCATGTTTAGAGAATGATAAGCAATGAGGTGCAGTCAAATGTCCCACCATAGCTTGAAATGTACAAACTTCTAGATTGTTTGGTATTATGGTGGCAACTAAAGTTTGTTCCAGGATTTCTTTGTGTGCTGGTGAAATCTTGAGAAGTTACAATATGGATATTTGAGTATCTTCTGTAACTGATCAACAATGTTATATTGAGTTACAGGAAAAATAGTCATTTTAGACTTGGAAGGGGTAGCTCCTTTCAATGTTACCTTGGCTTGTCCTCTTGTAATCACATTGATAGGTGTATTGTCTTGATCATTTGTGATTTTATGACCTTAATTCTATTGTCATTCGTGTCAACATTAGTGCTCAAATGTCTAGGTACAAGGTCATTGATTTGATATGAGATGGTGTCATCATTGTGCTGATTTTCAGTAGTGGCATCCTTCCCTTGGCTTCCAACTTCACTGTCTTGGATGGAATTATCAACCATCTCAATAAAATGAATGGTAGAATCATAAACATAGTTTATATTCTTCCCTTTGGTATTCAATGTGGAGGACTCTCTGTTTTCATAATTGGGTAAAGGGTTCTTGAACACTCCTTGATCACTGTTTGTTTGGGGTCCTTCAATGTGTACCTTTTTGTTATCAATGAGATCTTGGATTGCGTGTTTTAATTGCCAACAATCTTTCATCATATGACCCTTATTTTGATGATAATCACAGTAATGGGCATTGTTCCACCAAAAGGGTTTGACTTGCGGATCCTAGTTTCGTGCTTCTAGCACTATGATAAGCTTAGCCTCGGTAAGTTCCTTTAAGGCGGAATCTAAGGATTGTCCCAATGGTGTGAATTTTTGTCGATTGGAAGGTTTTGGAAATGGTGTTGCTTTAGTCCTCAGATTCATTTGATTGTTGTTTTGGCTAACATTTGGAGTGTTGGGAGGATTGTTGGTCTAATTAGTCTTGGTGGTAGCTACTGTTAGGTTGAATATAGGTTTTGTATTTTGATTTTCAGATATGACCTCATTGGTACCCACGTTCTTATTTCGTTGCCAAAATTTAGGTCTATCCCCACCATTGTACTTGTTAGAGGAAGTGGATGAATTGTTTTCATTGTATACTTTAATGACCCCTCTTTTGACTAAGGCTTCTTCAATTTTAATTTGGTTTTCAATCAATTTTTTGAAGGTAGGGGGACATTGTAATTCCAATCTATTACTCATCTCATCATTTAGGTTGTTAATGAAAATCTATATCTTTTCCTTTTCTGGCACAAATGAGAATACCTTGCAAACAATCTCCTCCATTTTTGCAAGAAAATGAGGAAGGACTCACCCTTTTTCTATTTCAAGTTGCAAAGGTCTTTCATGGTGATCAATATCATGTTGGATGTTGTAAGAGTATTGAGTGAGAAATCTATTGAACAACTCTTCAAATGTGTTGATGGGGAGTGTAATCTTTGAAAACTATTCAAGGCATGTCACTCCTAGACTTCGTGGAAATAGTCTCATCAAATAAGTTTTTTAGAATTCCCTTACGTGATCTAATGGATCAGTTGTACCATTGTATTTATCATAATTTGGAAATTCACTATGTTTAGGGAAAGGAATCATGTTGATGGATTGATTAAAGGGATGAGGACAAATTTCCTCGATCAAGTATCATTTTGAAGTTCCCCTTTGCATATCTAGAACTTGTTGTTGAAGGTCCTTCATTTGGTGAGTTAAAGTAACCATTTGTTTTGTTTCCTTTTCAAGCTTTTGGGGAGGTTTTTTTAAGATGTTGATATCAAAATCAGGGGGAAGTTTGACTCCTTGATTGGCTAACATTAATAGGTATTTTTCCCCATCTCTTTCAAAAATCGTTTCCAAAAACTTATGGAAGTTGGGGTCTTGTTCCACTTGTTAGATATCCTTATCGTTTATTTCTTCCCCTTGAGTGTTGTTGTGTCCAAGAATAGGGATTTATTCTACATCAACCATGTTGCTAGGGATCTCACTATTTTGAGGTTCAAAGTTGGGAGTTTCAATATTGAAAGCTTCACTACTCAGACTTCCTATGTTTTATGTTTCAAAGTTGGGTGTTCCAAGTTCCTTGTCCTTGAGTCTCCTCTTTTGTGATCTCATTTGGACAGGCATACAAGTTTTATGATTTAGAATAAGCTTTGATATAAGTTTGAAATAGTGCCAAGGATTACAACTAAGTCAAATAGAATGACAAATTCTATTGATTAAAATAAGTTTGATTTGATTGCATGACATAGTTTCATGATTAAAGGATGAAAAATCCTGAAGATGAAACTAGGTTGTACAAGTAAAGATGTGGTGGATATTGATGATTTAGGCACCTTAAAATGTTTAGATCTAAGTTTAGTTTGAAAAGTTCCACTTGTATAGGTCTATTTTGACATGTTTAGACTTCTAAGGTATCTAAGGAATGATCTTGGATTCAGAGTTTTGATTCAAGAGGTGTAATTATGGTACTCAAAATGTTGGAAAAGTCTTGGATTTTGACAATAGTACATCATGTATAATTCTAGATTGTTTTTGAAAGCTCTCTTGTAAAAATTGAAGGTTATCCTTTCTCTAAAGTCGTAGAGCATAGACAAACATTTTTGATGTTGTTTTGGACTAAGAGGTTTGATCTTTGGTTTTCTAATCTTGACCTTTCGTGAAATCATCATGTAAACCGCATATTCTGACTCTGTTTTTCCTAAGGAAAGGTTGAACACTGCTGAAAGGACTAATTTTCTGAAGATGGATGGACCTAATTTATTGACTTGTCTACCTCAATGAATGTAGTTCTGAATCAAGGTTTTCACTTTCAAAATGTAACATTTTTTATGGTGTTTTGTTTGAGTTTTGTTTTGAAGACACATCAAGCAGAATATACACTCCTAAGGCTATGTAAGATTGTATTCTTTTAGATTCCATGTTGGTTTTACCCAAACCGCACTATCTTTAGCGGATAAATTCAGAAGCTTGGTTGCACGGGCTACCCCTTATAGTGCACTCTCTTCCCAGGCCAACCAAGCTTCGAGTCCCCATGAAACTCCCATGGTGAACTTATCACCTCTACTAAAAACTACAAGAATTTGGATGCCTTGGCATTGACCGTTGCTGCACCAAAGAATAGATAAAGGATTTTGGAAAATCTACAACAAGGGTTTTAATTTGGACATTTCATTTGTAGGGAGTGACCCATGCAGGGAGAGTCCCTTTCGATCCATCTTGTTGGAGCCACCCACGTGATACTTGAACTTTCCCCAAGTATCCACATTTATATCCTAGTTGGAAGTTGCTTGGCTTTAGTGTGTTACTGGTTGGGCATTCCCTTGGGTGATTACTTTTTCCCACAAGGCAAGCCCTCTTGGATAAACAAAAGCAAGCAGGTATACCAATAGTTCGATTGATCTTTATTTTGCATGAATAAAGAGATAAATCATGCCATATACTCCACTCACACTTGCAGATAAACAACAATGGGTCTATCTTTTTGGATCACCTAGTTAAGGGGAGAGCATATACCTACCATCCATCACATACAAAAGACATGGTGTTCCTTAACCCGTTAATTAAGCTATGTTCCTAACTTAACCAAAAGGAAACATGATGTTCATTATCCCTTTACTTAAGCTATTTTCCTATCTTAACCAAAAGGAAAACAAGTGAATAACATCCAACCCCTGCAATGTGTTAGTAGTTTATGTTTTGAGTCTTTGACAGTGAATTCTAGGAAAACTTGCAAATGCACAACACAGAATGTGAGTTTCTGATTTGGCGACAAACTGCAAGAGGCACCAAAACGGAGACAAGAGGCACCAAAATGGAGACAAGAGGCACCAAAATGGAGACAAGAGGCACCAAAATAGAGGCAATAGGCACCAAAACAGAGACAAAAAGCTCAAAAACAGAGTTAGACAAGCCAGAACTCCCTGAAATAGTTTGCAAGAGGTGCCAAAATAGGTGCCAGAGGTGCCAAAACTCCAGAAACAGTGTAGAAGGGTCCCAAAATAGGTGAAAATGGTCTCGGAACAAGTTGCAAGAGGCACCAAAACTCAAGCAAGAGGCACCAAAACAGGTGCAAGAGGTGCCAAAACTCTAAAAGTGGCCCAAAATGATCCCAAACAGGTGAAAACAGTCTCAAAACAACTTGCAAGAGGTGCCAAAACTCAAGCAAGAGGCACCAAAATAGAGACAACAAGTGCCAGAACTCCAAAAATATCCTAGAATTGCCTCAAAACAGGTGCAAAAGGCTCTCAAGTCTTCAATTTGAACCTATGATCATGAAATTTGTAAAAAAGTTAGCAATAAGTGAGGCAAAGGCCCCACAATGGGCACCATTTTTTTCATGTGTTGAATGTGCAGAGATCTAACATCAACACAAACCTTAATGAGATGGTTTACATTCAAAGTTTGAAGCAAGTAAAACTAATCTATTCGTAATATAATCAAATCTTTCAAATACGTATCATTGTCCTCTATTTCTAGGGATTTATTAAACCATTTAGCCCTCATATTTTTATGGGCACAAAGGTTGTTAAAATGACTACCTAGAAAATGAGATTTGATGCTTAATATGCAAGCTAAGATGCTTTCTATGTGCAAATGTGTGCTGGAATGATTAGTGGTATGCTTCTAAATGAAACAAAACAATGGAAAGGATAATGGATACAATGATAAACGAAGGATCATATTGATGATAAATGAACAAATGGAGATGAGTGAGATGATATGAAACTAAAATGAACTATCCGTGATTATGCATATGATCAAATGCAAGCATAAAACAAACTAACCTAAAATGTAACTATGATGCAATGGGGATGATAAAATGTAACTATGAAGCAATTAATTAAGCTAAGATAAGAATGCAAAGTAACACATGATATGAAAACTAAGTATAAGACTCCATGAAAGCTCCAAGATCTTACGATAAACCTACATATTAACTTTACTCAAATTGTGGATGATAAATGCTAAGGAAAGAGGGTGTATTTATAGGGTTTCTCAAGCATTTTGTGAGGTGGAACCTATCAATGGTCTAGATTTGAAGGAGAAATAATAGATGGTGGAGATGAAAGGAATTAGTATGTTGTCCCCTTGACCAAGGACAACATGCCATGTGTGTGGAGAGAATCCCTTGACCAATTGGAAACATGCCAAATGCATGGGATTCCCAAGTGTGTGAAACAAAGACCCATGTGCTCCAAATTTGTTGGAAGTGTGGGGGAATAAAGCCATGTGCTTTTTCTCATTGGTGGAAGTGTGTGAGGATAATTCTAATTAATAACCAGGCTTATTTATTTTCATGTGACCTTTATGAGGTGGCACACTAAAAGTTGTAGAAATGTGCTCTAATTCTTAATTAGGATTAAGGAAGGTTAATTAAATAAACACGTTTAGGGTATTTTGTTTATTTAATTATTTAGAAGAATGTGATTTAGGAGAATTAAAAGGAAAGTGAACAATATAAATAAAGTAAGACCTTATTTATATGTAGTTGAAGCATTAATCAAATAGGTTTTATTTAATTAACTGAATGTGATGATCGTTTTTTAGGTGTATACACTATGCACATTTGTCTATTCAACAAGTTAGATTCTTGAACCAAGCTTCTCCTTTATCATCCACAACTCTTCCAATGCATAAATTTTATGCACATTGGAAGACTTAAAATTCATTGGAAACAAAGGGGAAGAATGTTACAAGAATTTGACCTTCCAGTTCCTTCTTCGACAACCAAGTATATTTGTGCTCATATAGATGTTTGCATCCAACTCCAATTTCAAATAATGGTTCCTGTTACAGGGACAAATTAGACAAATGAACACAGTCCATGACACATAATACACTATTCATAAACATGAAGTACAAAAAGATCAATAAAATTTACAAAAGAATAGAGCAACACGATAATTTTTTGTGAACATTTCTCATTAGCCATTGTAATAGCAACCAAGTATCATAAGCACAAGAACAAGGAAATCATCAATGGTACATTTCCACAGAATAACAAACATGCAAGACTAGAACCAAAAGCTAAAAACACACAAGCTTTTAAACAAACAACAATAAGCACAAATAAAACCTAGTACTCGCATCAAATTTCATGACTTAACTATGGACTCACTATTTTTGTACTCACCAGGCCTTTAGCACATCTTGCACACTTTTCTTTCCAAGCCTTGCTAATACCTTGCTACCCACACAAGCAATAAACACATAATCAATGCAAATTCACTCACCTGTTATCCCTTGTCATGCATATCTAATCCACTATACAAGCAATACTTCTAGTTATCAAGTGTCAAAAACACACAACCAAGCCATTCACCACCAATGCACTTTTGTAGAATAATGCACATGCAAAAGTGCAACCAATAGCTAAAAAAACCACAAGCTATTCAACAAACAATAAACAAACAAGAATAAACTCAAACAAAACTTAACACTCGCCTAAGATTTCATGAATTGACCATGCATATACCCACATACAAAAATGCAATGAATAGCTACAAAACCCATAATATTTCCAGCCTAGCCATTCACTAGGAATGCACTTTTACAGAATAATGAACATAGCTAAGAAACCCACAAGATTTTCAACAGACGATACACAAACAACAATAAGCAAAAAAAAACCCAACACTCGCCTAAAAATTCATAAATTAACTATGCATTCACTGCATGTGTACCGACATGCAAAAATGCAATAGAAAGCTAAAATGTACCCACAAGCTTTCCAACAAATGATAGACAAACAAGAATAACCACAAACAAAGCCTAGAACTCGACTAATATTTCATGAATTAGCTATGCATTCATTGCATGTGTACCCACATTACGCATGAGTGTTTAGTTTTCCCTCTAACACTTCTAGTTATTAAGTATAAAAAACAAATAGACGCGCCACTCACTAGTTCCACACCGAAAGCATTGCACACAATGACATACATCGAACATGACAACCCATAGCTAGAAGCACACAAGCTTCTCAACAAACAATAAACAAACAACATGCAAATTAACCAAGCATTCTCTACTTATCTTTGCACCAGTTTTCCAACACATATCGCGAGGTTTGCATTTAATACATTAAACATTCATTTACTGCTTCAATACAGACGATCCCATCACCAAAACTCACACTACATGCTTCCCCGATTAAATATTTGCCACAATATATAATGTTCCCCACCATATATAAAGTTACCCTATTTTCCTATTTTACTTAAAGCAAAATAAAAAATCAACCTACTCAAACCAATAGAAAAAGAGATAAACCGTAATTGTCCAACACAAAAAACATGCGCTTAAATCCTGACTATAGGAAAAGACAAAAATATTTTAAACAAAACAATCTCATTGGCCAAGTGCCTAATTCAAAATCAAATGCATCGATTGTAATAGTAAACTTTCCTATTGGTAGGAACTAATAAATATGACTTTTGTTGTGCAAAATTTTATTGCATGTTTCTTCTATGTGCTCATATCAATTGGTATTAGATCCCTCACCTTTGGTTGTCATAGATCTAGAATCTTTAATGATTTCCTTAGGTTTTCCTCTATATACCTTCATTTATATCCCAAAGATCTATCCTAAGGTTTCCACCTTCTACTCTTGCTAGGTCTCTATTATATTTTTATCAAGTATTTGTGAAAATTTGGAACTCATTTTTTAGGCCTTCAAAAGGACTTTGAGGGTTTTAATGGTTGCCAAGTTTCAATCCTTGATTTTTAAATGCATGCATCTAACTTGTGAAGATCTTCAAATTTTAAATTATCAAAATTAAAATTATAGATCAAAAGCTACACCCTCTAAAAGGTATTTTGCTTAAAAATCCTTGATATTTTTTTCCTTTGCTCATCATTTTACAATGGCTCCTAAGTACAATACATATCGAGAAGATATTATTGAAGAATCAATTAACATGAGAACTCCAACAAATTTTGTAAAGTCAAATAGAGAGCTACAATCATGTCATACAAGAAACAATTGTAGCATTTGAAATAGTGCTCTAATGCACTCTATCCAATATGCATGTGGCTCCAAACCTTGGGTTACAACTAAAATACAAGTTTCCATTCCATTTGAGAATAGTTTTGATAGTGAAAAGTTAAAATCTTGGATGTGCAACCTTGAGGTAATATTTCAAAACTCAACCCAATCTAATCAATCATTAGAAGATTTAAATGGTTGAGGTTGATATGATAGATATAGCCCTAGAATAATTGTAGACTCATCAAAATATGCTTACAATAAGAGACAAGGAGGTCACATAGTAGACAACTTTCAAATCACCATGAGGGAAGACATTTTATCCACTTAACTATCCATAAAACATATTAGCTCAATAAATACAACTATGATAATCCCCAAATAAATCTATGCAATAATATATTGACACCTTTAATAAGCTTCAAGTCAAGTTCAATGCTCTAAAGCAAAAGAGGTACTAATTGTTAAATTTAATTTTGGATGGTTCCTTATCCTTAATAGAGAGTTAGATATGTTTGAATTAGAATTCTTGGATATGGATTTCAAGCTTGTTATATCCATAAAAAATAATTTAAGACTTACAAATGGGATTTTGCATGATATTTCTAAACAATCTATAAACCCTAATGCACAGTCCAAATTTCCAAATCAACCATCTTATTGTGTTGCTAGTAAAAAATAACTTTGTAGTTATCACAAGGATCATTGTACTAAAGTTTATAGGGCTCAACAAAGTAAGGAAGAAGGAAAAAATCTCATAAAAAAGATTAATGACAAATAATAGAAGATGTTAGTGATCTACCAATAATGAAAGTAGGTAACTACACAAATGTTGAACCTACTCTTATACTTATGGCCAATAATTATTCTAAGGCATCTTGGAAGTCCATATTTACCCAAAATTATCAAATCAAGAATAAAGTGACTCTTTTAGTTATTGATAATGGAAGTGAAAATAATTTGGTTAATGAAAGGTTGGTCATAGAAAACCAACTTCTAACATATGACCACTCTTGGCCATATCAAATAGGATATGTACAAGAACATAAACCTTGCAAACTGATTAAGAAGGTTTGTCTAGTCAACCAGTTTCTATTAGACCTTTTAACAATATAAGTGACTATGATGTCATGCTCTTGGATTTTTTAGAACTCATTTTGATACATCCATTATAGTATGATAGGAGTGCAATTTATGATGGAAATTTGAACATCTACAAGCTCCAAAAACATGATCATCTATATAAACTTACTTTTGCTTCAAGTGCCAGATCGTATTTCCTTTCAACTAAGCCTACAATTAAGTAGTCCAAACTTTATCCAGATATTTAACTTTGCCTCATTTATGAGGACAAGGAGGATAATTAGAGGAATACAAAATAAATTGAGATAGATGCACCCATATTCCATTTGGGTTATTCTTAAGCAAGGAGGACACCTTGTAGTAGATCATTCAAATGGATTTTGTGCTATGTATGAGTTTCTAGTACTTCTTCCTCCTGCTTCTTTAGCACATCAACATAAGGATCAAGGACAAGATTCTCATTGTATTTAACACATGGCATAAATTCATTAAAAACTTTAGGAAACACTTCATTTGAATTCTCAGACTAATTATAAGGAAATTCATCATATCCCTTCCAAATTATAGATTGGGGACATGGCTTTCAAACTTGATTTAACATCAAGAATCATTGATATCATTACAATTATTTGAAACAATATTGTTACCCATGTTTCGAGCTAGCCCAATTTAAATTTTTTGTTGATTCCTGCCATTGTAATATAATTGTACAAGCATATTCAACTACCGCAAGTGTCCAATTGTTTTCCCAATTGAAAACATTTTTTTACCCATATTGTCACACATGTCCCAGATTGCTACACCCATTTCGACCCTATCAAAATCATAAAATATTTAAATCTCACAAACTATGTAAGATGGATGAAAATGGTTTTACATCAATGTTCCTAGCATCATCAAAGGTATTGGGGCAAATTTTCAGGTTGAAACGTTCATTGAATTTGGAGATTTAAAAAAATTAATTTCATGACAAGTAATTTACGAAAACAATTAAAATAACAAAAATATTTCATAACTCTTCATATAGGCGAAGATGAAACTCCATTGCAAATCAAACTTAATGGTGTTGCAACAATTATTGGATTAGCAGCCGATTAGCAGTTGCAACAGTTACGTTCATTATACTAATGTTAAGGCTGATCATAGATAAATCAATCAATCACCTAGCATAGTCAGGAGCTAATGCAGTTTCTATAGTGAACTTCTTTGCAATTACAGTGACAATTATTGTGGTTGTAGTTGTGGAGGTTTGCCACTCGCTGTGAATTTGATTCTTGCTTTTTTTTAGGCTTCAGGAAAATTCACTGTCAGCAATTCACCAATGGAAAATTCACTGTCAGCAATTCACCGATGAAAATTCACCATCAACAATTCACCATGGGAAAATTCACCGCCAGGGGAAAAAATTCATGCAATTAATTTTTTGCACGGTGAATTGTCATGATGGTGAATTTTTCCATGTTGAATTGTTGACGGTGAATTTTCCATCGGTGAATTGTTGGCAGTGAATTTTCCGTATGCCTTTTTTTATGAAGAAGATGATGAATAACAACACTTATGCCCCATCTTTCAGTGTGTGAGACAATGGGCTTTGCAACATGTATTTGCAGTGCTAACACTGGGACACTAACAACAAAACATATAGCTGTTGTGAAAGTTTATATATGTGAAAATATCAGTAAGATTGAAAATGCTAAGGAAGCTGAGAATTTAACATCCAAAATCCCTGAAAGTGTGGTGAAATTGCAAAGGATGTCAAGGGAAGCTTACCTGTTTCTTGTCTCTATTTAATCTTGTGGGGGTTGGTGGGGCCTTGATGTTCCAATCTCAAAGCAGTGAAGCACTTGGGACTCCTTCATATGAGTATGTTTCTTCAATGTCATGAACATGGCATGGAGGAAAACTTATTACCAACCACCACTTCTACAGTGCCCTATAGATTCAAATAGCCTCATGGCGATAAGATGATTGTGCATAACTCTACAACAAGCGATGGCAACTATAATTCTCCCTTGTGAATGCGTGGGTGGTATACTAATACGTTGCTCAGACAGAAGGGGGCTAGCTGTCAGGACACTCGTTCATCGGCACTCAAAGATCCTTATTGCAGTATTAGATGCTCTTAAGGGAAATTGTTAAGGATTCCTACAATGAACTAAAGTTGGCATCTGGCTGTACTATTTGATTCCGAGGACATTGATTATCAACTATCAAGATCTTGTGAATCTTGATCTACTTCTCAATGGTCTGAAACTTTATTAAAGTCTTATTAGCTTGGTGAAAATTGAAAATTGAGCTCATTTAAAGCAATATTACGGATAAATATATTAAAGTCCATATAAGTTGGAGGGAATTCCAAAGGTCTCTGTTGGAAAACAAATAAGTGAATATAAGATTTCAAGCAGCAGTTACAAGGAAGGGGGTTATAAAAGAAAGTTTTGTTTTGTAAAAAGTGATATTTTTCAGCGATTATGGGAGGAAGTGACTAAGCTTGCCTGTACATAAAAAAGTCTGTGAACTCTTAAAAAAAAAGGAAAGGAAGATCATTTTGCTGGTCTGTGAATCAGATGGGTGTTTCTTCATGCTGTGGATTTTTCTGTTGTTAAATTTACTAACTATTTTTTTAACATTTTGTTATAAGTTTAATTGTAGTTATTTTCCTTCATTTCATATATACTTTTTAAGCATTAGGGAGATGAATTTGTGCGTTCTTTCTCTTTCGTTGTATTTGTCTTTTCTTAGTTTAATTTAATTTGCTCGCCTTTCTTGCTTTCCAGTTAAAACCATAACCTATTTAAAAACTAAATTTCATTTTACAAGGGAGTTGTACCTCTAAAATTCAGAGAAAGATTGTTAAACCGATAGCGATCTCTCCAATTGTTGGTTTGTTTGTTATTCACGAAGCGATTTAGGGTCATTTCTCAAGACAAAACTACAACGACAAATCTGTTAACCAACAAATATGATCTAGTATAATAACCTAAAGCATAATATTCCAAGATTTCAACATCCTCTAGATGCAAATATTATTCTTAGTACCAAGTTCAATGCATTACTTAAAATAGGTCTGTACCATTACATACTTAGAAAATAATAAGGGCACTCTCAACCCAAGATAATTGGTTTGCCTAGGTCCCTTTTCAATAGCTATCTCCCTATTTCAAGGAGAAATAGAGACACTTTCTTCTAAATAGAGAGGAATTGATAAAACTTGGGTTCTACTTTAAAGTAGTAGTACTATGTATAATAATATATTCATTTAGTAATATTATTTTCTTAGGTTTTTAGTTTAGTAATAAATAAAAGTTGGGAACATCTTGTTCTTTCATTCTTGAAAGCTTCCTTCTTATTGAAGGTTCCTTATTAAAATTTCTTTATAAGTCATAATATTCAAATGAGAATGGATAAGACTTTTGTTGTGCAAAATTTCTATTGCATGTTTCTTTTGTGTGCTCGTTTTATTTATTATTCATCCAAGTATCAACAATAATGTCTATAGTTTTGCAAAAACCCTAAGAGAATTAATATTATAATGTACATCTAATAACTACTTTTTATTATCCACTTTGAAACATGAATGATTTAATAAAGGCTTAAGTCAAACATAAACATATGGCTATCAGGCATTATATTGTAAAATTGTTATGCAATTGATTTTGTCAATAATTCTATAAGTATATGTACTATAAGCATAGTTTTTTCATTTGAGGATAATGATCAAGTGTTATAGGATCATATAATGAGTGATTTTGGTAATATAAAGTACCCCATCTTCAATAAGAATGATAAACCAATGATGTCAATGCCATAGTACTAATCCATAAATGGTTGTGCTCTTATTGTTTCTTTCACTTGTACTTTGATGACTCAAAATATAGGGCTTCAATACCCTAGATAAGGTATATCTACTTTTACTTATTCATTTTAGCATTATGGAGACATCTATCCTTGAGTTGGTGCCTCCTCCATATAACCTATAGTTTGTGCAAACTATAATCAACCTAATCATGGTCATCTTTAGATGTCTTCATGCAATCATTTCATTGATTATCAAATTAAACATTTCCTTATTATAAATTCATGGTTTTATCTCGTATTGTGTTCCCATTTTATTTTACTTAAGACATGGGCATAAACCAATTCTAAGGCTAGTTTAACTTTCATCTGAAAATAAAAACTCAAACAAATTCACCACAATTGGATAGTATGGGTGTGAGCACACTAGATAAAGAACTTACTACTTAAGAGCGTTTTCCCCTCACATTGATGTATAGTACTAATCACATTTCATTTACTGCTTATGTCATAAGCCTTTTGGCTTGGATTTGAGTAACATTTTCAATGGTTTGTAATGCAATAAAGGCTTGGATAACTTTTTTTATTGTCTTGGTCTTATAGTATAAGTCTAAGGGTTACACTGGGACCATTATGATTTGTTAAAGGTTGGACGCCCTTGATGACCAAGATGTGTTCCCTTCTAGATGTATTGTAGAAGGCTATCAAGGAAGGGAAAAGACATGAGGTGCTTTGCTTGTTAGTTGGGTTACTACATATCAAATATTGACACATCACAAACTTTATAATTAGTATTAAGGCAAGACCATTGGGGCCCTTAGGGCTTGACAAATCATAAAATAAATATACAAATAGTCATCAAGACATGGCTCACCGCATTCAAAAGGACATAAATTAATGGCATAAAAATATGATAATAGATCAATCTCATGATGAAACACAAAATAAATTGCTTGGAATTTTCTTTGGATGTTTTGTTGTTTCCAACTTGGCCTAAGAAAAATAATTTGTCACACATTTGCAATGTAAATAATTCCCTTGAATATTCAATAAATAGATACATTGGCCCATCAATGTCAAGCTATTAGGTTGATTGATAAGCTCTCTCTTTCTTCATACAACAAGAACCTATGTGAGCATATACCTATGCATTCTCAACTAATGTGGTTCAACATATGATTTTAAACCAATATTTACGTATAATCATATGAAACTATCATTAGCCTTGTTAATGACCACAAGCTCCAATGGTGTTGGTTGATTGATACACTTGATCAATAGCCCATGATTAAAACATTGGTGACAATGTGATCAATGATAACTTGTATCATTTTTCATAGAGAAAGGTAGAAAGAGAAGCTACTACTTGGAACCAACCAATAAATACGAAGTGGTGGTCCCTAGTCAAAAGGTAAAACAAGTGAAGACACTTCATTGATGAGTAATGTTCTATAGAAAGTCACCTTCAAATTAGACAAAGCATATAGTGGTGTTAAGATAAAACATAAGACCAAGACACATAATATTTCACATAGAGAGTTCATAAAGGGATTCACTTAGGTTCATATGAGGTTCAAAATATTTTTATAAGGGTCAACACTCTAAAAATCAGTAGCTCGAAAAGAGATACCACATGGATATTAACAACAACATAATCTCAGTAAGTTAATGTTTCTTTTCTAGCACAAGTTTGACAATGACACCAATGAATTCCTTAAATTGGTTTACAATGAATTAAGACCTTTTAATATGTATATATTCATCTATCATATTACTATAGGTAAAAATAAATTCAATCCTAAAGTAAGTTGCATTTTATAGTGGTTTACTAGAAAATTAATATCAAACACTAGATGACTTTTATGTTTGTTATTAGAGCTAAACTAATCTAAACTAACTATCTATTCTAGTATTCTACACGTATAACTTAACCACGATTCTAACATAGATCGACTGACCAAATCAATTAATTTAACAAGAACTCTTTATTTCTTAAAAAAACTATTAACACATAACTAAACTAATACTCATTTTCAAATGCATATTGTAGCAGTTTGACTACACTACAAAATTTACCCTTTTCTTATAGGTGCTATTACATTCTAACATATGTTAAAAACGTGAGCAAACAAACATAAAACATAAATAAAAGATTTAAAATATGAAATACAAATATTTATTCTATGTTTAATTGTAAACCTTTGCTTAAGCTAAGTGATAATGAAAAACTAGTCCCTCACCAAAAAGACTCTTGTTGAATGTATAGTATGAATGTTCTCAAGATGATTTTGTGATGAAAGATTGAATGTTAGTGCTCAATTCAACAACATAACATTATATTCAAAGTTGTTATGAAAACAACTCATATGATGAGCTATTTATATATTTGAGGGATGATGGACCAAGGGTTAAGCTTGATTGGAGAGATCACTAGAGGAGATTTCTTGAGAGAATTGGAGCTATGAGAAGCCTCCAAGTGCCACCTTGTAATTGGTACATAATAGGAGTTCCATGATCCAAGTAATTTGGATGGTGGAGATATTTTTTAAAAGATGAAATGTAAGTATACAAAATGACTCTTTTGGAAGTCCAAAAGGTCTTTTTGGAATTACATGAAGAACTAGGATTTTCAAGATTAAATGGATGGACAAGATTTGATGAGAGATCATTATGGAGAATTGTAAAGCGTCAAGCAGATACATGCATGACATATAGAAGTTTGACTTGGTGTAAGGACACATTAAGAATGTGCAAGTAGATTTTTTAGTTAACTAATTAATTTTAGCCAATTAATAGCTAGAGGGGGATTTTAAGAATTAAATAAATATTTTATATTTATTTAATTTTTAGAAGATTGGGATATGAGAGATGAATTCAAATAAATAAATATTGAATTTATTTATCAAGGTTTGAATATATATGAAATGGTTACATTGATTAATTAATTAAATAAATGATTAAAATTCATTTACTTAATATTAGGAAGATGTTCCAGTTCAGTTAATTAAATAATTAGATATATTCAAATAATGGCGAAAGAGGATATATGTGGGATGAATTGGATAATGTTAGGATGTGGATGAATTTAGGTGTCTACATTTTCCTTTCTACCTACAAAGATTCATAAGAATTATAATTTTTGCAAAGGGTATCCTATAACTAGGGGACTTTGTACTACATGCTATACTAGGATTTGAATTGCTTTAATCTTCTTGTAGACTACAACAATAATATATAAAATTAAATTCAATTCTTAAGTAAGTTGCATCTTATAGAGGTTTATTAGAAAATCAAGATCAAATATTGGATGGTTTATTGTGTTTGTTATTAACTAAACTTATTCAAATAACCATTTCCATAAATTTTAATAGGTAAAATTAACTTCAATGCTAAAATAAGTTGCATCTTATAATGATCTACTAGAAAATCAATATTCAATATTAGATGGCCAATTAAATACCATTTTTCCTAATATTTCAAATATATAATTTAATTATCGAAACAACACATAAATCGACCAACTCTTTATAAATTAACTAGAGTATTAATACAACTAAATTAAATACTAATTTTCTAACATATTATGATGGTCCAACCAGAGTTTCTTACATGGATGATATTACATATTAATAGCATATTACTTCCTCACTTGTCTTGATTGTCGTTAACTGGTAGACTAGAGTGTGAATTTGTTGGAGAGGTTATAAGAGGCACACCCTCTAAAGACTACACTATGGATTCCTTCTACTTAAATGGACTCATAAAACTAATAAAAAATATAATAAAAAAATAGTATGTTACTTTCCCTTCTACTTAGGGGAGAAGACCTAGTATCTGCCAAGGCTAACTTCACACAACCGTAGAATTCAAACCGTACGTCGAATCAGAATAGTTTTTATGGGTTTTTTTCGTTCACGGGTTAAGTGCTTAAAACTAAGGTTTTGGCTTGTGGGCAATTCGGTCGAATGTGGGAGTGTTCGATATGCACGCAGGGGTCAAAGAGTCACCTTTTACAGGTGCCGTCCGATCGTCGCCACCTAATGTCCCAGTATCCGCCCGCTATAATTCCAATCAATTATAACTGTTTTATCATTCAAATCCACTCAAAAGTCAATGGGTCTCATTCACTTTAGCACCTAATGAGCAGCCATTGGTGTTTTTGTAATTATTTATTCAATAAAATAAAGGTTTTTAATAGATCAAATTGATTTTTTTTTGGGAGATTAAGAAAGCATGGAAGTGGCGATAATTCAATGAGTGGTGGGACTTCTCCCCTAAATGGATTCATACCATTTCTTGCAAAGCTAGCCAATAACTAGGGAACTTCGCACTGAATGCCATACTGGTATTCAAATTGCTTTAATCTTATTGCCGACGGAAGGGTTATTGAAATCAAAGGGTTTGTACAAGTGAGGGTGTGTGGCTTTTGAATTGGGGTATTCTTTCATCAGAAAAAGATGGCATTCGTAGCTCAGTTGCTGTTGCTTTCGTGTAAACAGCCTGAGTTGGCCTAATGGTGAAGAACTTGTACTCTTGAAAGAGAGGTCATAAGTTCAAATCCTGCAGGGGGTAAGGTATGTACACCTCATATTGTGGAGCACGAGTTGGGTGCCTCCCTCAGATTTGGGAGTATGAGGAGTCCCATATATACTGTAAGCTGTCTGTAGACCAAAAAACAGATTGCCTGGTATTCGTGGACTATAAAATAATATTATTATTAAATTGGACTATAAAATAATTATTGTCGTCATTTCACCAAGTACTTATAGCTGCATTTTCAGGGATACTTTTGTTAGTGCAATGAGAATTAACTCCTTATTTACAGATAATTGGACTAGTAAGTACAGGGCACCCTCTATGGTGGTGATCAGAGGAGCCACTTCTACAATGGAGGCAGCAGATGATGCTGCCTATCAAGGCATTACAAACTAAACTCAGGTTGGGTTTCATTGTTATTCGCTTATTTCAAGAAAGTCCACGAATTTGGTTTCAAAGAAAACTGTGTCGTTCAACGTGTTTTTGTAAATTGTGTCTACTTCCTTTTTCAAAGATGAAGTCACGAAAAAGATCTTCTAATGCCATGTCACTGTGAAATTAAACACTGCCACGCATACCCTCAAAAGCAAAAATATAAATTTCTGAAATTAATTTAGACTAAATAATTTTCTAAGGGACCCAATAATTAAGACTATAATATTTATCCGGCAAATGTCGAGAGAGTGACCCAAGTTGAAATCCCCGATTTACAATAAAGCCAATCGGGGTACATGATCACCTCCCAGCATACCCAAATTTATAAATCTTAAAGAATGTGGTCAAAGCTTATCCCAAGGTTCATCCAATGTTAAAAATGGTCATACCCTTGCATTTTCAAGGGAAAACACCATAACTATGGATAACGAAATTTGAAAGTAGGGAACAAGTCTGTCTCATCTACATCAACAAAATAACTCAAGAGTGAGTCTGCAAAATTTCATGTTAACTATCTTAATGCTGGATATACCATTTATCAGAACCCATTAAGCTCAACCAGATAAAAATACTAGAAACGCGACGGAACAACGCCGTTTCGCGTTTCAACGGCCGAAACGCATTTCTCCGTTTCCAATCTGTTGCAGTAAAAAATTCAAATCGACCGTCTTTTCTGGCTTCCCCTTTTTACGAAATTAGACTGCAGGTTAAATTAATATCAATTGTCGCTTAACCTGCATAATTAATAATGCGTGTAGGTAACTCCAATTCGGGATGAGTAGAATTAATATTGACTGTCCATAAAGTGAAGCATTAAATTAATTTCGCTTTTGACATGTCATAAATACATTTAAACTATTAAAATTAGTTTTTTAATTATTGAAATTCTATATAATTAAATTTATTATATATAAATCTGTTTTTAAAATATAAAAATCTGTTTTATAATTTTAATTTTTTTAAATTAGTTTAGAATTTTTTAAATATATATATACATATATATATTTGAATTTTTAAAAATATATACGTAAACTGTTTCTTAAATGCAATCTTTAAATATCCCGTTTTTCATCATGTTGCAGTTGCCGTTGCAGTTTCGCCGTTACGGTTTCGGTTTCTCGTTTCTGGTAACATAGGTATGCGCTTGATGAAGAGCAATATGATGATCTGTATCGAGTTTCCATGTGCAGTTGCACCA
>VDFB02000015.1:434481083-434493470 GCA_007258455.2 Sequoia sempervirens | reverse complement strand
TTGATGTATTTTGACCTCTCCAAAAACGTGAGCACGTATGACAGGGTTTTTGGCCACGGGCGGAGCTAAAACACAGCAAAAAGGAAATCAGAAATGATTTTGAGTTTGCTTTTTTTTTTTGCTTTTAAAAGCTCAAAACGCGTTCGCGTTATAACGCGAACGCGTTTTTAGCTTTTTTTTTCTTTTTTTGCCACAAAAGTGCGACCATCTTGGTGCACTTACCCAATAACACGTTAAAGCCAAGCGACTTCCAACTGGGATATAAATGTGGATACTTGGGGAAAGTTCAAGTATCATGCGGGTGGCTCCAACGAGATGGATCGAAAGGGACTCTCACTGCATGGGTCACTCCCTACGAATGAAATGTCCAAATTAAAACCCTTGTTGTAGATTTTCCAAAATCCTTTATCTATTCTTTGGTGCAGCAACAGTTGATGCCAAGGCATCCACATTCTTATAGTTTTTAGTAGAGGTGATAAGTTTGCCATGGGAGTTTCATGGGGACTCGAAGCTTGGTTGGACTGGGAAGAGAGTGCACTATAAGGGGTAGCCCGTGCACCCAAGCTTCTGAATTCATCCGCTAAAGATAGTGCGGTTTGGGTAAAACCAACATGGAATCTAAAAGAATACAGTCTTACACAACCTTAGGAGTGTATATTCTGCTTGATGTCTCTTCAAAACAAAACTCAAACAAACCACCATAAAAAATGTTACATTTTGAAAGTGAAAACCTTGATTCATAACTACATTCATTGAGGTAGACAAGTCAGTAACTTAGGTCCATCCATCCTCAGAAAATTAGTCCTTTCAGCAGTGTTCAACCTTTCCTTAGGAAAAATAGAGTCAGAATATGTGGTTTACACGATGATTTCACGAAAGGTCAAGATTAGAAAACCAAAGATCAAACCTCTTAGTCCAAAACAAAATAAAAAACGTTTGTCTATGCTCTACGACTTTAGAGAAAGGATAACCTTCAATTTTTACAAGAGAGCTTGCAAAAACAATCTAGAATTATACATGATGTACTATTGTCAAAATCCAAGACTTTTCCAACATTTTGAGTACCTTAATTACACCTCTTGAATCAAAACTTTGAGTCCAAGATCATTCCTTAGATACCTTAGAAGTCTAAACGTGTCAAAACAGACCTATACAAGTGGAAATTTTCAAACTAAACCTAGATCTAAACATTTTAAGGTGCCTAAATCATCAATATCCATCACATATTTACTTGTACAACCTAGTTTCATCTTCAGGATTTTTCATCCTTTAATCACGAAACTATGTCATGCAATCAAATCAAACTTAGTCTAATCAATAGAATTTGTCATTCTATTTGAGTTAGTTGTAATCCTTGGCACTATTTCAAACTTATATCAAAGCTTATTCTAAATCATAACACTTGTATGCCCATCCAAATGAGATCACAAAAGAGGAGACTCAAGGACAAGGAACTTGGAACACCCAACTTTGAAACAAAAAACATAGGAAGTCTGAGTAGTGAAGCTTTCGATATTGAAACTCCCAACATTGAACCTCAAAATAGTGAGATCCCTAGCAACATGGTTGATGTAGAAGAAATCCCTATTCTTGGACTCAACAACACTCAAGGGGAAGAAATAAACGATGAGGATATCTAACAAGCGGAACAAGACCCCAACTTCCATAAGTTTTTGGAAAAGATTTTTGAAAGAGATGGGGAAAAATACCTATTAATGTTATCCAATCAAGGAGTCAAACTTCCCCCTGATTTTGATATCAACATCTTAAAAAAACCTCCCCAAAAGCTTGAAAATGAAACAAAACAAATGGTTACTTTAACTCACCAAATGAAGGACCTTCAACAACAAGTTCTAGATATGCAAAGGGGAACTTCAAAATGATACTTGATCAAGGAAATTTTTCCTTATCCCTTTAATCAATCCATCAACATGATTCCTTTCCCTAAACGTAGTGAATTTCCAAAGTATGATAAATACAATGGTACAACTGATCCATTAGATCACGTAAGGGAATTCTAAAAAACTTATTTGATGAGACTATTTCCACAAAGTCTAGGAGTGACATGCCTTGAATGGTTTTCAAATATTACACTCCCCATCAACACATTTGAAGAGTTGGTCAATATATTTCTCACTCAATACTCTTACAACATCCAACATGATATCACCATGAAAGACCTTTGCAACTTGAAACAGAAAAAGGGTGAGTCCTTCCTCATTTTCTTGCAAAAATGGAGGAGATTGTTTGTAAGGTATTCTCATCCCGTGCCTAAAAAGGAAAATATATAGATTTTCATTGACAACCTAAATGATGAGATGAGTAATAGATTGGAATTACAATGTCCCCCTACCTTCAAAAAATTGATTGAAAACCAAATTAAAATTGAAGAAGCCTTAGTCAAAAGAGGGGTCATTAATGTATACAATGAAAACAATTCATCCACTTCCTCTAACAACTACAACGGTGGGGACAAACCTAAATTTTGGCAATGAAATAAGAACATGGGTACCAATGAGGTCATATCTAAAAATCAAAATACAAAACCTATATTCAACCTAACGGTAGCTGCCACCAAGACTAATCATACCAACAATCCTCCCAACACTCCAAATGTTAGCCAAAACAACAATCAAATGAATCTGAGGACTAAAGCAACACCATTTCCAAAACCTTCCAATCGATAGAAATTCACACCATTGGGACAATCCTTAGATTCCGCCTTAAAGGAACTTACTGAGGCTAAGCTTATCATAGTGCTAGAAGCACGGAACTGGGATCTGCAAGTCAAACCCTTTTGGTGGAATGATGCCCATTACTGTGATTATCATCAAAATAAGGGTCATATGATGAAAGATTGTTGGCAATTAAAACACGCAATCCAAGATCTCATTGATAACAAAAAGGTACACATTGAAGGACCCCAAACAAACAGTGATCAAGGAGTGTTCAAGAACCCTCTACCCAATTATGAAAACAGAGAGTCCTCCACATTGAATACCAAAGGGAAGAATATAAACTATGTTTATGATTCTACCATTCATTGTATTGAGATGGTTGATAATTCCATCCAAGACAGTGAAGTTGGAAGCCAAGGGAAGGATGCCACTACTGAAAATCAGCACAATGATGACACCATCTCATATCAAATCAATGACCTTGTACCTAGACATTTGAGCACTAACGTTGACACGAATGAAAATTGAATTAACGTCATCAAAATCACAAATGATCAAGACAATACACCTATCAATGTGATTACAAGAGGACAATCCAAGGTAACTTTGAAAGGAGCTACCCCTTCCATGTCCAAAATGACTATTTTTCCTGTAACTCAATATAACATCGTTGATCAGTTACAAAAGATACTCGCTCAAATATCCATTTTGTAACTTCTCAAGATTTCTCTAGCACACAAAGAAATCCTAGAACAAACTTTAGTTGCCACCATAATACCAAACAATCTAGAAGTTTGTACATTTCAAGCTATGGTGGTACATTTGACTACACCTCATTGCTTATCATTCTCTAAACATGACAATGCATCCACCACCCATCCACATAATTTTGCTCTCCACATCGAAGTCTTAATCCATAAACAGCGCATCAAATGTGTCCTTATAGATGGAGGAGTAGGTCTAAATATCTGCACTCTCAAGCTTGTCTATGCATTAGAATATTCTAAAAATGCTATTAATCCTAGAAGGAAAATCACCATAAAAGCATATGATGATGAAGAGAGTTCCTCCCAAGCATTGATCATTTTACCCATTCAAGTGCGACCAATCATCAAAGACATAGTGTTTCAAGTGTTAGACAAGGAATTGACATATAACATACTCTTGGGATGACCATGGATTCATGAAATGCGAGCGGTACCATCAACCTATCATCAATGCCTAAAATTTACTTTCAATGGACAGGAGGTCACCATTGCTATAGATTCTAATAATCCCCAATATTGCAATGCACTCAAAAAAATTCATGATAGCTTTGTACCACATAATAGAGAAGTAATCAACTCTAATCCATCAAACAAAGAAAGTACAATGGGTTTTTCGTCAAGACTGTATGAGGAAAAGGCCCAATCAAAAGACAAAGGGGCCATTGACTCTATTTCATGCAACAATGGAATTCAGCTTGATGCCTTATCAAAACAGTTGGAAAAGATCCAAATAAAAGACAAGGGCATGGGGGAATACTCATTTGAGCAATTTTCATACTTATCACAACTTTCATCTTCACCTAAGTCACATGGACAACCATCCACCTCAAGACAACAATATTTACAACCCATCACACTCTTCGATGGGAATTTTATAAAAGCAAGCACTCAAGAGGAGGAATCAGAAGACAGGGATGTCCTGAATTGGTTATACAAAGATGAAGAACCTTCATAGGTATCAGTGTCCAATATATGCACAAATAAGTATGGCAAAGGTTAGACAATCCTAACAAAAATGGGATATGATGGAAATGGTCCTTTGGGTAAAAGAAAAGAAGGCATTAGTGAACCAATACAACTCATCACAATATGTAATAGGGTATAGGGAAGACTCAAAAGAGGAAGCTACTCAAAGAGTTGTCAAAAGAATCTTACAGCTATAGGCTAGTGAGGATCATGAAACAAATTCCAATGAATATGAATGGGAGTCCCTCTCTAAGGAATCTTCCCATGACAAAGAGATCAATGTAATCTAAAAGTATACACCAATATGTATGAAAGGACAAAGTTCTGGTTCTAGACCCCTTGAATATGGATCACAGTATGTCGTTGACTCAAGTGAAGATGATCATTCTTTGAGCGAGATAGACACATTGGAAGAGAGTAACATCCTAGACCTCATTGGAAAATTTGATAGCATGGTTATCCTGATGTTTACACCTTATGACCTTGGCCAATCTAATGATTCCTTGTCCTTAATGCATCCTAAAGTAATTGATTGGGATCAAAATGAGCCACTTGACATACCCACCTTTTCAAATGATGATGCCCTCTTGAACTTCCTATGTTCTAATAATCTTGACACATGTTCTACCATTGAATCTCAGAATGAAGCTCCTGACGAAGGGAGTGTCAAACCTTTCAGCTACAAAATGAAAAATATAAGAAATGAGTCTAATAGTGAAAACCATCTGATGGTACTATTAAATCAGGAAAAAGTAAAAAAAAAGAGTGTATCTCAAGGTGAAAACCTCTCTGAGGCACCAAGAGATGGAAGGTTTGACACTCTCCTAGAACACTATCAGGAGATATCTTCAATACTAATAGAACCTACACAATCCATCAATGTTGGTATAGCTGATATAGTGAATACCCTATGTTTAGCAAAATCCATGACAGAAGAGGAGAAACCTCATTTCACAAAATTATTTGAGGAGAGGAAAATCAACTTGTCTTGGTCATATGTTGACATGCCAGGCATAGATCTAGAACTCATTATGCATCATTTATCATTACCACCTAGTGTAAAACTGGTAAAGAAAAATTTGAGAAAGATGCATCCCCATATCACCCTTCTGGTGAAAGATAAGTTGAAAAAGCTATTAGATGCAAGATTTATAAGATCTATTGACTATGCCGAGTGGATATCAAACATTGTTCTGGTATCCAAACCAGATAAGAGCATCAAGATATGCAGGGACTTCAGGGATCTTAACAAAGCCTGTCCAAAAGATGATTTTCCTCTACCAAACATTGATCTGATTGTAGACTTGACTGCTAGGCACAAAATGTTATCACTTATGGATGGATTTTCACGATACAACCAAATAAAGATAGCACCTGAAGATCAAGGTAAAATGTCCTTCACATGTCCTTGGGGCACTTTTTTTTGGAATGTGATGCCTTTGGGGTTGAAAAATGTTGGAGCTACATATCAAAGAGCTATGACTACCATCTTCCATGACATGATGCATACTTTTATGGAAGACTATGTAGATGATCTATTGGAAAAACCCTACACTAGAGAAGGAAACTTAGAAATTCTAGAAAAAATCTTCACAAGATTGGAGAAATTCAAGGTGAGGTTAAATCCCAAGAAATGTGTCTTCGGTGTAACATCAGCTAAACTTTTGGGATACATTGTTTCAGCTAAAGGCATTGAGGTGAATCCTACAAAGGTCAAAGCCATCATGGAAATGCCTCCTAAAAACATCAGTCAACTCAGATCATTACAAGGAAGGTTCCAGTCCATTAGAAGATTCATTGCACAACTAGTTGATAAAACTCATCCTTTCAACCACTTATTACACAAGAATTTCTCTTTCAAGTGGGATGACAAATGTGAAGCTTCCTTCAGTCAACTAAAGCAGTACCTGATGACACCACCTATGTTGATACCACCAGTCAAGGGAAAACAATTATTACTATATATTGCAACAACCGAGATATCTTTGGAAGCCTTATTAGCACAGGAAGATTCTATAGGAAAGGAGAGAGCCATCTATTATATCAATAGGACCTTAAATGGTTATGAGATCAATTACACCTTTATTGAGAAATCATTCTCAGTGGTTGTATTTTCTACACAACAATTGAGGCACTACATGCTGAATCACACCATCAAACTCATTGTCAAAATTGACCCATTAAAGTACTTACACAACAAAGCTGCTTTAACAGGAAGGTTAGCCAAGTGGTTCATGATATTGAGTGAGTTCAACATCCAGTATGTGAAAAGGAAAGCAATTAAAGGTCAAGCCATAGTAGATCAAATAGTTGAAGCACCATTGTCAGATAACAATCCAATGAACATTGAATTCCCTGATAATGATATCCTAACCATATCTACACAACAGTGGCTCCTATACTTTGATGGCTCTTATACACAACATGGATCAGGTGCAGGAATCTTGTTTGTTTCACCACAAGGATACACAATTCCTAAATCCTACAAATTAATGTTCCCCTGCACCAACAACACAACTGAATATGAAGCATTGTCATTGAAATCAAGATAGTTTTTGAATGGAAAATCACAGAATTGCTAGTTTATGGTGACTCACAACTGGTCATCAACCAAGTCAACAATGATTATCAAACAAAGGATGACAAGTTTTTTCCCTACAAGAGGATGGTGGATGATTTCAAAATTACTTTGTTGAGATCAAGTTTGAACAAGTTACCAAAATAGAAAACAAAGTTGTAGATGCAATGGCCACCATTGCTTCTCTCTTGCAGATAGTTGAACAACGAAGATGTTATGAATTCATGGACAAACAAGTGTCTAACCCAGCCTATGAAGATATAGAATCCCAAGTGATATGACATATTGTCGACCCTCAAATTTTCCTCTATGGAGAGATCCATACCTACTTGCAAGACAATACCCTTCCAATTAACTTACCTCGAAACCAAAAATGAAACTTCATTCAACAAGAAGCTCGCCACACCCTAATAGTTGATGTGCTTTATTGACAAGGTTTGGATGGTACTCTTCTTCAATGTCTAGAATGTAACGAAGCTTAAACCGCTTTACAAAAGGTTCACGAAGGTATCTATGGAACACATTCAAGTGGCTTAACCTTAGCTAAGAAATTATTATGATTGGGGTATTACTGGTCGAACATGGAGAAAGAGTCATTCCAATATGTCAAAAGGTGTTCCAAATGTCAAATTCACAGAAACTTGATACATGCATCGGCACAAGAGTTGCATCCTTTCACAGCTACATGGCCTTTTTGTTAGTGGGGATCAGACCTTGTAGGTAAGATTCACCCCTCTTCCTCCAATGGACATAAGTTTATAATCACAACCACATAATACTTCACCAAGTGGATTGAAGTTGTTCCTCTAATCACCATCACTGGGAAACAAATCTCATCATTCATCCTGAATTATCTCGTATGTCGGTATGGTGTTCCTCAATCTATCATTACAGACAATGGCTGACCCTTTAAGAATCAAGATGTTTAAGAGCTTTGTGAAAGATTCCATATTCAACATCAGTTTTCTACACCTTACTATCCCCAAGGGAATGGCCAAGAAGAGGCCTCAAACAAGACTATCCTAAATATTTTGAAGAAAACCATCAATGAAGTTGGATGTGTTTGGCATGTTCAACTAAACCCGACATTGCGGGCTTACAAAACCGGTATCTGTACCCCAACAGGACCAACACCCTATTCTCTTATCTATGGGTCAAAATATATTCTACCTATTGAGGTTAAGATACCATCCCTACGTGTGTCACTTAAAGGGATGATTTCAAACAAGAATTACAGAGTATCTAGGCTACAAGAATTAGAAATATTGGATGAACGTCGAAAACATGTAGTTGATCACCTAAAAGCTTATCAACAAAGGATATCTAGGAGCTACAATCACAGAATAATACCTAGAGCATTTCAAGTGGGTGATTTATTCTTAAAAGAAAATCCCCGTAATCAACAAGATCAAGAGAAGGGGGGGAAATTTGAACCTAACTAGTTGGGTCCCCTTATTATAGTATCTATCTTTGGATCAGGAGCATATCAATTATCGACACCAAAAGGGGATTTGTTTGACGAACCCCTCAACAACTTGCATCTCAAAAGGTTTTACACCTAGCTCATCCAGTGCATTGGTAAAGATCCTAGAAAAATACCAAAAAAAAATTTAAAATGAAAAAATCCAAAAAAAAAATTAGAAAAAGGATTGAAAAATAGTAAAGAAAAAAGATCGTCCTCTAGTGAAAACCACTTCGGTGGCGCTTTGGGAAAGTACCTTGGTGAAAACCTGGCAAACAGGTGCCTTGTGTAAAATAAGCACTTTCCATCTATCTTAGGCTATGTGACTTGCTCTGCAGCATTCATCCATCATGCTTCCATCTTTTCATTTGTCACGGTTCCATGTTCGCACCATAGCTTGATCTAGTGTTTGTATCATGGTATCCCCTAGCATTACTCAGCCCATTCTAAAAGTTAGTTTGTCTTATCGTATCACACTGGGGGCATGTCCTACATTGGATTGGATTCTTGTACATTCTCAAGGTCGAAAAATCAAAAATCCCAAAAACATTCAAAACATATCAAAAATCCAAAAACACTCAAAACATATCAAAATCCCAAAAACATTCAAAACAAATCAAAAATCCCAAAAATATTCAAAATCAAATCAAAAAACAAAAACATTCAAAACATATCAAAATCCCAAAAACATTCAAAAAGATCGAAAATCCCAAAAACATTCAAAACAAATCAAAATCCAAAAACATGTCAAAAATTCAAAAGGTCAAAAAAATAGTATTCATTCGAAATGTGTCGTCTCTAAGCTTTGAACGTAGGAAAGGGTGATCTTTGATTGTCCCCTGAGACATTTAGGTCGGTCTTTTAGGTTTCTGCTATGTTCATATTTTTGTCTTGTAAATCTTGGTCGAGTCTTCAGTTGAATTACGTGGTCTCTCCATGTATAACATAGGCAAGGCTAATCTGTTGATCAGCCCCTAAGGCCCCTAGGATAGGTCTTTAGGTTAGGTTGTGGTCATCATGGTTGTGTCTCACCCTGTGTTGGGGGCAAAATTTTGCACTCACTAGGGGCAAATAAACTTTGAGTTGGAATCAACAAGAAAACAATCATCAAAGCAACGTTACAAATACAAACTTCAAATGGATGATGATATTTTTGAATCAAGGGTTTATCACATTAAACCACGAAGTTCAAATTAGTACCCTGCTTTGATTTTTGATATCTAATATCTCTCGGAGTCTTTGATGATGTATGGAACTAGAGGAGCAAGGGAAGGGGTATGGTTTTCTTTGTCTTTCATTTGTGAGTTTATCATTATTACTAATGCAAGGATTTGGCTGGTGAGACATGCTACAAAGTATCATTGATGACATTTGAATTTGCATGGAAAAGATTCATCTCTTGTTTTGGTGTAGCAAGCAATGCTCGGATCATCTTATTTTTAATTATACTTGATGGCATTAACTTTCAATTTTAAAACATCCTTGAAAATTACTTAGGTCTATCTTACGGTCTAAAATGGCATCGATGCTTGTACTCCACTTTCAACATTTTAAAACCCGATGATGATAAAATCATAATAGAATTGGTTAATATAAATGACAAATTTTGAATACAGGGTGGCATGGTTAAGTTATCTTGTAATTCATGCTAATTATTTGCATGTATTTATAGTTTTTCAATGCTAAAACAATTTCACAATGGTGGCATCTCTATTATTAATGGATTGAGTACACTGGACATTAACCAAAAACACATCATTTTCATTTAGTTGCACATCAATTACATCATCATTGGCATATGTTAGAAAATATTCTCATCTCATTTACATTCATACATTTCCAATGTAATATTTTAAATGAAATACAAAGAAATAATAGGACTTACCACATTGCATATCATTTTAAACGTCAAAATCATGTCTGTCATAAACTGACCGAGTGAGTCTCTTTAGATTTCCAAGAAAGTTGGGAAATATGTTAGAGTTATGAAGCTTAAAAGATCAATCTACTATAGTCTTCCCACAACTTTTGGAAGTTGGACAGACTCACTTATTCAAGCTTAAGGCCTTGAACATTTGAAGTCATGCACATTCAATCATTTGCATTACACATCATAATCATCAAATCACATTACATAATCATAAATACATTCATCACATTTCCTAATCATTATCATCACATGGAAATTAAATAAATTTACAACATTGCATATCATAATAGGGAAATCAAATGCATATCAACATTTAGATCATAATCACTATTGCATATCATATATCATCAAAAATGTCATAATGTCCATGTGGACAAGGATATCCAAAAGTAGGATGAGATACATCAAAATCCAAAAGGGAACTGTATCATGGGCAACACATCCTCAATCTCACAAAAGGTGTATACACAATTTCCAAGGAACATCACAAAATGCTATGTCGAGCTCCCACCAGATGTTGTTGCTCTCATGGAACTTCGTACCTCCCCTCACAGAATGGACCTACACTTGGTCTCTCTATCTCGAACCCAGTAGGCATTAGCTGACACCACTGATCTGAGGTGAGATAGCTACGGAATGAGAATGAAGAAATGTGTTATTACCTATGAATGGTGTCTTCTATTGTATCCTCTCAGTGATAGCCTCGGCCCTCTGGCCGGTGTTTAAAGGGTTCCCTCTTTAAAGTAGAATGTGATCATTTGTGCCCTAAAACTATCATATTTGTTGCATTTGTCCCTCTATTAGTCATCCAAAAGAAATATCAATTTGTGCAGAAGCACCTATCATCCTTAAGGGATACAAATATACTTTCCCGAGCACATGCTATCCTGCCACACAGAAAAAGACTGGCCGACTTCCGCCAAAGTTGCTATCTATGATGACTGTTGATGAGAGGGTATCCCAATCCGAATGCTAGGAAGCACCGCCTAAGCTACGGTAACACTCCTCCTGCACCTTAGAACTACAAAATCCAATGGATGACTATCATCTGAACCATCATCACTCTCCACAACCCACTACACCATCATCACTCTCCCCACCACCATCACCTCTGCAACCACCCTTTGCACCACCATCATCACCTCTACAAACACCCTCCCCACCATCATCACCACCCTCATCATCTCCTCCCTCTCCATCAACTAGCGATACTGGCTCCTTTGGATGAGTAAATCTAGGAAAGGGATGTGTGTGGAAGAACTTTGAATAATCCTCAGTCATCCCAGCATCTATAATATAAGAAACATAATCCCATAAACCTAGTGTCAAGGTATAGTACTTTTTACAAGCTGCCTCATATGATACATAGGGGCCCCACTCTAAAACAACCTATCGTCACCATGCATAATGGGAAAATCCTAAGGGTATCCCCTGAACCCATCCAAACTATCGACATACTCGCAGATACAGGTATCGCTTAAGCACAACATGTGTCTGCCCAATCATATAGCAGGATAACAACATAAATGACATCTCCAACTGATCCTCTAGCCACTGCTCATAATCCAAGTATGGGCACCATGTGATAGTCTCTAAATCATCCAGAGCACACCTCCAATAGGAAACCTTTCCCAGCTTATGCTAGACATGTGGACCACTATAACTGAAAACATAGGGTCTCCCTGGTGGTTGATGTCTCTCTCCCATGGGCTGAGTGATGGCTATATGCTCACATGCCCAGTTCTACAGTAATGTGACGCCACATGACAGGCTTTTCATCCTGTAATAAACAACCTCGTGTAAATATCAGTATAAGTGGGCTAACATGCATGAGCCCCATGCCTTATCTAGCACTATTGAGTGTCATCAGCGTTAGCAAACAACCCCAACCTGTTGAAAATCCCTTTGACCTACGATCGGGACAAAGGAATCCACCAATGAATCTAGAAAGCACACATGGAAAAGGATCATATCTGCTAACCATCTCTGTCTAAGGAATCCATCAG
>VDFB02000015.1:434312558-434480983 GCA_007258455.2 Sequoia sempervirens | reverse complement strand
TATATATATAATATGTATATTATATATGTGTATATATATATAATATGTATATGTATATATATATATACACATATATAATATACATATTGTATATATATATATATATATATATATATATATATATATATAATATGTATACATATACATATTATATATATATATGTATATATGTGTATACTAAGTCACCATATTCGACCGAATTTCAACATGAAATTCGAAATTCATCGAATTTCAAAAAAATGGTTCAAATTTGATCAAATTCGACCAAATTCGTCAGTCAAATAAGGGCATTGAAAATTCTCATAAAGCGATTGTTTTATTAGGGTTCTTTTTAGGGTTTTTTTTGGTTATATAGCTGGCGGGACATTTGATATCAAACCACCTCTTTCTCGCGTTTGCAACTCGTCTATTTTCTGGCGTCTACAAGTCACTCTCTACTTCAGCGACTAAACTACCAGCAGCGGTCGTCACTTGCGTCGGCGTCGAAGCAGCGGCCGTCACCCTCTGCGTCTGAAGAATCACCTGCAAGCTGCGGCCATCAACTAATCTCAGCTTCAACTTTGACATCTCCAGCATCAACTGCAATCCGCGAACGCCGTTTCCTCTGCAACTGCCGCAAATCACCCAACTTCAGCCTTGAGTCTTTGTCGAAGGAGGTAGGAAGTTATTTTTTGTTTTTTTTAAATTTAGGGTTCAATATTTTTATTTGTTTCCTGTAGAAAATTATACGAATGATTTTTAGTTTTTACTATTATCTAAAGTTCTAAACTATATTTCATATTTTTCATTTGTTTTAGTATTTAATATTTTATTATTATTTTATTTTGTATTTAATATTGTGCTACTGTTTACTTATTAGTTATTATTTATTAATGTGTCCAGATCATTTTTATTGTAAATGTAAAATACTAAAATGTAAATTATATTAATATATTTATATTATTAGACTTTCAGATATTAATTTTATTAATATTTAGTATTTTTTATTAATATTAAGGGCTTCTTAATATTTTAGTATTTTTATTATTTAATATTTTATAGATTTAGGTGACTGTAAATTATATATATAAAATTATAGATTTTCAGTGTACTTATTAATATTTAGCATTTTCATTTTATTTTTATGTTAATAAAAATATGTTAAATTTTTTTATGTTTATTAAAATTAAATTTAGTATTTTTTATTTTGTTTTTAGATTTAAAATAAGAAATCTATATATTTTGTCTCAATGTTGTTTGAAATAAAATTGTGGATGTTTTAACTTTTAAATATTAAATCTTATTTTGTCTTTCAAACGTACAGCTTATGGCTCCCCAAAAATCAACCACAGAGGCATGGAAATATATCACTCGCAATGGTACTGAACTCATATGTAACAAGTGTGAAAAACCTTTTTATAGCGGTTTGACAAGGGCAATGGACCATTTACTTGGTATTACAAATGGCACAGGAGGAGGTGTTACAGCATGTCCTAATGTTACCCCAGAAATGAGAGCTGCTTTGGAGAAAGAACAATCCTCTTCAATTGTAGGAAAGATGAACAAAGCATATGTCTCAATCTAGATTATCAGCATCTATTATGTCTTCCTCTTCTGGTTTATCCAAACCGATGAGGGGATCGAAAGAGAGTGGAACATTGAAAAGCTTTTGGAAACCAACAGAGAAACAGGACGTGGATGATGTAGTAGTTGATTTGTTTTACACAAGTGCTATTCCATTCAATGTTGCGAGAAGTCCACATTTTCGAAATGTTGTTCACAGAATTGCAGAGTTTGGCAAAGGGTACACTCCCCCAGGTTCAAAGGCTATCAGGACAACTCTTTTGCAAAGGTCAAAAGATAGAGTGACTGAGAAATTAGTTGTTGTCAAAGCCTCTTGGAGGAAAACAGGTTGCACTATATTGAGTGATGGGTGGTCAGATATATGTCAAAGACCATTGATTAATATTTTGGTGGCTTGTCCTGAGGGTGTTGTGTTCTTAAAAGTGATTGACACCATGAACCACAAGAAAACTTCTGAGTACATTTTTCAAATATTAGAGGAAGTCATTCTTGAAGCAGGGGTGGAAAATGTGGTTCAAGTGGTAACTGATAGTGCAGCAAATTGTGTGGGAGCTGGGAAGCTGATTGCAGAGAAGTACCCACAAATATATTGGAGCCCATGTGTAGCCCATTGTCTTGATTTGTTGCTTCATGACTTGGCTAAATTCCCATGGGTACATGAAGCTATTCACAAAGGGAGAGCAATTGCAAATTTCACAAGGAATCATCATCTCACATTGAGTCTTTATAGGAGCATGCATCTAGAGAGTTGTTGAGGCCTTGTGAAACAAGATTTGCTTCATTTTATATCACTTTGAAAAGAGTGGTTGAAGAAAAAGCAGCTTTGAGGTCTGTTATTTGTTCTAATGAGTGGGAATGTTCAGTGCTTTCTAAAGGTCCTAAGGGGAAGAACATAGAGCAAATCATTTTGAATAGCAATTTTTGGGAAAGTGCAACAAAGGTTTTGCTTATATGTGAACCAATTGTTGACGTGCTTCGTATGGTTGATGGTGATACTCCTTGCCTTGGCATGCTTTATGAAAGCATGGACCGTTGTAAGGAAGCTATTCAAAAGGCACTCAATAATGTAGAAGCAGAATATATGCAGATATGAGAGGTAGTTGATTGCAGATGGAAAATGATGCACACACCTTTACATGCAGCAGCTTGCTTTTTGGAGCCTAAATTATTTTCTATTGATAGAGAAGGTGACACTGAAATTATGGCAGGGCTTTTAGAAGCTGTTGAAAAATATGAATCAAATCAAACAATTGCAGCACTAATTAGAAGTCAATTTTGGGTATACAAGAGAGGAGAAGGGATGTTTGGAATGTCAGCAGCCAAATATGACACAGCATATGTACTTGGGTATACATGGTGGATGACCTATGGAGCACAAACTCCTAAGCTACTGTAGAAACCCTAGTTTCCCCCTGTGTCCGTTACTATCTGTTTTTTTGAAAGTTTCTTGAAGTTTTGATTTTTTTGGGTTTTTGGGTTTTCGAGCATAAAATGCAATATGGCAATTTTGCAATAAATTAAGAATAAATTCTATAAAAATTATTTTACTCCGTAAATATCAAACCCTAACACAAATACTGAAGCCAGTTCATATATTATTCTTCTGCAATGACTACAATGAAGATCTTATCACATGCAAAGCAAAAAGGCAATGATATTTAATGAAACCTGGTATTTGCAGCTTGCTGGTAAATGCCTTGAAATGGTACGGCTGCTACAAAATCTCCCTTCTCCCTCTGTTCTATGGTTGCAAATTGACCCAGACTCCTAGGCGCCTCAAATGCTGAAGAATGAAGTCAAAGATGAAAGGCGTTTTGCTCTTTCTTGGAAATACGCCCCTAAATGGATGGTACGGCCTGGTACTGTACAGTACGGCCCTGATATCAGCAGCAAGGAATAAAAATATGGTACGGCTATCCTCTGGATCTCCAAATATGAATTAAATATTGGCGCCTTGATAAAATAATGTCTTCCGGTTGAAAACCCTGACAAAGCTCTGAGATTTGAATCACTGAGAAGCTTGGAGCTGTACGACTGTTAGCAGATGGTACGGCTGCAGCAGCAGCATTAAATGAAATGTACGGCTCTTGTTATGAACTCCAGAATATCAATTAAAGGGCGCCTCAGTATAGAAAACCTTCCTGGATGAACATCTCCCTGAAACCTTGATGAAATAAACTTCTGTAAGCTCTATAATTTCTTCTGAGTGAAGAAATTCCTCTGCAGGCAATAAATCAGGTGTTATTTCACACCCTCTGAACTGCTTCCAATGGAGATGGCTCGTTCCCCAAGGAATTCGAACTTGAAACCCTAAAGTCTCTTGCTCAGATCAAAGTTGATCAGTTTCCAATAACTCAATATGCATAATGGCTCAAATTTCAATGCAAAGCATATATCTCTTTGAAAAGTGCGATTTCCACAATAATAGGAAATCATTAAAATTCGACTTCTCCCTTTTCAATTATTTTCAATAGTCTCAGCTCAAATATTTTATAATAAATTAAATTGTCAATTTGACCCCTTCTGATGATGGCGACCCCCTCAAGTCAAAAATCACTTAAGTTATAATTAATTATTATAACTTTATATTATAATCTCCAATAAATTAATATTTAATTAATTTAATTAAATATTAATATCTCTCCCATTAATCATCCGATGCCTGATCCGTCTAAAGCTGACGAACACTGAAGCGATTCTGAACACTGCCAAATCCATACTGCTAAAAATAGCAGGGGTCCCACACTGACTGCCAAAACTGCTAAAAATAGCAACTAATGCAAAAAGTGTCCGATCGAGCCTGAACGAAAGCCAATTGATCAAAGACTGCCAACCTGAAGCTGAGCAAGCTCCGAAATGACCCTCTATCCAAACTATCAGCCTACAAGGATCGCATGATAGGCTAATCTTACGAACTCTGATGCTCGCCAAAAAAAAGGGGACATTACAGCTACAAAGGTTTGCTATTCGAGTTTTGAGTCAGGGAGCAAGTTCATTAGCTTGTGAGAGGAACTGGAGTTGCTTTGACCACATCCATTCCAAAAAGAGGAATAAATTGTTGTCTGGAAAGTTGGGAGATCTTGTCTATGTTCGCAGCAATTTAAAATTGCTCATGAACAAATCAGCAAAGGACTCTTCCTTACAACAAATTCTTGAAGACATAGCAGCACCAGTTGCAAATGAGCCTAACTTTGCAGATGATGAATTGAGTAGTGACACAGATGATGATGATTTAGCATCTCAGCCAAGTGCTCTTGATGACTTGGAGCTTTTTTGAAGTTCTGAAGTCTTTATTGTTATTGTACCTTTTTGACAAAAGAACATCTTCGCAATTGTAATTTCACATGTTTCTTATGGTTTATATTTTATAAATGTGTCATCTTTTTGTAATGATTCAAATCTATTTATCAATGTTAAACTATTTAGGCAATTGTATGAAGATATTACTTATATTAATAAAAAATAAATAAAAAAATTACATAAGTCGAATTTAATTCGAATTTTATACTTTTCGAATTTTTTCCTTGTTGAATTTCATTCAAATTTCAATGTTGTCGAGTTCAAATTCAAATTCGAACCTGGTGACTTAGTGTGTATATATATAGTTATAGTTATAGTTATTCCTAATTTATATATTTTAAAACTTACTTCCCAGTAATATCCTTGCTAAAACAATATTTATTTCCAATAAATCTTATATATTCCAATTTCTTATTTTTCCTTCTATCCAATCCACTTGATGCTTTCTCCACAAGGAACTTATCTCCCTTTTGTATCTTATTATTGAGGGAGTTACAACTTTTCATAGTTGGAGTCACAACCTTTCACATTAAGAGTCACAAACTTTCACATTAGAAGGAGTCACATCATATGTATTCTTAATTGATTTATTGAATGATATTATGGATGTCTTTCTCAAATGAAATGCTCTCCCTTTTATATCTCCAGTTTGAGGGAGTCACACCTCTTCACCTCAATAGTTACAACCCTTCATCGCTGCATTTGGAGTGTAACAATTTAATTTTAAATAAGTTAATTTGCTAGTATGCTGTCTATTACTTGTAATCAGTCATAATAATTCTTTTCCCTTTTCTTTTCCTTCTAGATCTACCTTCCTTATATACCTTATCTTGCTCAAGGGACACAACTCCTGAAATGTTGGTTGACCATTCTTAACAACTTTATCTTTATTTAATGTCAGTTTGTGTAATATTAGTTATCTTTATTGATTTCTTTTGAAACATAGGCTGCAGACATTTAGGAATAAAACACGACATTAAAGATCGGGAGTTTCATGAGGTAAATGTTTTGTTCGGTATTCACTACAAGTTCAGCATATCTCTTGGTGTAACAATTTAAAATGATGCAAAAATTCTTAATGGGTCTGGATTTACATATGGATATGGATATTCAAATATCCTTATCCGTCATCCTATTCCGCATGATGTTTCCACAACTTGTTCTTTCGTCATTTTCTGAAGTTCATCAAACCTTTGGACTTCTCGCCAAATATATGTCAGGAAGTAGATACTTAATGTATCTTTTTGAATGTCTACATCCGTTTGGAAAATCCACAAGTTCTTCATCTAGGGCTTTGTGGAGATTCAACACAAACGAGGATATTTCACTTGTTAAGCATTAAATGAAACCTTTTTAAATTTGTCATTTTTCGTATTATTAGTGCGTCGTCTAGGGCATTCTACCTAGGTCTTCAAATGAACTGTCATTTATTCAGTCATAGTTTTATCTAAAAACTAGGTTTTTCATAATTACTTTGCCCTGATTACATGATTTAACAAATTAACCTTTGATTTTTCTCGAACAATTGAAGTTTTTCTTTCTTTCAAACTCTTTTCTACTCGATTTCATGAAGAAAATCAAACTTACAAGATGATTCCCTCCAAAACCCAATCTGATAAAGAATTGGTTTTGATTTCTTCAAATAACATCGAATTAAGTGCACGTTTTTTTTTCCTCTTATGAATTTGATTTGAGAGGTAAGATGATTGTGACGGCTTGAAACTCTTTTGCAAAGTGCTTCTTCAATCACCACCTTCTTCACTGACCCATCCTCACTTCACAATGCTTCCTTCTTACAGAAAATGGTTGAAAAATTCGCTGGTTCTAGGCTCTGTTGATCACTGAAGTTGCAAAGGGCTCGCAAAAAATTACTTTGTCAATAGCCGCAATGTATTGAATTAATCAGCAAAATTTGGTTTATACCCTGAGATTAATGAAAATTCGTGTGGTCATTAATTCTGCAGGGTGGGAGGTGCACACCATTAATGTTCGGATGGGAAGGTTTTTGGGTGCCTTTCTACGACTTTTGCAGAGTTTTGAACTGCATATTGCTGTGGATATTTGGTGTTCAAAATGTCTATATCCAACATCCATCTCCACACAAAAATTCCTCAACTTACTTCCTTTGTTATAGTTCACCTTGCAGGAAACGGTATTGGATCCGGATGTGGATGTGAAGGAGTGACTTATATCCGGTCCAGTTAGGAATTGTATTTCCACAAACTGCTATCTTCAATACCTTTTGTTAATTTTCTTATTCGCACGAAAGTTATGGTTGGCGAGATATTACAAAGCTAGTATAAGGTCGAATTTCCACTAAGATTATTTTTCACCTTATTTTAATCTTTTGAGGGTTTGCGGAGAAAATGCAGACATCGAGACATTTAGGCAAAGTAGGATTATGTATGGTAGTGGGTGTAAAACCTGCAACTTAACATTATTCTTCTAACAAGCAACTTGAGAATCTTTCAAGGGATCTTAAGGCAACATTGGTTACTCCTCTAAGGCATGATGATCTCTGATAAGATTAATAACCAAAGAAAATTAAAATCAAACGCCTTTTCCAAATGTCTAGCAAGTAGAGAAAAGCTGAGACCGGAGCAAAAACCTAAAAGCTAAGCAGAAAGAGGGGAGCATATTGTGAAAGGCATAACAAGTAGGACGTAGCAGCTTTGTGGTACGTTTGTGGGTGACCAAGGTTAATACCATAAGAATGTACGCCAAGCTTTCCCAACTGCATCAAAGGCAACATATAACCTCACCCAAGATCTATCCAGCGAAATTTACAATACATTGAAATATTTAGTATTACAAGTATCACTACGTTATGACAGTAAATCTTGAACATAGGAGAGTCTCTGCTCCATAATTTTTAAAAAAATTGAGAACAAATTTGTTTACCTGGCGAGAGAGGCAGACTGATTCTGAAGAAACTGCTCTTCGAATTATCTAACAGAATGATATCATCCTCCCGAGGCATAATTGTATATGGATGGATACCCAGCTCATGGCCATAAAGTACAGTATCCACTGTGTACCCATCTTCCAGTACCAGAGAAGATTCTGTAAAAAGGAAAGGAGAATCTCAACTCATTCATATACATACAACACAGTTTTTGGGATACCATACTAGTTTTTCAAAGTTATAACCTACTCGTAAATACACAAACAGGAGTAAGTGGCATGGCAAATATATCTGAAAATTTAAACAAATATATCACTGCATACAAATGTAAGGTACCTTCAGCTTTCACGAAGCTTGACATGAATATCAAAGCTAAGAACATTGTGTAGTAAGCCATTTGTAGGAGGAAAAACAGCACCAACGATATTATATTTGTCCTTTAGAAAACAAATTGAGGGTTTCTAGCAGATCTCACAGGACTTCTTCAGAAGCATGAAATGAGGAGGCAAAAACGATGGCAACAGTGGGCAGAATGGATATCAACTTTATTCTTTGAAAGAAATGAAAGCTTGTATGATTTAAATATCAATTGTGGGTAAGGAGGATCGAAGAATATTGACTGATATATTTAAGTCTTTTTGACAATGCCTTAACCATATAACAAGTTTTTACTGCTTTATTCTTTACTTAGTTATTAAGGTTCTTGTCGTGGTCTTCTTTACTTTGTTTTTTACTTTAGTTATTAAGATTATTCTTGTTGTCTTTTTTACTTTACGTTTTCCTTTTCTTATACTTATAATTTTATATATTTGAGTATCTTCAAGTTTGAAATGACAGAATATTTTTCTCATTACATAAAATGGCATATTTTTATTTTTTTAGTTTAATTTTTATTTTTTTTAGTTTAATAATCTTATCATGTTAGGAATATTAATGTATTCAATGCATTCAATTTTTTAATTAGCTTAGTCAATGATGAGTATATAATTATTTTAGAAATGAACAACACTCTTATAGTTTACTTAAAGTCTTTTGACAATGCCCTAAAATCATATAACATATTTTCACTGCTTTATTCTTAACTTAGTTATTAAGATTATTGTTGTTGTCTTCTTTACTTTGTTTTTTTCTTTTCTTATAATTTTAACTTAACATATTCGAGTATCTTCAAGCTCAAAATGAACGAAATATTTTTTCAATTACACAAAATTGCATATTTTTTATTTTCTAGTTTAGTAGTCCCTATCATGTTAGGAATATTAATGTATTCAATGCATTCAATTTTTTTATTAGTTTAGTCAATGATGAGTATATAATTATTTTAAAGATGAACAACACTCTTATAGTTTAGATTTAATTTTCTAATTTAAATAATTGTAAAAATGTCATTTATCTTTCTTTCTATTGATTCATGTTGGGAACAATCACCCTATTAATGGCTTGAATGACATGAGCACTATTATATACATGATAATAATCATTTTCTATTGTGAAGTGGCAAGATAATTACATTGTTAACTTTAAAATTATTTTGTCTCCTTGAATGACATTTTTAATGTCACTCAACCTATACATCAAGTTATGCACAAATAAAATTTAATATTTTTTAATTGATGAATCTTTTGGTTCATTTTTGTCTCATGCTTTGTTCATTGCCATACATTCAATTAGTATAAAATTTGTTCATAAATGCTTCATTTTGGATTCAATGTTACAACTTGAGTTTTTTCCATGGGTGAATGTTATAGGTCAAAAATGTCTTATGAATATCTATGGCATCCACAAATATAACAAGACTTGTAGTAGAAAAATTCTCGAACATAGGAGCTAAAGTCAAGACAATAAGAATACAAATTTAGAGATATCTAGAACTCACTTTAATTGTTAAAAACATGTTGTTGAATACTAGAGTGTCATACAAGACAAGGAGAGGAGGTCATGTCATTGGTTTAGCACCAACTATTGTTATGATAACAACGTTTATCAAATGCATTTTTTTTTGTATAGATATTGTATGAACAGCATATGAGTACAAGGAGATCATTAGCAGATTTTACATCGATTGACAACCCCCAACCAAAAAAATTACAACTTCTTTATGCCCCCCCCATTACATATACAAAATAGTATTGCTTTACATCACACTACTATTTGCATTAGAGCTTTACATTACACCATTGTTTTATGTTGTAAAAGGGAACCACTGCCTGACAAAATGGGCCACTTTGCTAACGAGGAGAACCACTATGCAAACTACCCACAATTGTTGTGTTGCTAAGGGAACCACTACATGTTGACCACCAACTGAAAATGTTGAAGCATTGTTGTCCACCAACAAAAAGGAACCAGAACATGCCAAAAAGTAACCAAGGTTGCCAATATTTTTTATGTTGGGAAATGGTGGAACATCTTCACCCTAACTATCCTTAGGTATCTTCTCATTAAATTATTTTTGGAAGAACTCCAAGGCTCTAAGGAAAATTTTGGTAGTATGTTGCCAACTATGCCCAAAATTGACCTCCTAAAGCTTCATTGGCATTGTACCCTCCTCCAAGAACTTTAGGAACTTGAACTTAAAAAATTCTATTGTCATTGATACCAGTACAATAGTATTATACAAAGTGGGCCTTTTATTAGACTCAATAAGTGTCCTCTTTTCCCCATTAAACTTTTCATCATTTCTCTCTTTCCAAATACCCCAAAGAATTTCAGTAGATACAAAAATCTAGAACAAAGTTAGCTCTTTCCCTAATTTATTGCTTTTGAAAGAAAGAATCATGTCAGGTTTGGGCTTGCTATTAGCATCCTAGATGTCTTGGTTATGGCTAAACAGGTTCCAAGTTTCCTTTGCATATATACACTCAAAGAAAATGCGAATTATTATTTTTAGCACCCTACAAAGGCTGCATATTTCTATGTCATCTAAACTTATCTTACAAGGTAGTCTCTACAATATTAGGAGTCATCTAAAGAAAGCCTTCTTTAGCTCAGTTTCTTTATACCAAGTGTTTCTTAGTGCCTTTGACCATTCATTTTTACTCAACATGAGATTCCAAACCTTGTTTAGGTGGTTAAATGTTTCTTGTTGATTGGTGAGTGTGTTGTATACTATCTTTGCATTGAGTTTGGTGAGTTTGGTTCCCTCACAACATTTAAACTATTTATATTGCTCTTTGTTGTGTAAGCAATTGATGTTAATCTACATACATGATTTTTTTAGAATTGAATAAGTTCTCCAATTGGTTGTCGAAAAGTTAAACTCTGCACTTAATTGGTTCTAGTCTTTTAGCAACCCATTCTCAAAGATGTCAGAGAAGTTCCTTATGCCTTTGCTAGCCTAGTTCTTGCGTGAGCACCCTTGCAAGAGTGTTAGAGGTTTACCATTATGCACAAGGTTCCACCAAATTGATCTATGAGTGGATAGTGTACAATTCATAAAGAATTTGGAGTCTGAAATGTGTTTCTTAGCATGTTTCCATGCTTTCCATATACTCTTAAACACCATCAACCCCCCAGGGACAATAGGGTGATGGTTGTTGTGCTCCACCTTTTAGAGGATGGAACACATAAGAAAGGGGTGTCCCTTCCTGTTTCACTCTAGTTCATTCAAGGAAACCCTTGAGATCTCAATCTAATTATCCAATTAGGAAAAGAGATTCGCTACAAGGTCTCCTTGGGTGTGATTAAAAGGGGGGTTCGCCACTAAGAAAATGCTTAGAAAGAAGGAAATGCAAGTAATATGCAAATCTAGCTATGTAGCCTAGGAAATGAAACTCAAAATCAGAATAATAAACTGTGAATAAACAAAGAAGTACTTAGAAGACTGGAGATGCCTAAAACAAGGTTTGCAATCTCAAAACTATGAATTTTGTTGTGAACTAAGACTCATACGCCAAACTAGGCAATTTAGTCCCAATTTAGAGTTTTGGATTGAATCTGGAATTTGCAATTGGTAAACCAGGATCTACAGGAAATGTCTGAAAAGTGGGATACTAGGACTCATGCCCAAGGTGGCAATTTAGTCCCAGTATTAGGCTTTTTCTAAAACTTCGGTATCCTGTAGTAATCTTCTATAGCTTCTCTCTTGTTCTATCTTTAAGTCTAAAACTTTGAATTTTGGCTTGTAGGTGACTTTTTGTGAAGATGACAACTTTCTTCAATCTTACAACTTCATCTTCAAAGGATCTTCAAGTTCCAAATCACCTAGATATGCAATCACACATGTAGAGGGAGAAAAATATTGTTTTGTTAGTGGATAGGGGTTTGCCTTGGTCAAACCCTGTTTTGGTAATCAAACCTTGAAATGAAATGAAATAGAATGAAGGAATGATGAATGAACAAATATATTATGTTGTAACTCACCAAACCCTTAAGATAAGGTTGCAATCTTGTATGAAATGGCTAGCATGAATGTAGATCTTGACTCTTGATTATATGTTATGAATCCTTACTTGAATGCTTGCTTGAATCATGAAAAGCCTACATCACAAATGCTAACTCAAAAACACACATGATGCATGATGACTTTGACATGATGCTTGATTCTTGAATATAGCTCTAAAATGCTTGATAATCAGCTCTTGAATGACTTTGAATGCTCTTAAATGCTCTTGATCTCATAAAATTACTAGGATACTTGCTCATAAAAGTTGCTAGGAGAAATTATGTGAAACAACCTTGTATTTATACTTGTTTATGCCAAATTTCCCAAAATTACAACACTACAAGCTGACATCAGAATTAGGAGAATAAAATCCCACCAAGAATTTAATTCAAAATAGGTCCAAGATAAAGCAGGACTCATACGCCAATTGTGGTGTATGAGTCCCTGTAGCCTAGGCTTGGGACACAAATTTCAAGAAATTTTAAGTTTTATGCCATATTTAGGATCAGGCCTCGAGACTTGGGTGGGACATATACACCCAAGGTGGCGTTTGAGTCACAGATCACTAAATATGGGACACATAACCCAAATCATGAATTATGATTGGTCATTAGTTAAGTGGCAGGATTATCCTTAGAGAAATGCATTAAATGAGGCTTGTGGATGCAAAATAGGGCCAAATAAGGCATAAAGAAGCCTAATTTTAGCAGAGAGGGCCCAAACAAGTGTGAAAATGTAAAGGGATACATTTTTCTACACTACATTTAGCCCCCACTTTAGTGAGAGGAGGAACTTGCTTCAAACTCACACTAAAATAAACAAAATTGCATCAAGATGGGTCCAAATGTAGCAACGCTAGTGAGATAGGATGACAACAATCAAGAGGGTTGCACAAGCCCCCAGGATCAAGATCCTATGGCAAACCAACATAGGCACAAAGGAACACACATGTAAATGATGTATGAAGCAACAACAAGATACAAGCATAAACTGCCAAAGACATAAAAAATAATGAAAAGGAAAAAGGAAAGGTGGATCAAGCCTTGGCTATTTGTCCAAGAACGTTTACAAGTGGAACATGATGTCCACTATGCAAACCAAACACACACTCACAAGGGCTAGTGGAACCTCGGGCTATCCACTAGGTGAGCCCCTAAAGAGGTGAGACACATATGCACGCAACTAATATGTACTCACACACACAAGAAAGTGGCAATGGGAAATTAATGCCTAAATTTGGCTCCCATATGCTAACCATACTAAAGTTATACCTCTTAATAACTTTGATAAAGTTCCACACAATACGAACAACAAGATCCATGAGGCAAGCAAAACTTCGTATGCTATGACCCATGAACAAACAAGATGGCTCCATAGGGAAGCAAAGTGTATTATGCAAGGTGGCCATATAACAAATATTGTAAATGCAAAAGTAGTGTAAATACAATTCCAATGAGTTTTTCTTAGTTCATGTAAGGTCTTAACTTAGGGATCATTGTGCCTAATGTCTCCAATAGAGGACCAATTGAAGAATAAAAGATTCGCAAGTTAGGGAATGCAGTGTGTTGTATCAAGCCACTAAGAGGAATATAATTTGTTAAAAGAGATCACACTCTTGAGGGACATCACACCCAATGTCACCACAAAGAGAAAGACACATCACATGAAGTAAGAAGACTACACAATGAAATGTGAGTTGTAAAATGAAAAGGAATAATGCCAATGTATGCAAACTAGTGATTTGTGACATTTTTTTTGTAGATTCTAAAAAAAAAATCAAAATTTTTGGAATTGGATTGCATTTCTTTTTCCATCTCCTTTGAAAAATAGTTTTTTTTTCAGTAAACACCATTTTTAAGGAGTGATGTCACCGTATACAACATAACTTTTTTTCCATGAAGGATGAAATTCTATTTTTTTCAAATTTAGATTTGTAACTACAATATCTAGCACTTTCATTTGGTTTCATAGTGTTTTAGTGAATATTTTTTTCTTAATCAAGTTTCGAAGTCAAACCAATTACAATTCAGACATTAACGGATTGTATACAATATAACTTTTTTTTGTATGTATCGAAATTCTTTTTTTTTTGTTGGATCAAGGACTTCAATATCTAGTGCACTGATATTTTTCAAAAAAAAAAATGATAATCTGCTATTTTTCCACATGTGGAGAACATAAAGCTTGATTTTCAGTGAAAAAGCTACATTCACAAGAAATAAAAAATAAATATAATAATTAAATTAAATTTATTTAAAATTATACTTTTTGGGAAGCTTATAATAAGGACTACATACTTATAAAAAATAAATTTTAAATAATTTCATTTGATCCCCCAAAAGGTAAATCAAAAGTGGTTTTTTATCATCATTTTGATAGGTGTAAAGGAGACTCCATTATAAGTATGGTTTAAAACTAGCAAAGTTCTATCCAAGGAGGCTTGATCTAAGGTGGTTCGATCAAAACCCTCTTCAATTGGAATTCTTTAAATGGAACTTTTCAAAGCTTAAATCATTATATTTTCTAAAACTATGTGATTTCAACAAAAATCAGGATCTCCCATAAATTGTAAACCACTATTGTGGGATCACCCTGGCCATATAAAAAATATTGTAAATGAAAAAGTAGTTTAAGGTACGTTTAAATGATTTTTTCTTAGTTCATGTAAGGTCTTAACTTAGGGATCATTATGCCTAATGTCTCCAATAAAGGACCAATTGAAGAATATAATATTTGCAACTTAGGGAATGCAATATGTCGCATCAAGCCACTAAGAGGAATATAATATGCTAAGAGAGATCACGCTCCAGAGAGACGTCACACCCAATGTCACCACAAAGAGAAAGACACATCACATGAAGTAAGAAGACTACACAAGGAAACGTGAGTTGCAAAATGCAAAAGAATAATGCCAATGTATGCCCCCACTTTAAAGAAATTGCTAAACACCATGTTGTGAGCAATTACTTTAAAGTAGCAAATGATAAATGCCAACAATAAAGAAGACATGAGAGATTATTTTGAAATCCCTATGCCAAGTCATATGTTTCTAAATAAAGCTATGTCATGAAAAAGGGGTTTCCCCCAAAATGAAATCCCAAAATTAGATAAGGGATCCACGGATTTAAGGTAAGTATATCTTTGCTACAATGTTACTCGAGAGTTAAAAAATGTCATCATTCCCTAAATACTCATGGAACAGGAAGAATGACGCAAAGAGAGCGAAAACAAAGAAAAGCTTTTGGGTCGACATGGAAGATACCTAAATGTCTCGATGCCTTCTGTCATCTCTAAAAGGAAAACACAACAAAAAAAAAAGATAAAGGAAAAGCTTTTTGGGTCAACATGGAAGAGACCTAAATATCTTGATGCCTTGAATCATCCCCAAAAGGAAAACAAAAGACAAAGAAAATATAAAGGAAAATCTTTTGGGTCAACATGTAAGAGACCTAAATGTCTCGACGCCTTGCATCATCCCCAAAAGGAAAAAATAAGACAAAGAAAAAATAAAGGAAAAGCTTTTGGGTCAACATGAAAGAGACCTAAATGTCTCGATGCCATGTATCATCCCCAAAAGGAAAAAACAAGACAATAAAAAGATTTACAACATAGAGAAGAATTTACATATAGAGGAATGCACAAAGAGAGAGAGACTTCAAACAGAACAGTACAGGGATATCACATTATGCACATGCAATCCATAAAAGAAACATGAAAAAGAAAATAAAAACAAGAATAGTAAGGCACATGCGAGTCGACCTATTATCAAGTCATCTGCATCCCAATCTTTTTCATCATATACGAAAGGTGGACAACTAGTTAAAGGGACAACACCAAATGCCAAAACTAGGACAAGGCTATCTAATTCTTTCCCCCACTATGTGCAAGACAAGAATGAGCTGAGGTAGGTGGTGAGAAAGAGCTCCTTGCATTTTGAAATCATTTGCAATGAATGTAAAGCATGTAATAGTGAGCATATTATAATACTACAACTATTATATGGCAAGGAATGAAAGTACATGCTTTAAGGGATTATTTCTATGATATCAAACTTTTTAAATATTTATTTTAAAGCATGACATTCATCAATACTATGTCCAAGAACTCTATGGTATCAACAATGTGGAATGTTTGTGTTCTTAGGATATGGTTTTGGATGTTATTTCATGTGTGGTAATGTTATAATTCCTTGGCTTAGAAGTATGTGTAAGGTTCTTTTAGTTGCAGGCATGGGATAAGGGAACTTTAGCTTCTTTAATTTGTAAGGTTTTTGTTTATTGCAAGATTCACCAATATCTTGAGTTAGATGTTGAGGAGGAGGACCTAAGATGATCCTATCATAATTACAGGGCATTGATTGTTCTTTAGGAAGGAGGAAACTTATGTTGAGAGGAGGATATTGATATCATATGCCTTTGATATCTTCAGTTGGTATTTGCTCTAAAAGTTGATGAATTACATGTTCGCTTGTTGTATCACATCATTTTTTTCTTAAGATTGTGAATCCTTTTCCATATGTCTCTTCTATGTTGATAGGAGTGTTTGTCACATTTGTTAACATAGGATTGTTGAATTTTTGCTTGATTAGAGGTGCTAGGTTCACCAATTATAGGGATCTTAGGTTCAACTTGTGTCTCAATTTCAAATTGTAAAGGACAAACATCTCAAGTTGTGTTGGTTGTTTCATAGAAGGATAAAAGGATGCATTAATCTCAAGGTTGTTAAGGCAATCTTTTATGAATTTTTTCATGCTATCATCATCTTTTCCAATGATGTCAATTTCACGAGGAGGACATGCATTAGGAGTTGATTGAGCATGAGTGAGTTCAATTTCATTAGGGTCATTTCCAAAAGTGTAGCTTGACACATCCACTAATGATTTCAAGGACATCCAAAGCTTACCAAAGAACATATGGACATGATGAAATGTAATGCAATGACTAAGAATGAAGTGCAATTTTTATATTCTACACAAAGTAATTTGTTGATTACACTATGCAACAATTTGAAAATGAAATGTTGTAAATGCAATTTTGAATTTAAGAAATGCACGAAATGAATTGAATTAAGATAGGTATAATGAAATGAATGAAATAGAAACTCAATAAACTAAAAAAAATATCTAATAACATTAAACTAAAACACATAAATGAAACTTTTAATGGTATAAAATGCAGATTCAAGTCTAATATGGGACTAAATTGCCCAAAGGGGTGTATGAGTCCCAATTAGGGTTTTTGAAAGGTTAAAATGCTGAACACAACAAAAATTTCCCATAAATTAGGTAAGACAACTTGTATCGGGACTAAATTGTCCTGAGGAGAAAATGAGTCCCATACTAGGGTTTTGACACTAAATTCAACAAATTGTGAGTGGCTTTTAAGGTTTTTGGTTTGTATTTTGTCTTGGTTGTTTGCAATTATAGATTTTATGTTCGAAACTAAATGATTTAAGATGTAAAGTTGCAACCTATATGCACTTTTCACTAATGCAAGATTTAGAAGCCCTAAATGCAAATTAACTAATGCAAAGTTAATGTAAGCTATATCTAGGACTGAGATGCAATCCAAATAAAAAATAAAGGGTTCGAAGGCTAGGCTCATGAAAATGAACCGAAGGAAATAGGTTCTCTGCCTTTTAGGAGATGGAACACATAAGCAAGGGGGTTCCCTTCTTATTTCACTCTAGTTCATTCAAGGAAACCCTAGACATTCAACCTAATGATCCAATTAGGAAAAGAGATCGCTACAAGGTCCTTGGATGTGATTAAAATGGGGGTTTCACCACTAAGAAAATGCTTAGAAAGAATGAAATGCAAGTAATATGGAAATATAGCTATGTAACCTAAGAAATGAAAGTCAAAATCAAAATAATAAATTGTGAATAAATAGAAAAGTACCCAGAAGACTAGAGATGCTTAAAATAAGGTCTGCAATCCTGAAATTATGACTCTTGTTGTGAACTAGGACTCATATACTAGACTGGGAAATTTAGTCCCAATTTAGGGTTATAGGATAAATCTGGAATTTGCAACTAGTAAACTAGGATCTACAGGAAATGACTAAAAAGTGGTATACTTGGACTCATATGCCCAAGGTGGTGATTTAGTCCCAGTATTAGGGTTTTTCTAAAACTTTCGTATCTTATAGTGATATTCTATAGCTTATAGATCCTATCCGATCTTTGAGTCTGAAACTTTGAATTCTAGCTTGTAGGTGAATTTCCATGAAGATGACAACTTTGACAACTTTCTTCAATCTTGCAACTTCGTCTTCAATGGATCTTCAAGCTCCAAATCACCTAGATTTACAATCACACATTTAGAGGGAGAAAAATTTTGTTTTGTTAGTGGATAGGGGTTTTCCTTGGTCAAACCCCATTTTGGTAATCAAACCTTGAAATGAAATGAAATATAATGAAGGAATGATGAATGAACAAATATTCTATGTTGCAATTCACCAAACCCTTGAGATAATGGTTGTAATCTTATATGAAATGGCTAGCATGAATGTAGATCTAAAGACTCTTGATTGTATGTTATGAATCTTGACTTGAATGCTTGCTTGAATCATGAAAAACCTACATCGCAAATGTTAGCTCAAAAACACACATGATGCATGATGACTTTGACATGATGCTTGATTCTTGAATATAGCTCCAAAATGCTCTTAAATGCTCTTGATCTCATGAACTTATTAGGATACTTGCTCATAAAAGTTGTTAGGATAAATTATGTGAAATAACCTTGCATTTATACTTGTTTATGCCAAATTTCCCAAAATTACAACACTACAAGCAGACATCAGATCTAGGAGAATAAAATCCCGCCAAGAACTAAATTCAAAATAGGTCCAAGATAAAGTGGGACATATGCCAATTGGGGTGTATGAGTCCCTATATCCTAGGCTTGGGACACAAATTTTAAGAAATATTAAGTTCTATGCCTATTCAAGATCAGGCCCCAAGACTTAGGTAGGACCCATACACCCAAGGGAGCATATGAGTCCTAGATCACTAAATCTAGGACACAAAACCCAAACAACTATCTATTATTCAAAATACTATTTATATACTATAAATTTCTAGTGTTTTTATTTACATTTTTTATGTTTCTATATAGTTAGTTTGCAATATACAAACAACTTTTTATTCTACAACATTTAACTTAGTCTATGTACCATTTATTATGACTACAATATTTATTAAGAGAAAATCAACATCCCATACATATTATTTTAGCAAATTTGTTGAGAAGACTTAGGTTCTATTTTATTAGTATTATTAAAAATAGTATATTCTTGGTTTCTTAGTTTTGTAATAAATATTAGTTTTAGAAACTTCTTATTCTTTATGTATGTAAAGCTTCATTATTATTTTTTATGTTTTTGATTGGTAAGTTGTGGGGTTAGGGCCCACTCCTAATATATGAACAAATAAATAATAAAGACGGATTCAAACCCACAAATGGGGAGCACAAAGAATAACAAAACTAACTAAATAATCTTAAAGAGAGATCAAATAACTAAAAGAGAGTTCAAGGCAAAGACATTGACAGGAAAAAAAATTGATGTTATCACCAAGACTGTAGAAACAACCACCCAATAGGAACATCTCATTTAACCTTTTTGGCTACTCCCTTCCCCATGCTCCTAGTGAGGAGGGCATCCATTTTCCACTGAGTTCCTTCATTAACTACATCTCTCCCTTTGATACAAAGCTTCTCTACTCCATACTTGCATCCTTTCTTCCTTTTGGTTGGGAATTTTGGTTTGGAGATGCCACTAGCAATTTGGGAAATGGTTCATTTTTTATTAGAAAAACCATTTCAACTAAATCCAACTAATCATAAAAAATCATCCATATCTTCCATGAAGGGCCAAGAGCCCTCAGAATCAAACCCATATCCAACCACCTCATTAAGATGTAAATGACCCTAAGGGCCAGTAATGTGTTGAGAGGGAGGTGGCTCTATGGAAACACCAATGAGCATAGAGGAGGGCTATTCCAAAGGAGTGGAAACAACAATAGGGGCTTCTAGAGTAGGCTTGGTTCCTCATGATTAGACATAAAGTTCCCATGATTATGCCAAATGAAATTTGTGTCAGGATTACTAGGCTTCTTGATCCACTTTTTGAAGTTGAATCACCTTGTAGAGATTGAAATAAAAGAGCAGCCAACAACCTTATGGCCAATCTTGTTGCAATGATAACACCTAAAGGGGAGACCATCATAATTAAGGTGTTAGGTTCGGGTGCCTCGAGAAGAATTGATCAAAATAGAATAGTGCACTGGCTTAGAGATGTCAATGATGGAACACACCCTGGTGTATCTGCATTGGGGAGCAACTAAAACCAATTCCTTCACAAAGGAACCAATCTGCTTGATCAAATTCTTAATGAGATTCGACACCCACACTATCAATGGAAGGTTATATGGTCTAATCCAAATGGGAATTGAAGTGATCTTAGCCACAGTAGGATCAAAGAAGGGTGACCGAGATGAAATGAAAAGGCCCAATTGTCTATAAAACCAAGGACCATTGTGCTTGATAAGATTGCAATCCTCCATAAAAGTGAAACAGAGCAGGAATAAACCAAAATCCAAAATTTCAATGTTGGGAGTAGATAGGTTGCTCTAAGTTACCTTCATCCAGTCGACAAATTGATTAATCAATGGTCGCTTACTTAGGCTTCCAATTGAAATAGATCTATTCCCAATATCAACAATTACATCATAGATGCTTGAATCTGAAATATGAAAATCCACTAGGTCTTTCACCAACCAAACTTCATATTTTTCCATCATGTAGAATTGCAAGCTAGTTGGAGCAGCTTATGGAGATATTGAAACTGCCAAAGACAATTCATGTGATGGCTTAGGGTTTTCCTTGAAACTTGCAATTTGTAAAATTCAATGCAGGTGTGGTAAGGGTTTTATTGATTTTTGCAGCCCTCGATGAAGAGAGGAGATGATGACTAGGGATCAATGGGTGAAGGATTAGCTGGCAGAAGGGCCAACTAAATTCCCACCTTTGGAGCCCTAGGTGGTTCGAGACTCCACCTCTAGGATTTATCTTGTACAGTGCCCTTCTTAGCTATCTTCGACTTCCCCTTTTGGGCACCTCTAGCATCCACCACAATTGCAAGTGTGAAGCATTGAGTTTATCCTATTCTAAAGGTGCAAAACAACTATTATGCAATAGAAAGAAAAAACAAGGAACACCTCAAAGATTAGCCTAAGGAATTGATAACACAAAGAAATAAAATGAAATAAAGATTGCAAATGATTATACCTTCTTTTTTGTTGAATCCCGTGGTTGGCCCTTGATTTTGTATGCTTTTGTGCTCCTTGGATGGCTATGGAGATGGCTAAATGCAAGATGAACAATATGATAAATGCAAATGCTAGAGACTAAGTGGCTTGACTAAATGGCTAAGATAATGCTTACAAACTGAGTGATCAATTTGGTAGCATAAGGGTGCAAAATGACTAAGTGTTCTAAAATGCATTAGAAAAGGGGGTATTTATAGAATAATTTGAATTCTTTGACGATTGAGATTAAGCCACCAAGGCCAAGATGAAGGGCTATGGTGAGTTGAGGATTCACAAGCCCTCACATCTTGACATGTGGAGGGTGAAGTGGCCTAGGATGTGATGATGTGTAAATGAGGTGAAATAAGGACAAGTGATGTGGAGGAAGGACAAGTACCTTGCAAGTGCCTTGGGGGATGAGAAGATTACCACAAAAAGGAACTTCTTGTCCCCAAGTGAGAATGAAAATGACTTTTGAGGAATTTTAGAATTCCTCAAAAATCTGCATGGGGAATGAGAAAGTAGTTGGAGAAAATAAATGTGAATTAAAAATTCACATGGAGAAGAGAGGAACCTAGGGTGAATAAATGTGAATTAAAAATTCACATGGAAGAGAGGGTCAATGCTAAGAAAGGCAAATGAAAAGGGTTGACTAAAACGGCATGCTAAATGTGGCTAATGACTTTGATTAAGGTTGTGCAAACACATGATTAGGAGTATTAATTAAAGATTAGAGGCAAGTGGCAAAATATGGAGGATGTGACATTAATCCCAGATTAAGGGTGTGCACACTATAATCATGAATTAATTACATTAATTCAGATTAGGGGAGGATTATGGAGGATGTGACAAGGAGAGAGAAAAAGAAGAATTTTTTTTAAATTGATTTAAAAATACTTAATGACAAAATTAAATAAATTGATATATTTATTTAATTTAGAGAAGCAAAGGGGATAAGGTAAAGTATTTAATTTTTTAATTAAACACTTTAGAAACCTTAGGCAGAAAATAAAATATTAATTAAATCAATTATTCAATTAATATTGACGAAAAAGACGAATAGAGTAAACAAATTTGACTATATGGAAGTGGTCAAATTTAGATGTCTACATTTTTCCCCTCTTTGAAATATTGTTAGAATAACAATGTTTCAAAGAAAAGAAAATGCAGATGACTCTATAGAGGAAGCGACTAGAAAATGATGCCCCAGAATGGGGAGAGGTGTGTAAGATGCCCAAATAGAGGGGGGATGAATGAGGATTCCCCAATATTGTGAGGGAATGACCATGATAGAGGAAATGGAGAGAGTGGTAGGGTATTCCCCCTCAAGAGGGTGACTGGGGAAGAAAAAGGGGGCCCCAGATGATTTCTTGATAGGAGAAAATGGAAGGTACGGTTGGAAAGAGCTTGAAAATTTGAGCATGTTTTCCTTTTGAATGGAGTCAAATGGACGTACGGTTTGCGAATGGTGGCCCCAAGGAGTTAGGGAATTAGTTGGAGGATAAAAAGGGCAAATAAAAGGTAAAAATACCCCTTAGTTTAAAAAGGTTAAAAAAAAGGGGGGGAAAATGATTAAAAGATAATTTTAGAAATTACCTCACCTCATTTGCACTGTAGTAGTTGAGAGAAGAGGAGAGGAGAGGAAGAAGATGAGGAGTGACGATAATGAGGGATAACGAGATAGACATCATCCACTGTGTGGACGAGGTGCGGAGATTCCACTACGAGTATGCAATGCCTTGCCAGGTTAGCAACAAAACCCCTCTCGTGTATTTTAAGCAATTTTAATATGTTTTGAAATTTTTATGCAAATTTTAAAAAAATGGGTTTTGTTTTTGGGATAGAGGAGGAAAATGGGTAGGAAATAAAATTTTGATTTTTGGTTGGGTAGGCAATTGGTGGGTGTTTGATGGCGGGCATTGTCTCAGGAGGGGCGAGTTTGCCCCACTGTGGGGTGGCGTTGCCCTGGATTATGACAGGTCCGCCCTGGCGCGGGGTGGCCGCCCTGACCTAGGGCAGGTCCGCCCCTCGAAAGAGGGTGCAATGGGTAGGTCTACCCCTCTATAGGGCAGGGAGGGAGGAGGAAAAAAAGAAACGAAGAGAGGGAAACAAGAGATGTCCTAGGGCCGAAAATAAAGTGATCTAACAATCGAGTGAATATGGATGCAAAATTTTGACCGAGTACAGACACATGAGCGTCACTCAGATGTATTGGCAATGATTATAGCAGTTATGACCAGAGTAGATCACGCAACATTGGAGCATGCAAGATTATTAAACTTTCTACACTTTCTGACGTTGAGAGCTCATCGAGCGATGTTGATGGAACTGATAGAGAGATGGAGTTTTGAGACGTCGACCTTTCATCTTCCTACAAGGGAGATGACAGTGACACTTGAGGATGTATGGCGCATCCTAAGGCTTCCCATAGTAGGGTGGTTAGTGAGTGAGGTGGTGTCTAGAGGAGTGGAGTTAGATTACACTACCTCGGTGCTTTTTGGATGAGATGATCTGCCCATTCAAAAGGGGCAGTTGGATTTGGATAGATGCCTATCACTGGGGGTGCCACCCTTACCATTATATATGTGCAGATTGATTAGTGGGATATTGTTACCAGAACATAGTAGGTAGTTCTACAATCTATGGTTCATGGAGGTGGTTCAACATATTGTCGAGTGGCAAGATGGACAGTTCTTGTGGGGCTCGTGTTTATTATCACATTTATACAAAGATATGCATGTGATCTACTACCGGGGGTCATTGAGTTTGATACACATGACTCTATTACAGGTTTGGGGATGAGAGCATATTATGGTTGTGAGGCCGCTAGTGGTGAGGAGAGGATAGGAGGATGATAGAGAGCCTATTGCTTGGGGGTATGGGGAGGCTAGTGGTTGGGTGTTGCATTAAGAAATGCCTGAGATATGGACGGATGGAGGAGAGTGTTTGATGACATGTAAAGGTGGATATAGTATGGCAGGCATATATGGTGTGATAGTTTAGGGGATGGAGGGATGAGGAGATGAGGCATGAGGGCTATTTTATGAGCAAATGTGTTTTGATTGGGAGTCTGCCTCGCATAGTGGAGGCTCATTGACTAGACAAAGTCGTGAGGCAATTTGGGCTGAGATTGGATATTCTGGCACCTCCCACCATGTTTTGTTAGCTCACTAAAGAGTGGCCATGGGGAGGCCCTATTACGCCTAGGGGTGCCAAAGAGGCGTGGGTGGTGACATATCAGGTTGCCTACCCAAGGAGGGTTGAGGGGGTTGAGGATGCAGGAGTGACATTGCGGTATGCCCGGTGGTTCTGCAACCACTAGTGGGATAGGATTACACCTATAGTGCCTATAGTGTGAGTGTTAGGGTTTGGATCAGAGGATGAGTGTTGGTTGGCTAGGGAGGCAAGAGAGAGATAGGAGCAGAGGGAACAAGAGGTAGGTGGGTCAGGGGGCAGTAGGGGTATGCGGGGGATGTCAGATAGTAGGGTGGAGGAGAGGATGAGGTTGGGGCTATAGGACAGTCGGAGGGGAGGAGGAGGAGGAGACATTGGAGGAGGGCTAGAGTGAAGATGGATGTGGGTGAGGGGATGGATGTGGCATGATAGGAGGATGGGAGAGGTCCCTAGAAAGATGTGGCATGACAGGAGGATGCCCGAGTGGGCCAGAGGTGGAGATGGTGTGTGAGGTGGAGGGAGGAGCTACACAATAGGCAGTCCTAGGTATCAGGGTACAGTGGAGAAGAGTTCAGGTCAAGGTGAAGCAGGAGGAGGTGGGGGCCGTAGGACAACAAGACAAGACATAGGAAGAGATGGAGGCCAGAGGTTAGCCAGAGAGGATGTCGAGGAGTAGACGACGAAGGAGGGTTTGGACAAAGATTGGGGCAGAGCAAGAGCCCCTCATGCTAGAGATAGGGACGAGTGAGGAGGGAGAGGAGCTTGAGGGAGAGGCAAGAGTTGTGGGACAACCAAGGAGGAAAATGAGGGTGGGGAGGAGAGGGTAGCCGAGGAGGATTTGAGTGATGAGCAATGTTGAGTACGTACAGGATGAGGTAGAGATCGATGAGATGGACGTGGAGGTTCATGTGGTGGAGCCATTAGCAATAGTACCAATTGCACCAGTTGAGGATCTAGTTGATTTATTAAGGGGGGGCCAAGCGAGGTTACGGGTGATGGAGGAGGAGCTGAGGAGTGCAGAAGCGAAGGTGCGGAGATTAGAGGAGATAGGATAGAGAGAGTTTGATGTCGTTGTGGGGCATCTGACTACAATGATAGGTGGTGTGGAGAGGGAGAGGGATGAGGCATGAGTGGAGATGGAGAGATTGCAGGGTGAGGTAGCCAGTGTGACCTAGGATTGAGATAGGCTACAGGCGGTGATGACCATAGCATAGGCGTAGAGATAGCCTGTGTCTAGAGGGGTAGCAGAGCAGGTCTCAGTGGAGTGTCTTCAACATACTGAGAGGGAGATGGAGACATTGAGGTGTAGATGGTAGGATTGTTGGAGGAGAGGACGAAGCTCTAGGATAGGGTGGCTACTATAGAGACAACTCTAGGGGAGACAAGGAAGAGGGAAGAGGAAACAGAGGCCCAGTTAGATCTTGTATTGGGAGAGAGAGACACACATTGCATGCAGAGGTGCAGGGTTTGTGGGGTGATAGAGATAGAGGATAGACACAGATACAGGTGATGTAGAAGGAGATGGGAACCTTACAGAGATAGATATAGATCCTTTAGGGGGAGAAGGATGCAACAGTGACTCAAGCAGAGATTGTAGAGAGAGATGTAGTGTAGAGTCAGACACATGTAGTGTAGGGTGATGGGGATGAGGCAGGGTTAGAGGTGGAGAGATTACAAGCTCAGATTTAGGCTATGTGGGATGAGAGAGATAGGACTGCATAGCAGATGACACGACTGACAGTGGAGAGAGATCAGCTACAGTTGTCTTAGGATGCATGGACATAGGACTAGGAACTAATTACCAGAGACCGAGACAGGTATAGACATGAGCAGAATGCCACTAGATATCAGGCTGCTGAGAGTGCTGAGTACATGAGGGAGGAAAACTACTGGATGATCGCCTATCAGTATGCAGTTCTAGATCCAACACAATGCACATTTTAGTATGTGTGACAAACTCCTCAGATTCCCACACCATCCCAGTCATCAAGGACACAAACTTGGAGATAGAGTGAATCACAGGGGACACTCCCTCATAGAGGACTAGTGCTCGATTTTCCACAGAGGTCGGATGTGGGCAACTCATTTGGTAGGTGACAGGATACTAGATTTTGACAGGTGTAGGGTGGATGGACAGTATAGAGGAGCAGTGATTTAGATCCTTGTACTTGTTCTATATTTTGTGATTTGATGTATACAATGGATACGTATTTGATGGTCATTATTATGTATCATGTGATGGATATGTGATGGCCATTATTATGTATCATTTGATGGACTTTATTTGGTTTTGATACTTATATGATATGTGATTTCCCTTATTGATACTATGTTATGTTTATGGTGGATGATTCTATTTATACACATGTGTATGTTTATGATTTTATCATGTGCGATTATGATGATGTAATTATCTGGATATTTATATGGATGCTACTAACGTGTGTAATGCAAGATGTGATGTGTGTTTTACAATTTTTTTCTATGATGGGTATGGTCCTAATGTGATGCATGATTATGATTTTATGTATGAGTTTATGTATAATGAATATGGACTTATGTGATGCATGATTTATGGTTTTACGGATGATTTTATGTATAATGAATATGGTCTTGTGTAATGCATGATTTATGGATCTAATAAATTGTGATGCAGTGGGCGACATATGTAACATGTTAATAATATGCGGGTATATGATTAAATATAATATGCTAATGTAAATACAATGAACCTATAATGCAACATGAACATAAGTATCAATAAGGACTCGTGCATGTATGTATGATGGGTGTATGATGGGAGATTCCACCTGTCAAAAACTATATATATCCTGAGAAGAACGAGAGAAGGGGAATATTTGCACAACCAAAATCATAGGTTAATGGTTAGAAAGGGATGTAATAAAAAATGATTATGAAATGCAATCCTAATTTTAATTAGCCATCTTCAAAGCACTGATTTATTTTGTAGCATAAGACACCAGTTGCTAGGGTACATGAAACCAAGGCAAGTTAGTATCTGATGCATAAAATAAACACAACAAACAAGGTTATCCCAACACCCAAAAGTTGCTAAGACTTTGGTCGTGCCAGGTATTGGAATAACCACAAGCACAAAGGGATGTTCCCGATGTAACACATGATCTTGGAGATCCTAGTGGGTACTACATGGGAACAACCCAACAGACAACAAAAATAAACTATCAATAGATGCCCCTATGTTAATGCATCAAACCATTCCATAATATGATAGATTATGGCGACCTTGACTAGTTGTAATAGGGAGTTCAAACAATAAACAAAAGCTAAAAGCATTAAAAGATCATAATCAAATTCAAACGTCCTTTTCCATAGGATCACAAGGATGGATGGGCTTGATGAGGTCTATTAGGAAGGATGCATCCTGTTGACACCAATGATGGATATTAAACTAAGATGACCCAGGTGACACAAGATTTTTGTCATTAACCAAATCTTCTAATACTAGAGGATCCCATTTATGAAGAACCAACTAGCTAAGGGAACTCTTGACAACACGATACAAGAGACTAGACAAAAGATCGACACAAGACCAACACACCCTAAAGACCTAAGGGCTTGGGGGCTAATCAAAGATTAGCCTTGCCTACGTGAAAGTGCAGAGCCCTCGTAGATCAAGAAAAAACCATGGATAAAAGTGGAAATAGGACTAATGGAGACCAATGAGATAATGAAAAAGCAAAGTAAAAGCAAAGGAAAGAAAAAGAGCCCGAGGAGTGGATCAAAAGATCGACCTTGCCTACATGGAAATGCAAGGGCAACGTAGTTCAGAAAAGACAAACGACAACCGACCATGGATAAAAAATGAAAAGGGGATGATGAAGACAAATGATGGATGACCATCATGGGATGTTAAAAATGCCTCGGGGGGCAGATCAAATGATCAGCCTTGCCTACGTGAAAGCGCAGGGGCAACGTAGTTCAACAAAGGATAAAAACATCAACGTGACAGGATGAGGCCTAGATGGAGACCGACACGATGGATGATCCTAGATGCTGACACAAACTGACCGAAAAATGGACAAATGACACGAGCTCAGATTAGGATAAAAATATTAGGATGATGGATAGCCAATGTGGATCATCCAATGCTCAATCAAAATATATACCAAGTGGCCTAGGATGGGATGGGAGAGGATGTTAGGATAGGATGGATGAAGTCATAGAGTAACTAGAACGCAAAGGATATAATGATTAAGCCCGCTACGAATGATTCCTATTACCAAGTTTTCACCACCCGTACTTATCCAAGGCACCACCAAGGGTAGTTTTCACCATAGGATGATTTTATTTCTCTTTAATATTTTTGAATTTTTATATTTTTTTGAATTTTTTGATCTTATGCAGATAGGGTCATCGAGTAGACTTAGGTATAAAACCTTTTTGGATGCATGATGTTAATAGGCTCGTTTAGGGGCTCTCCTTCAAGGGTGGTGAGTCTGTATGCCTCGAATCCATACTTTGTAGTGATGATATAGGAACCCAACCAGTTTGCTTCGAACTTGCCTTTCTTATCCTGATCCTGCTGGGTGCGTTGGTTTTCTTTAAGGAAAAGGTCACCAACATTGAATTGAAGAGGGTGAACCTTCTTGTTGTAGTTGTGTTTAAGACAGTTTCGGTAAGCCTGAAGGTGATCATAAGCTTTGATCTATCTTTCATCAAGTAATTCCAGCTGAGCAAGCCTTGTAATACGGGTGTCTTCCTCACTGATAAGGTTCTTCATAGAAATTCTCAATTATGGAATCTCAACTTCGATCGACAAGATGGCCTCGACACCATATACGAGGGAATATGGCGTGGCGCCAGTAGGGGTATGAATGGAAGTGCGATATGCCCAGAGGGCAGGATGAATGTGGAGATGCCAATCTCAACCAGTGTTATTGATGACCTTTTTGAGGATTCAAATCATATTCTTATTAGTAGCTTCTGCCTGACCATTACCTTAGGCATAATAAGGTGTTGACCAACGATGTTGAATATGAAAGGTGTCGTAAAGGTGTTTCATGGCCTATTTTTTGAAAGGATTTCCATTATATAAGAGGATGGTAGATGGGATACCATATCTACATATAATATGGTAGAGGATGAATTTTGAAATCTAAGTACTAGTGATTTGTGTGAGTGACATTGCTTCTACCCATTTGGTGAAGTACTCAGTGGTGATAATAATGAAGGTGTGGCCATTAGAGGATGGTGGGTATATCTTGCCGATCAAGTCAAAACCCTACTGAGAGAAGGGCCATGGTGCAAGAAGAGGCTAAAGGTCTTATGCCTGAGAGTGAATTAAATCTGCATGTTGCTGACATGGAAGGAATTTCTTCACAAATTCACAGGCGTCATGTTCCAACGTGGGCCAATAATATCCAGCTCAATGAATCCTTTTAGCTAAGGCCATAACATTTGAATGGGCCCCACAAACACCACTGTGTACTTCCTTTAGTGTAGTATGGGCTTAAGTCTTTTACAGACATCGGAGGAGGGTTCCATCATACCCATGATGATAAAGTGTATCACCAACAATGACGTATCGAGATGAACATTGGATAAATGATTTGTGTTGGTTTCATGTAAGATCTGGGGGTAGAATGTTAGCATGCAAGTAAGCATATATGTCTTGGTACGAAGGGGAAGCAGGACCCACGATGTCACAAACTATTTTGGTCTCATGGATGTCATATGTTGGGATTAGCAGTTCAATAAGGAACTCGCATTCTGTTTGATCCTTGGGCATGTTGATAAAGGAGCCAATAGTAGCCATGGCATTGGCTACTTTGTTTTGTATCCTAGGAATTTGATCAAATTGTATGGAGGTGAAATACTTCTTGAAGTCGTTCACCATGCATTTGTAGGGTATTAACTTATCATCCTTTGTCAGGAACTCATCATTAACCTTCTTAATGACTGACAAGGAATCTCTGAAGACTTTTAGGTGAGTTATGTGCCACTTTTTGGAAATTTTGAGGCTGGTGAGGAGGGCTTCATACTCAGTTATATTGTTGGTGCATGGGAATTCCAATTTGAATGACTTCGAGATGTAATTTCCTTGAGGGGTAACAAACAAAATTCTTGCCCCCAATCCATTATGAGTGTAAGATCCATTGAAGTACAATATCCAGGTGGGCGCTTTTGCAATTGCAAAGACTTCTTCATCTAGAAATTCGGTGACCAAAGGATAAGCATCTACTAAGGGTGCATCAACTAACTGATCGGCTATAACTTGTCCTTTTATGGCTTTTTGATCCACATATTCCATGTCAAATTCACTTAGGAGCATGACCCACTTAGCCATGCGACTAGCTAAGGTGGTTTTGGACAACAAATATTTCAGTGGATAAATTTTCGCTATTAGTTTGATAGGATGGTTGAGCATATAATGTTTAAATTTCTGTGTACAAAAAACCACTACAAGGCAAGCTTTCTCCATTGGTGAGTAATTCAATTCATAACCAACCAGTGTATGGCTAATGTAATAGATTGCTTGTTCTTTTGCGGATTCGTCATGCTGCGCCAATAATGCCCCCAGTGCGACTAAAGTGGCAGAGATGTATAGTAGGAGGGATTTTCTTGGAATAGGTGGCATCAGGATTGGTGGATGGTCCAAGTACTCTTTGATCTTATCAAAACCCAACTAAAAATGTTGACTCCATTTGAAGGTGGTGTCTTTCTTCAAAACATGGGTGAACGACTAACACATATCTGCAAGTTGGGCTATAAACCGATGGATAGATTGTAGCTTTCCTTAAAGGATTCTTAACTGTTTCAGGTTTCGAGGTGGGGGCATATCCATGATAGCTTTTACTTTGTCAAGATCAACCTCGATGCCCCTTCGAGAGACTATAAAGCCCAACAATTTTCCAAACGTGACACCAAACACACACTTTTTTAGATTCAGTCTTAGCTTGTACTATTCCAGTCGCTCAAAGATCTTGTTCAGAATGGTAGGATGCTCTGCTCTAGTTCTAGACTTTCCCAAAAATTCATCAACACAGTCTTCCATGATGATGTGGATGAGGTCATGGAAGCTAACAATCATTGCTCCCTGATATGTTCCCCCACATTCTTGAGACCAAAGGGCATAACGTTGTAGAAAAAGGTACCCCAAGGTGTTGTAAAAGCGGTCTTATGCTGGTCTTCGGGTGCAATCCAAATTTTCTTGTAGCCAAAGAATCCATCCATGAGGGACAACATATCATGTCCTATAGTGAGGTCGACCAACATGTTGATATTGGGCAATGGGAAGTCATCTTTCAAATAGGCTTTGTTGAGATCTTGAAAGTTTGTGCAAATCCTAATGTCTCCATTAGGTTTAGCGATAGGCACTATGTTGGAGATCCAGTCAGAGTAGTCGATGGGTCTAATAAAACTAGCATCTAGTAATTTCTCCAATTCTTTTTGAATAACAGTGCTACTTGCAGATGCATTTTTCTACTCAGTTTCTGCTTGACAGGCTTGGCATCTGGGCGAATATCCAAATGGTGAACTACTAAAGCGGGGTCTAGATTTGGAATGTCTGAGTACGACCAAGAAAAGTTGATGATTCCATCTTTGAGCAGCTAGACAATGATATAATATTCTTGTTCTAATAATGATTTGGCTACGTAGGTGATCTTAAAGGTTTCTGCAGTACCAAGATTGACTTCTTGAGTTTCTTCAATCAAGATAGATGATCGTGTAGATTGAGTTCCCACAAGGGGAAGATGAACATCTCCATCCTCCAACGCCTCATTGAGGTTTTCATTGTTTGACATGCGTCCTTTGTTTTTATTTTTTCTAGGTCAAGAAGTGCCTCGAGGAGGTTTTCACTAGACAACTGTTTCTGATTTTTCTTTTTTTTACTTTTATGACTAGAGCATTCATCTTCCCCCAATCCCATAAGATTGACATATGCGTCTAGGGAGACATTGTCAGGTGTGCTATCACATAGGTCCCAGTCAATAAGCTTGGGATGACGTAGGGAAAGGATAATGGTAAAGACGGATAGGCAATCAAACATGGATGAAAGGTCCGTGTGATCCACGTCAACATACGCATGTATGATGGACCCTTCCTCAAGTATGTCTTCTAAAGGACCATTGTCCACACTAACACTATTGGAAGCATTGGATGATGTTGCAAGAATTTTTTGCTTTTTGTCATATCCTAGGCCCAAATTCCACAGACGCTTTGGTACATCAACAGGTTGCAGTTGCCCTTGTTCTTCTTTACCTAGACCCCCACCTTGATAGTTATGTTTCTCTACAAACTTAGCAGTCCAGGGGTATACTTCTTCAAAATATTCCTTAAGGGGAGGATCTGATTGGGGCTCTTCACGATAGATCCATTGGTTGATATCATCTTCTGGTGTATCTGTCCTTAAACCAGGGGACTAGAAAGTGCTAGTGGGGATGTTTTTGGCACTGAAGGTAATGGTCTTATCTTCTTCCTTTTGTACATACTATGACTGTTGGTCGTATGTGTGTGGTGATGGTGGCATGGTTTCCACATTCAAAGTTGTATGCATTTCATATTCACCACAACCCTTGTCGACAATATGGACTTTAGTGATGGTGGGATCAGTGGTGGAAGATGGAGTGGTTGATCTAGTGGATGATGGATTGGAGGATGACAATTGAGGTTCCCCCATTTCAACTTTGAGACAATAATGCAAATGGGGAAATGAAGCTTTTAAGGCATGACAATACTCAAATGGTTGTGGGTCAACGTACACGGTGACCTCTTGCCCATTAATTGGGAATATTAGGCATTGATGATATGTGGAGGGGACGGCTTGCACAACATGGAGCCATGGAAAACCTAGGAGGAGGTTGTACGATAAGTGAAAATCAAGGACATGACATGTAGTGTATTGAATCACGGGTCCAAATTGGATGGGAAGACTGACAATTCCTTCAGAAATTCTTTTCACATTATCATAAACCTTGATTGTAATGATTTGATTACTCAGGTCTGCTTGATTATACCCTATCTGCTTTATGAACTTTAGAGTACATAGATTAAGAGAAAGGCCATTATCTACCAAGACCCTTTATACTTTATGATGGGAAACCAAGACTTCAATGTGTAGGGGACGGTTATGGTTGGCATCAATGTTAGGCATGTCATTTTGGTTGAAGTGTAATTGGTAGGATAGCGCTAGGTGTCCCACTAAAGCTTGGAATTATGTGGGATCAATGTTGTTAGGCACTTGGGTTTCTTGTAGAGCTCAGTTCAGGATCTCTTGATGCACAAGAGAATATTTAAGTAGATCCAAAATTGAGATGTGAGCAGGAGTCTTTCCCAAGTGATCAGGAATGTTATATTGCAAATTCACAAGATTTTGGTGGGCAGATGCAAGGGCTACAGGAATAGTAATGTGAGTTCTTTGGGTAGCAACAACACATTGGGGATCTTTAGCTATGACATGTATCATGGATATGCGGGGTTCCACCTATTCAATGCAATGGACAATGCCATCATAATTGAGGGGCACATTCTTATAATTTATGTTATTTGTATTGTTGTTTTGGGGATTGTTATTAGATGTGCTTGCGCCATGATTATAGTTAGGGAAGGAATTTTGGTAAATCTATAGTTGAGCATTAAACAATGAAGCCTGATTTTCATCGACATGAATATCTCCTCTATCTATAAGATCTTGGATATTTGTTTTTAGACTCTGACACTTGTTTAGGGTATGCCCTTTAATCTTGTGAAACTCACAGTATTTGTTTTCTTTAAACTAGACTAGTTTAGGCTTAGATTCATCGGGTGGCTTGGTACAGGATATGTGATTGGATAATTGGATTGCAAGAGCTTGTTGAACACGACACTGAGGGGTTCTCCTAATTGAGTGAATTTGTGTTTGTTGTTACTTTGAATTTTTTGGTTTGACTATTGAGGGGGGCAAGGTGCCCCTATGGTACTGATATGATGTTTTGGGCAGATGGTTGGTTAGGAGAAGGTTGTTACCTCTGAGAGGTACTAGCCACTTGAACATGCTTAGTGTCGGTGACACCATTATTCACAACATTCTTGTTCTTGTTCCAGTAGCATGAATTATCTTTGGATGACTGTTCTTTGTCATGATTGTGTATCTTGACATGCCCTTTAGCAATAAGGGCCCATTCAAGGATGGGTCCTTTCTCCACTATTTCAATGAAGGTGGTGACATAATGCAATCTAAAGTTATGGGCCATGTCAGGATGTGAATTCTCCACAAAGAGAGTGACCATGTCTTTCTCTTTGAGAGGGGTTTTCATTTGGCTTGCTAATGCACGCCACCTTTGGAGGTAGTTGGCAAAGGTTTTACCTTCATGTTGCTTCCCCTTGAGGAGATCCAAAGTATCAGTGTCCTCTAGATTGAAGGAGAAGTAGGAAACAAATTTCTCTGAAAGATCTACAAAGGATTTGATTGATCCCTGCTCTAGACCCATGAACCAATCTAGAGCATACCTGGTCAGGCTCCATGAGAAGAGACACAAGAGGTAGTTGTCGTTATGCATAACCTCTTGACACTGGGAGTAAAACTCTTGCAAGTGGGCTCTCGGATCCTTGTTTCCCTTGTATCTATCAAACTTTGGTATCTTGAAGTGTTTTGGGAAGGGAATCAATGAGATGGAATGGTCGAATGGATAGGGACATATATCTTCAAATTTAAAGGATTGCTTACTAGTCTTGACTTGGAGATCTTTCAAAAAAACTTTGATTTCTAATAGATCCACATTGATTGATGGCGTAGGAGTCAAGGTAGATGGGTTGGATGGATATGGGTGGTAGGATGACGAAGGATCCTATTGAGATATTGTTTGAAGGTTGATATATGGATTTTGATAGTGAGATAATGATGTCCCTTGCTAGTATGCCAAAGGTGTTTGTTGGTACGAGGGCTGTTGTTGTGAGGTATAGTACTGGTTTGTCTTATAAGGATGCACAACATAATGTTGAGGAGCATGAATGGAGTGTTGCGGGTTGGTTTGCTGGTATTGGAGGTACTGTTGCAACTGTTGGGAAGCCACATAGGGTGGTTGTTGTTGGAACTATTGTTGGTTATGATGGAAATAGTGTTGGGGAGGTTGCTGATGTGATATCAGTTGTTGCATGGGCTGAGATGGGATATTGTGTTGTGGTTGTGCTTGCGGACATAAAATAGATGCGAGCAACGAGGATATGGTCTGGATGAGAGGTCAAGATGGATTTCCTTGTGATTGGTGCAGTTGTTTTTGTGATGAAATCAAAGGATTATGTGGGGGTTGTTGTTGATGAGGTGGTTGAGATGATGCAGAGTCGTTCTACAAAGGAGGTTGTTGGGTGCCAATGGGAACATTTGGTTGGGATGTACCTTTTAGAGGTAAATGAGGTGGTATGTTTGATTGCGGAGGTTGTTGGGATGTGAATGGAGGTGGTGATAGATTTATGTCTCTAGGAGGTGGAGGCAAGGCATTGAAAGGGTTGCCCATAGCGTTTACTGGAGGTTGATTTGAAAGGGGTGGTGTGGTCAACATTAATGACGGATGTTGGGGAAAATTTTACGGCATGTCGTAGGAAAAAGGGTTATTGGGATCGAATACTTGAGAAGCCCCCATGACTGAGATTGGGGCGTGTGGGGGATTGTTAACATGGTAAATAACAACATTGTTGAATTCAGGTTGATACCAATCCTCCACTGGAGGAACATTGGGGATGTATGAATCACCTATTGCATTTTGTGAACTTTGGGGTATGTTAGGTGTGGAATTGTCATATTTGGATAGGTCGGCACCTGATGGAGGTTTGACACCTTTTTCAATTAGGTGGGCCAAGATTTCTTCACCATGTTTTTCGAGCAAGTGATCTGTCATTTGCACATTGGTGGGGTTACTAAAATGTTCCTCAAGTGTGAGTTTAGGCTGGTTGACCATACTCTCTTCACCATGTGGTGAATTGTTTTAATCTTCGATGTTAGATTGTGATGACCCCCCATTGATGGGAGGATTTTCCTGTGGTGCGTTAGGTTGGAATCTGGGGTTTTGTTGTTTGACCATCTTCTTTGCCTGTGACCAAGTCTAAATGAGCTTGCAAAAGGCACTATGGGTAGATTATAATGAAACTAGGTGCAAGGATGTCCTTGGTTGAAAATTATTTGGATTGGATAGAGATCAATTGATTGGATGACAGGCTTGGATAGGATCAATTAGATGATTGGATTTTGATTGGATTTTTTATTAAATGATTGGATTTTGATTGGATGATTGGGTAGGATTGATCAAATAGTTGGATGATTAGATGAGATTGTTTAGGTAAATTGGGTTGGATCATTTGGATCAATTGGATAAGTTTGATTTGGATTAGATGATGAATTAGGATTGGTTGATGGAAAGGATTCTAAACCCAATTTTGGAAATCACCCTAGGTGACTTAAGGCATTGGTTGATCGAATTAAAGGATGGATTTAGAGCACTGAATCCACTTCAAGATGGAAATGAATTGATTTGGGTCGATGATGTTGATTTTCAACACCGAATCTGCCTCAGGATAGAAGTGAATTGATTGGGTTGAAGACAATGATTGATATGTAGGATAACAATTGAATTTAAATGCCTTAGTCATTTTGGGTTTAGGGTTTAGGGTTAGGGTTAGGGTTTAGGGTTTAAAGGATTTGAATTGAAAGATAATAAAGGATGCAAACTAAAGGTGTCCTAAAGGCTTCTATATGATGGGGGTGATGTCTAAATGACCTTCTGGAAAGTGCAAATGTTTGGATCATAGCAAATGACAATTTTTTAGTTCCCAATTGGTTTTTGTTTAAATTGGGCAAATGAGTTTAACAAACATTGAAACAATATTACTAGAAAATGGTGGAATGAGCTCTCTAGGTAATGAAACAGGTTCCCCAAATGGTGAAATGAGTAACTGAAATGGGAAATGAAAGTTTGGAAAGGATGGACAGATGTTTGGAATGGTTAAAAAGAGGTTCAAAATGGATGAACGGAGGTTTGGAATGATTAAATGAAGGTTTGGAATGGTAAAATAGAGGTTTGGAATGATTAAATGGAGGTTCAGAATGATTAAACAGAGGTTCAGAGGTTTGGAATGATCAAACAGAGGCTTAGAATGGTTAAACAAAGTGAAATTGACTGTTCAGGGGGGCAAGTTTTCCCCTCTACAATAAATTGGAGGGCAAGTTCACCCCATTGCAAAGCAGATCAAGGTAAGTCCACCCCACTGTGGGGCAGGTCAGGGCAGGTATGCCCAACTACGAGAAACAAGGACTTGGTTTGGATGGAAATGACTATGGAAAGGACTTAAAATGACAACAATGAGGCTAATTTGTCAATAAGTTTACTGGTTTCTCACAAGAAGACACTTCAAACAAGCACAATCTTATGATTAATGTTAAGGGTATGACCAACAAAGGTCTTAATCTAGGATGCACAAGGCTTCTAGGGATTCCTTGATATACTCTTGGTACGTAAGGCACAACTATGAACACCAGCTCATCACAAGCGTGAGTCAGAAACCCCAACAAGATACTGAAAGGCTTAGACCAACTTTTTACGTCTATCTAGGTATCACCCTAGCTTCAACGCTCCACTAGACACGACGTGATTGGATTGGGGTACAACTTTGGCTCTCCCACCTTTCTATACCCCACTAGTACTCATGGTTGGAATCGTCCCTTGGGGTGATGAAATCTCAAAGTAGGTTCCTCTAAAAAGAAGGCACTAATCATTTCCAACTACTCCCCAGGCTCACACGAAGTGCAAGGGGAAAACAAAAACAAACTAATGCCCCCTTGGGTGACACAAAAATAGACACAAGTAGTAAATTTTACTTTCCCCTAATTAAACTATGTTCTTAGATGAAAACAACAAGGAACACTTTAAAAATCTAAACAAATGAATGGCCCTACAAGCAAATGTTAGTTGTTTTAACCTTCGTTCTTCATCAATTACGAATGTATGCTGCAAAATGTTAGCAAGAAATCCAAATACATGCACAAAAAGACAAGGTTAGGGGGGTAGAACCTGAAAACAACAAAATAATGAGACAAAATAAAGCTAAAAATGACTATTTTTACCTTCCAAAATGTTCTATTTAGGGCAGGTCTGCCCCACTGCAATCAGAAATAAAAAAACAACATGAAAAATAAGGAAAGTCCACCCCACTGCAATCAAAATTTATAAAATAGAATGAAAAATAGGGAAAGTCCACCCCACTACCGTCAAAAGTTAGAAAACATAAAAAATAGGGCAAGTCTGCCCCACTGCAGTCAAAAGTCAGAAAACAACATGAAAAATAGGGCAAGTCTGCCCCACTATAGTCATAAGTCAGAAAATAGCATGAAAAATAGGGAAAGTCCACCCCACTGCAGTTAGAAGTCAGAAAACAACATGAAAAATAGGGCAAGTCCACCCTGTTGGAGTCAAATGTTAGAAATAGAATGTAAACTAAGGCGTGTCCGCCCCGCTGCAGTAAACTGTTAGAAAATAGAATGTAAACTAGGGTGTGTCCACCCTGCTGCAGTCAAAAGTCAGAAAACAGAATGAAACTAGGGAAAGTCTGCCCCGTTGCAGTCAAATGTTAGAAACATAATGTAAACTAGGTCATGTCTGCCCCGTTGTAGTAAATTGTTAGAAAATAAAATGTAAACTAGGGCGTGTCAACCTTTCTACAATGAAATGTTAAAGAACATAATGTAAACTAGGGCGTGTCTACCCCACTATAGTCAAATGTTAGAAAAAAAATGTAAACTAGGGCATGTATGTCCCGCTACAGTCAAATGTTAGAAATAAAATGTAAACTAGGGCGTGTTTGCCTCGCTGTAGTCAAATTTTAGAAACAAAATATAAACTAGGGCATGTTTTCCTTGTTGCAATCAAATGTTAGAAAACTGAATGTAAACTAGGGTGTGTCCACCCCGCTGTAGTCAAATGTTAGAAATAGAATGTAAACTAGGGTGTGTCTGCCCCACTGCAGTTAAATATTAGAAAATAGAATGTAAACTAGGGTGTGTCTGCTCTCTGCAGTCAAATGTTAGAAAATAGAATGTAAACCAGGGCGTGTTTGCCCTGCTGCAGTCAAATGTTAGAAACATAATGTAAATTAGGGCGTGTCCACTCCGTTGCAGTCAAATGTTAGAAATAGAATGTAAACTGGGGTGTGTCTGCCCCTCTGCAATAAACTGGAGGGTGTGTCTGCCCTTCTGCGATAAACTGGAGGGCGTGTCTGCCACTCTACAGGGCATTTCTGCCCCTCTGTGACATGTACCTTCAAACCAACTTAACAACACCAAACATAAAATGAAGGAACCCAATTGTGGGTCCCATCGGGTGTGCCAAAAATGTGAAGCCTTGAGTTTATCCTATTCTAAAGGTGCACAACAACTATTATGCAATATAAAGAAAACACAAGGAACACTTCAAAGATTAGCCTAAGGAATTGATAACACAAATAAAGAAGATGAAATAAATATTGCAAATGATTATACCTTCTTTGTTGTTAAATCCCTTGGTTGACCCTTGATGTTGTATGCTTGTGTGTTCTTTAGATGGCTATGGAGATGGCTAAATGCAAGATGAACAATATGATAAATGCAAATGCTAGAGACTAAGTGGCTTGACTAAATGGCTAAGATAATGCTTGCAAATTGAGTGAGAAATTTGGTAGCATAAGGGTGCAAAATGACTAAATGTTCTAAAATGCATTAGAAGAAGAGGTATTTATAAAATAATTTGAATTCTCTAGAGAATTCAATCGTTGATATTAAGCCACCAAGGCCAAGATGAAGGGCTATGGTGAGTTGAGGACTCACAACCCTCACATCTTGACATGTGGAGGGTGAAATGGCCTAGGATGTGATGATGTGTAAGTGAGGTGGAATAAGGACAAGTGATGTGGAGGAAGGACAAGTATGTTGGGGGATGAAAAGATTACCTCAAAAAGGAACTTCTTGTCCCCAAGTGAGAATGAAAATGACTTTTGAGGAATTTTAGAATTCCTAAAAAATCTCCATGAGGAATGAGAAAGTAGTTGGAGAAATAAATGTGAGAATTTAGTGGATAAGAGAGAGTTTCCAAAAAGGTGGGAATTTGCCACATGTGAGTGATGTGACAAATCAAATGTTCTAGAAGTTGCATGGATAAGGTAAGCCTTGGAAGGATAAAATGTGAATTAAAAATTCACATGGGGAAGAGAGGAACTTAGGGTGAATAAATGTGAATTAAAAATTCACATGGAAGAGAGGATCAATGCTAAGAAAGGCAAATGAAAAGGATTGACTAAAAAGGCATGTTAAATATGGCAGATGACTTTGATTAAGGTTGTGCAAACACATGATTAGGAGGATTAATAAAAGATTAGAGACAAGTGGCAAAATATGGAGGATGTGACATTAATCCCAGATTAAGGGTGTGCACACCATAATCATGAATTAATTATATTAATTTAGATTAGGGGAGGATTATGGAGGATGTGACAAGGAGAGATAAAATGAAGAAATTTTAAAAATTTGATTTAAAAAGACTTAATGACTAAATTAAATAAATTGATATATTTATTTAATTTAGAGAAGCAAAGGGGATAAGGTAAAATATTTAATTTTTCAATTAAACACTTTAGGAACCTTAGGTAGACAATGAAATATTAATTAAATCAATTATTCAATTAATATTGACGAAAAAGATGAATAGAGTAGACAAATTTGACCATATGGAAGTGGTCAAATTTAGATGTCTACAACAAGCTCCTGTGAAGCATGCATACCTCACACTCCATTGCCCGAACACCTCTACCCTGCAACCGTTGCAACACCCGCACACAGATCAGGACTTTCATACATTTTCATTTTCTATATGTTTCCCTCTATAAAGATTCATTATTATTAAATCTTTCTTATTGTAATTTAATTATTATAAGTCATGATATGAATGATAATAAGTGGTGTAGTGCATTGTGTTCCTACCGCTTAGTGAATTGCTTTTTGTAGTTTTGTATTAAATGCAAAAAAGAAAATTGAATAGCTAAATATTACATGCATTGTCAAATTAGGCAATTATTAAAGTAGTTGTAGGAGACTAATTTTTTAAATTAAATCATATGAACCTGTTGCTTCAAGAAATAGTAAGTATGTCTAACTAATTTAGAAAGTAAGTGGTCATTACTTTGGGAAAATATGTTAATTAATATCAATTTTGTTTTGAATATAAATTAAATAATTTGTAATAGTAATTAGTATAATTAATAAATGTACATTGTTTTTGGTCAAATTATTTATAGACCATTGGCAAATTATTATATGCATTTTGAGAAATAATAAATTGTTTGAAAATATATTTACTAGTACTAATTATTTTAGAAAATAAGTGGTTGGTAGTGTGCAAAAACGTTTTAAATAATACCCATTTTCTTGTGAATCTAAATTAAATTATTACTAGTTATTTAGAGAAACAAGTTTGAACTTGATAATTTTTTAAAATAAACTTACAAGAAGATGTAGTTTGCATGAATGAATGTTATTATTATTTTTTATGATTACGTGTTGAATTAGTTTTGCAAAATAATTTGGCAATGAAACAAATAATTTAGTAGTAATTACAAACTATTTTGTGATTTGATTAACATTAATAAGTTAAACTATTTGGAAACGCTTAAATGAATATGAATAAATTTTTGTACAAAAGTATATAGTAAACATATTTATTTGTAAAGATAATAATGTTTTGATTGGAAATGTAAGACATAAAAGATCAAAATATTAGTGATAAGTCTAAAGTTTCAAAGCATTTTGGAGAATGAGCATATTAAAAATATAAAAGTATTTTAATTTTTTTTTATTCAAGATATGTAAAATATATGTATTAGTAATAGATTAATAATTGAGAAGTGTTTGACGTAATGGAGATATTAAAAATATAGTAGTATTTTATTTTGTTCAATATAGAAGACATACAAAATATAAATAATAGTAATAAGTTAAAATTTGAATAGTATATTATCTTTTTAACTAGTATAATTATTATGTTCGATCAATAGTAATATTTTTGAATTTTTTAACCATGGGTATTCTTTTTATATTTGTAAACTAAATTCATTTAGACTTTCTAAAAGTTTAGTGAGTTATTTATTATTGAAGATATGCAAAATAGATATATCAATAATAGACTAGTAAATGAGAAGCGTTTGATGAAATGGAGATATTAAAAATGTAAAATTATTTTATTTTGTTTAATATGGAAGACATATAAAATGTAAATAATAGTAATAAGTTAAAATTTGAGTAGTATATTGTCTTTTTAATTAGTATTATTATTATGTTCAATTAATTGTAATATTTTTGAATTTTATAGTCATGTGTATTTTTTTGTGTTTTTAAACTAAATTCATTTAGACTATTTTATTTGTCAACATAGTAAGTGTTTATAGTTGATATGTAAGACATGCACGGAATTGCAATTATGTGATATGCAATTCATATTGAATGTGTTTGCCTAGGATGTTAATGAGATTGTAGAAAAGCCCTATGTTGAAGCTGATATAATTGTGAAATTATTAGAGCAAGCGTACAATAAGCAATTGTTGTAGTTGATGTGTAAGAGATGTGAAGCATAGTAAAGTGTAGAGAAGCATTTTGTTAGCAAAATGATTGATACTAAAGTGAAACAAAAGAATGCAATGAATTTTTGCAAGTATCTAGTCACATAATCCAAATATTAGAGAATTTGCTATTAGGCTAGAATGCTTATGAAAGCAATCAAGTGACACTTGATGCATTGTAAGCTTTGATAGTGAACAAGGTCTAAAACAATATTGGTTTATATGGCAACAATATACTACTATTGTAATGCATCAATCAAGGGACAAATTTGTTTCAAGGCTAAATTCCTACATGTTCACATGTAACACATTTTCCATTGTCATGATCGGTGGACTTAGTTCACATTCACAATGTATGCAACACAACAAAGCATACAAAAGTAGTTGTTCAGTATTCATACATTACAAGGTATTGACATTGCTCCATATCACTAGAAAAATAGATAAATAATGCTTTTCAAATATCAAAATATGTTCATAAATGCCAAGTATATAATTCTCTGTTATTTTCCTAATTTACTGAAAGTAAAAAGGATAGTAGACTTGTTGCAATACAATCAAATTTCATTGGGGAAGCAAGCATTACAAATGAAAATGCTATAAATTGTATCAGCTTGCCATCATGGACTTCATGTGCATGGCATTTTAATGAAAGGCAAGTGACTACTGCCATGAAAGTAGAAACAAATTTAAAATTTGGATAAAAATAGATGAACATGATAAATTTTTGCAAGCATTCCTTGTCAATGCTTGTACTAGCAACTAAGCATGATAAACATAGAAACTAGTCATTTTTGAATATTGCATCACCCAAGAATAACAAACATCCAAGAACATAACCTAAAGTTAAAAATATTTAGGCTTTTTAAGAAGCAAGAAACACATAATATCATTTGAATAAACAAATCAAATGGTGAAGGGAATCAAATGAATCTACTTTTAACTTCTCAAATTAAATTAAAAAAATATCAATAGTTAACTAATGCAAGTTATTCATATCTATTATGCATTCAACACATAATTAACGCATCTACCGCCCCTAGAGTCTAGATGACCTTGTTCGAAGCATATGCAATTTACTGTATCCACTTGCCTCGTTAGCACTTTTAACAACACACAATATTTCTAGTTATCAAGTATCATAAGTAGACAGTCGAGCCACTCATGAGCACTGCACTTTTAGAGAAGAACAAACATGCAAAAGTGCAATGAAGAGTTTAAAAACACACAAGCTTTTCAAAAAACAACAAACATATGATAATGAGCACAAATAGAACCCAACACTCACCTAAGATTTCATGAATTAAGTATGCATTCAGTGCTTGCATACTGAGTCACTCTCTAACATATGTCGCACAATTTTCATTTAATGGATTTAACATGTATTCAGTGTTTCAGTACCCATAACCCCACTGTCAAAGTCCCAAAAATTTGCATGTACTCATTAAATATTTTACAGAATACAAAATGACCTCCTATTTTCTTAATTTACTTTAACAAATGAATCATTGAGTTTTTGTTGTAACATAAAGCAATTGAAGTCAATTTGGTAATGAAGTATATGAAATTCAAATGCAATAATTGCAATAGTAGATTAAGCCATAATACACTTATATTTAGAAGCTATACTAGTAGGTTTTAAGGTTTGTGAAGTGAGAAAAGAGAAAATTAAACATAGTGTAACATATAAGAGAGGACATATTGACTTTAAAGTGATAGATGCTAGAAGTTTTAATTCATATAACATGAAATATTGTCATATAGGCAAAACAACCAGGAACTTAAGCATAACATAAAAGGGATGTGCCACTTGGTGTAATATCAGGTAGGTTTGGAGGTTCCTGTGTTTGTTCCTCATTTGCAATACAATTGATAGAATTAGTATGGGAGCCATTGTTCTATGTAATTTTAAACATTTGTTGTAAATTGAGGACAAAAAGAAGTATTTGTATCAGTATTGTTTTGTACCTTGTAGTAGCACATGATGTTCATTCAATTAGGCAAATAGATTTTGTGATCACATTGTTTTGGTTGAGCTTGAAATGACCTTTGACAACAAAGTCTCGTAGTGAAAACATAACTGTTGATTTTTTGTTGACATAGTCTTCGTATTTCATGTTTTGGAAGGTAAACAAGAGTTGTTGCATGACAGGGTTTTCAACTGGACAATGGATTTTTCGCTTGTCATTTGTTATGATGATAGTTTGAGGATGGAGTAAGTATATGTAACTGACTTGTATGTCATATTGGTTGTAGTGAGCATCGTTCTCTAGGAGCATTCCATAACTATAGAATCTATAATTGCATATTGGGCACAAAGCTTCAAATGGATTGGAAAGTGTGTTTTCTACCCTTAATGTCCTTGAAACTTGAAACATGTAAACATATATTGTTACAAGCATAAGTATGAAAGAAATTGTTTGAGAAAGCAACAAGATATTTCAAAAGTTACTGTAAATGTTGATTACATCAATGCATTCAACTTTTCCTTTGTTCTTTTGTTGTTCAATTTCCAAATAAATGTTGACTGGCCTGTATGGAACATGTTCTTTTCATTTGTGGTTTTTAGGATATTTTTGAAAAGAATTTCTAGAGTTTTGTTCTTGAAAAGTTGTGTTATCTGCAAGTACTAGTGTTCATGAGATGAATGTAGTCATTGTTGCATGGTAAAGAGAAACTTAGTTATTGTCACCAAAAAAAATTAATAGAGGCCAAGATGGTATAGAAATGGGTTAAAATGGATTAGTGACATATAGTATCTAGAGATTAGTACCTATGCTCTATTGGATTCTACTCTACCATCTTTGATATCAATAGCATATTGGATACCAACTCTATTAGCACCAACAACTAAAGCACCTATTGTTCTAGTTGGATTTTGATCTGTGATTGCTAGTAACTAACTTATAGTTAAATCTGGAATGAAGTAATAGTCTTTACAAAATTGAGGCATGCTTTCAATTGTGCTAGTGTCTGTCAATATTAATATTCAACCACAGTCCCCTTTGACATCAAATATTTTATGTGTAATTTGGAAACCTGATATTGAGACTCCTATTCCTAGAATTATCTTGTGTTGATGTTGTTGCACAAGGTTTCCATTGATATTTGGTGTAATTGTCATTTCTTCTTTGAGGTTTGTGAGATCTGCACACAATACGTCGTTTGTTTCATTGTCTTTGTCAAATGTTGTCTTGTAGATGACAAGAACGTCATATTCGATTGTGTCGCCAACCTTTTTCACATTTAATTCTTCAATTGATATTGACTTCTTAACTTTTGTTTTGAAACAACAGAGGAAAATGTAAATCTTGTATGTAGACGATGGAAGCATGCATATGATAGCTTAATAAAATAAGTTGTTTACTGTTTGCTTGTTTCTTTTTCCATGTGTTGCATTTGTTGTGCTTGTCTTTTTGTTTGTTCCATCATTTTTTTGCAAAGCAATTATATATCATTATAGAGTACATTGGACTATGTGTTGGTCATATATGCTTATGTTTGTCTATAGTAATGCATTTTCCTAGGGTTTACATGATGGAATAGTATAAAGTATAATAGGAATTTGGCTAGTTTGTTAAAGTGCAACTAATTTCTTTATGATATCGTTGTCCAAATACATGTGCGTATGTAGAGGGGGTTCGATAGCCATTGAGTAGAAAACGTGTTTTTCCAAAAGCCAAATACACTAGTTTGAATGAGTCAAACCCAAACAAAAAACTTGAATACAATGAAGGGTTTTAATCTCAACGTAGAACCCAATATGAATTCTTTTTTTTTTGTTTGGTTCAACTCATTCAAGCTAAATGCATTAATTTTCTTCAATAGCATTTTCAGTGCCTTGCCACAATAGTCCTTGTTCTCTTGACACCTGTTCTAAATAGTTGCACACAACACTTCCCTGAAAGAAGGATGCTATTATATAGACATAATCGACATTTATATTTTTATACATATATATGGACACACATCTTCCATTATATATATGGTTATAGAAATTTACATATATAAGAACCTATAACTGATTAGCCATCAGTACTTGTAAAGAATCAAAGAAACAATTTTGAACATTTAATTTGAATGTGCCTATTGCATATTCATAGTTATAAATGTCTATTATTTCTATATTCTTGTATCTTGTTTAATTTTGAATATAAAATATTTAGTACTTTGCACATATGTACAGTACAAAAGACTTGATATTTTGCATACTTGTTAGAGTGTTTCATTGGAGAAAGAGAATGACAATGATAAAAAAATCTGACCTGCAATTTTCTTGTTCAACAGTTGACTATATTTGCACCGGTGTAGATATTTGTCTCCCAACCAAATTCTAAATAGTGGCCTCATTATGGAGACATTTTAGACAAATAAGCATAGTGGTTGACATGCTAAATGAAATTCATAGACATAAAGTAATCAATTCTCATAAGAATATTGTAACAAATATGGACTTGAAACAAATCTTTTCATTTACTAATGCATAAGAGTATACTTGGTTTTTCATTTTGCTTTAAGTAAATTAGGAAAATAGGGGGACATAATATATAGTGGCAAATATTTAATCAAGGGATGCATGTGGCACGAGGTTTTTTGCGGTGGGTTGGTTAGTTATGAAGCAATGAATGCATGTTTAATGCATGAAATGCAAATGTTGCAGGGTGTGTTGGGCAGTTGGCATGAATGCAAATGTTGAATCATGAAATATGAAGTGAGTGCTAATTTTTGCTTATTGTTTGTTTATTCTTTGTTCAAAAACTTTGTTGTTTTTGGCCATGTGGTGTTGTCTTGGGTAGCTGGCATACTCTGGAATGCTTCAATGAGACAAGATCCATAGGAACGATAACTGGTGAGTGGCTTGTCTACCTGTTTTTGATACTTGATAAGTGGAAGCGTTACAGGGGAAAGTGAATGGTTTGAACAGGGTCTTGTGGACCACTCGTGCATTGAAAGCATTAACTGTATGTTAATTGCTTGATTGGCCATTGGTTTTCCACCAAAGCTTGTAAATAAATTTGTGCAAGATGTTGGAGGACTTATGGGTACGCAGGCAATGAATCAATAGTGTTTTTTGAAAGGCTTATGCACTTTTGGCTGACAATTGTGCTTATGCATGTTTGTAATTCTATAGAACTATGTTTTTGATAAGTGGCTTTGCTGTTGGTTTATGATATTTTGTAACTAAAAGTATTTTTTGTTGTTACAAGGGGGAAGGGGGAAACTTGAGGCAAGTGAATAGCATTGAATACATTGACCATGTGTTCATTGCTTGAGTGACTAGTAACCTATTAGCACCTATTTTGAAATGAAAATCCAACAATTGTAATAGTAGGTTGCTTGTCAACAAAAAATAGTTCCATGTTTGTGGATTAGATAACATGGTATTCATTTAGTATGCTTATCTGTTCATTTGTCGAGTTAAGTTCTTGTAAAATGCTTTTGCTTTGTTTTTATAACTCTACAAATACATAATTTTTAGGCACATTGGAACGTTTGAAATTTATTCGAAAGAAAAAGGCAACAACGATACAAAAATATGATGTTCCAATTGTTTGTTGAACAATCAAGTATATATCTAGTGATATAGATAGTTGCTATCAATTGTAATTGCAGACAGTGGTTCTTGTTAAAAGTAGAAAATAAACAAATGAGCAGAGTCCATGGTATAGGCAATGAACATGTGGTCAATGCATTGAATTCCTATGAAGTTGTTTTCCTGAAAGCAAATAAGCCAAATAGACCACCACAATAAATTTTGAGAAACATTTAGAGATAGAATCAAAATTTCACAGACTTTGCTTGCATGCTAGTGTCTATTGTAACAATAATTCCAAAATGTATGGATTCTAGTTCTGTACAATGGACAAGTGCTTGGTCAACAATGTAAAAGAGTTTTGATTTTTGTAGTAACTACAGTCTATTAGATATTGGGATTGGTTCCTATCACTAATACCAGTATATTATGTTACCTAAAAGTAAATTGGTAGAAAGCAAAAAATAGTTTCATGTTTATGAATCACATGACATGCCATACATTATGCTCATATGTCTCTATCGGAAATCAGATTCTTGAATGAGCATTCTCCTTTATTGTTTACAATTCTTTCAATACATAATTTTGAGATACATTGGAAGAATTAAATTTCATTATAAACAAGGTGGGAGAATAGTACAAGAATCTAACCTTAAAGCCTATTGTTAATGACTCAAGTTGATTTGTAGTGGAGATCTATTCCCTACACTTCAATCGTAAGAGTTAGCTCCCATGACAAGTAGAATGCAAAAAAATTAGCACAAAACATAATGCTGGTTTGCAATGAGTTTTAACTATTTTCAAAAAATTATTATGTGCTTCAATTGTGCTAATTTTATTATAAGAAAATAAATATTAAATCCATTGGAATAAATGGAAAAATAGACAGCAAAAATATATTTCAAATTATAGTGTAGTCAGTTTTCATGGTAAAACATTGGATATGGATTGCATATGACATGTTTGCAATTATGCATTATTTTGATTGCAAAAGTAACTTGTGTTTGCCAAAAAAATATTTTTGTGTTATAAAGACAATGCAAGCTTTAAAATTCATTGGAAAGAAAATAAAAGAATGATACAAGAATATGACCTAGTTTGGTGTTCAAAAGTGTGAATATTCACAATGCAATAGATCTTTGTATTTGGATTTAGTTAAAATAAACAGTGGTTGTGAATGGGACAAATTAAACAAATGAGCATACTGCATGGCACATAGTATGTTATTCATAAACACAAAACATAGAATCACATGAAAAAAAAATTTAACAAAAAAAGAGTAATGCAATAAATTTTGTAGAGTGATGGCTACCCAAGCAATGAATACATAGTTAATGCATTATAGGCCTGTATAGTTCACAAAACTAACATATAGTACATTATTCAAAAAAAGTGAACATATAAACATATGATAAAATTTGCAAAAAAATAAACAAAAGTGTCAATTTTTTGAAAACGTTAAAGACATTAAATACAAATTTTGCAACTAGTACAAATGAAGAATCTAGTACAAATGAAGAAACTAGTTCAAGTGTACAAATTGTTACACATTTTTAAGATACTAATAGAATTTCAAGTAAGAATGAATATGCTCTAAGCTCAAATCTATATATGCATTTCACTTGAACTAGTTTCTTTATTTGACTGGGTTCTTTGCTTTGAATGTTGTTTGTAAGTAATTTGACATAGATACATGTTCACATATAATTTTTTTTTTGTCAAAGATTAAAAATAGATAGTGTTGTCTCAATGTATAAGAGCAATAACATAATTTTCTAGCACTATAATCTATGTTGAGATCAATGTTGAATATCACATTTAATATATAGGCCATTATACATATGAACGTTGTTTACATGTAATCTTAGAAACATAGACATTTGTATACTAGAAATATAAAATGACATATGACATGGAGCAATTGAAGACAAAAAGCAGGTTGCTATTGCAATAGTTTCATTTGCAATAGACAGATAATAAACTATTTGTTTCTTTTTGTATTGGTTGGACTAGGTCTATTATTCATGCTTGTTAAAGTAAATTAGGAGAATAGGGGGGAATTATATATTTTGTGAACATTTAATCATTAGATTAATAAATTGTTGATGTTAGTGCTAAATCAATCTTTCTTTTGCAAATGTCATTTGTCTTTAAAACAATTAAACATTTTTGTTTGTCTCAGTGTTGTACATATAATTTGTAGGTCATATTCTTATGCATTAATCAAAGGAAAAATATCTTTGCAGTCTATAATCTCACACATTTACATGTAACATTCATTTGATTCTCACTATCTATGCACTCAGTCAACATGTGGAATGTATGCACTGCACGGAGGCATAGAAAAGCATTCTGGTTTATACCCGTTCACTATTAACATATTAAAAGGTATTGTGATTTCTCTATACCACTAGCTTGGGCTTATTGTTGTAGGCGCGACTTTTTAATGATATAAGTTGAACATGCAACACTACAACAAAGAGGTAAAAAACCCACAAGCTTTTAAACAAATGATAAGAAAATGAGAATAAGCACAAACACAACCCAACACTTGGATAACAATTTATGAATTAACCATGCATTTGTTGCATGTGTACCACATGCGAAAGTGCAATGAAGAGCTCAAAAACATGCAAGGTTTTTAACAGGCTACAATAAAAGGAGAATAAACATAAACAAAATCTAGCACTTGCCTAAGATTTTATGAATTAATTTCGAGTTCACTGCATGTGCACCCACAAAGTTATGAAGTATCATAAACACACAGTCCAACCATTGACTAGTAGTCCACTTTTATGCAACAAAAAATGTACAAAAGCACATCCAGAAGCTTAAAATCCTACGAGCTTCTTAACAAATTATGTACAAACAAGATTAAGCACAAACAAAATATAACATTCACCTAAGATTTCATGAATTAGTTATGCATTCATTGCATGTGCACCCACATGCAAAAACACAACAAAGAGTGAAAAACCCCACAAGCTTTTGAACAAATAATAATGAAATGAGAACAAGCACAAAAAAAATCCAACATTTGACTGGGATTTTGTGAATTAGCTATCCATTTATTACATGTGTGCCCATGGTCCACAAGACATTACTCAAATCATTTAGTTTTCCTGTAACACTTTTAGTCATCAAGTATACAAAACAAACAAATGAGCTACTGAGCAGTTGAACAATGTTCCTACGGCTCCACCCTCAACCAAGCACCACAAAGAATGGCAAGCGTTGAAGAGAGAAACTCACAGCCAAGAACACCCAAGCTTCCAAACAAACAATTAATAAACAATAAGCAAATGTGTGTTTACTGCATGTGCACCCATAGTCCACAAGACATTGATCCAACTACTTAGTTTTCCTTGTAATGCATTTAGTTTTCGAGTATGAAAAGCAAATAGACAAGCCAGTTACGACTTCCACATTGGTAACATTTTACAGAATGTCAAACGTCATTCTTTGCCTATGTTTGCATGAGCTGTCCAACACATATTGTGAGTTTTTGCATTCAATGCATTAAACATGTGTTCACTCTTGTAGTCCCAACCAGTCAACTGCCAAAACTCATAGTGCATCTATTCATTGACTAATTTTTTTCCAAAGCATTCACTTGATAAAAAAGAAACTGAATACAACACACATGTTTACTTTTGCATTCGTTGCATTTGCTTTGAGGTCCTACACACACTGAACCGATGGGATAGTTGCTTTGAAAGCAAGAATGGCACAACTATTACATGTGAACATGTGAGAGTATCAACTTGAATTTGTGAACCCTGTGAACAATATTTTGCAAGTCAAATTTGAAAACTTACCAATACTTTGTTGTTTGTTGCTAAATACGTTGCTAGCTCTTGCACCAACAAAAAAGTTGACCTATTTCATCTAGACACCAATGCTTTATGAGCTACATACTTGTTGGCCTCAACTGATACATGTCTATTAGCGATGTAACATATGTTATTTTTTGTAATTAAATGTCCTCGTAGTGCTTGTGATAGCAAACAAAACTTGTAGTTATAAAGTATCACAAAAAAACATACAATCTGCTTTCCAGTAGTGCATTTTTTGTAGAATGGAGAACATGGAAAGATTAAAACATACTAGTTTTTAAACAAAGAAAAGACAGACAAGTATGAGGACAAATAAAGCCCATACTTTCCCTAAGATTTCTTGAATCAATTATGCATTTACTGGTTCCATGCCCACAATCTTGTTGACTCTCAGTTATTTGTGATGTGTGTTGTTTGTCCTTGATGACAAAACTAGTTCTTATAATGGTGTTCTTTGATTGATATTGACAAGCTACATGATGTGAAAATTGGTTTCGAGGATGTTGATTGGTTGTTTAGAATATGATATGTAGATGGTGTATTTAGTTGCTTATGCTCATTTTTTCTTTGAATGATATGTATCTATGACATGTGTTGTGTCATTGACATCTTGGTAACACTGCGACAAAAGATTTGGATAATACATGCACAAGGTTTATATAGTTGGGATGATCTAATATTGGTGGCATATGATTTGGTTCAGTTTATATCATGATTTCCTTGGTTCTGTCTACATTATTTTGATGGGATCTTAATGCATATTTGTACTGACAATGTTTATTCTTCAAGGTTACAAGTCACAGGTATTGATACTTGGTATGGCACACATGATGATTACAGTTGTTCTACATGGTCTTTTCCCATGGTTCATGGCATGCAATTACAGGATATAGGAAGACATTTTTTCATCTTTGTGGTCATTGCATTTGATAGGCTTTAGATTGATCAGCTAAGGTAGCAATGGTTGTTATACTCTTTTAATTATACATAGTTTCAGCATGGCATATTGCTTATTACATATCATCACGACATATGGCTTTGGCAATATAATTGTGTAAATGGTTTATATTGTGAACTTGGCATATGGATCGGTCTCATTGCATTTCATATTATTAAAGGAAGATGAATTTATTAAAAGTCATATGGCAGTGGCATTAATAAGATTTTGAGCTCATCCTAACAAGGCTTTAGTTTGTTTTGATTGAACATATATGGCATCGAGAAGCTTGCATGGTATTTTGTATTTGAGCAAAAAGTATGTGTTCTTGATCACATTGCATTGGTATTTGATGTAGTAATAAGGAAATTGGTTTAAAGTTGACTTCCATTTGAAAAGGTGATTACACCATGTTTTTCCTTGATTGACACTCCTTGTAAAAAGCTTGTGTTTACTTTATACTCCTAATGAGTATCGAAGCATGTGATAAAGGCATTTGTTGAATGCCAATGAAATAGAATTTTTAAAAGTCTTAGAAATGATATTAAGGATCGAATATTGTTGATCACCGTTTTGAGTCTAAATCAAGTTGCATGGGACTTCTATTAAGCGAAGCAAAAAGAGCCCTTGCCAGGCATTCTAGACATTGAGGAGTCAGGCTTATTAAAGTTAAAGTTATTTTTTGAAAAAGCTTTGGTAAAGGGATATTATGTGACTTCGACAGTCTTTGAGGACTAATGATGTGTGTTGGAATTCAATGGTCTCAAAAGCATTTTAATAATTGATTAAATCATGTGATATGATGTTGTTTCTCACCGGCCTTCAAAATGATGTTAATCATTGTGTATTCTTTTTGGTAGAAGTCTTCAAAAGACTTGGGGGGAAATATAAGGTAGATTTATTATTGTTTCATTGTATAACATATGAAACCCTAGCTGCCACCATGGAATTATCATTACAAATTTCTGGTAAAATATTAACTAGGGAAGTTGAAGACAAGTAGTACTTGTTAATGGAAGTATTCAACTAGGCAGTTATGATGGTCTTCAACAGTTTTATGGTATCTATTTTTCTTTCTCCCACCGTGAATAGAGATGCTTATGCATTTATTTAAAAAGGTTTTGTTGTATTTTTCAGGTTGCTGAGAAGAAGAGAAAAGCTTTTGTGAAACATCGGATTTTTATCTTTACAATGACAAGAAACTGCGTTTACATTGAAAATCATTGAATCTTAGATACTTTGTAAAAGAAGATGTTGATGCACAACATTCTTCAGTGTGCTTATTGAAATATTTATATACATTGTCTTCTATTGAAATTCTAGAGTTGCAAAATCTGCACTTCTAGGGTTTTGATAGGATGCTATAATTGTCATGAGTTAAAAGAAGTTGGTGCTTCTTGGAATGGGTGCTTCTTGGAATGGGTGTTCCTTAATTTTTAAGGAGTTGGAGCTTCTTGGAATGGGTGTTCCTAAATTTGTAAGGAGTTGGTGCTTCTTGGAATGGGTGTTCCTAAATTTGTAAGGGGTTTATGCTCCTAGATTTGGTGCTCTAAATTATGCCTGTAAGGCATTGTAAACAGTGTTTTTATTTAAGCCAGTAAGGCATCATTTTGGAGTGGTTTTTCTACCCCAAGAGGGTTTTCCACTCGTCAAATTCATGGTCTTATAGTGTCATTTCTTTGTTATGATAATATTGCTAGATTGTGATGTTTGTCCTTATCAGTTCATAGTTGAATGATTGTCTTTTCATTTCTATAAATGTTTATACTAAAGTTGTCCTATTAATTTTATGAACTTTCATTCAATTGAAAGCACAAATAGTTCATTTAAGTCTATCCATACCAATGTCTTATTCATATGCTAGTTGATACACAAGTTAAGTCTATTTCACAAACTGTCATTTGTTTTCTTGGTTCAAAAGTGAACACTAATTCTTGCTCTTTAAAAAATATTGTGGCTTTCATAAATCATTGATTCACCCCCCACTCTCAGTGATTTTAGTCTTCCAACAAAGCTATCTAGCATATTGCAAACATTTTGCATTTAATGGATTAAACATTTATTGACTACTCGAGGATTAAATATTTTGCAATATTTACATTGCCCCCCCATTTTGTTAATTCACTTAAAGAAATGAATAGCATTCCTATTCCAAGCAATGGAAAAACAAAGAAAACATAATTTTCAAACATGAAAAATCAGTACTTAAATCACAATTATAGAAAGAACAGAAAACAATTATAAACAATACAATTTCACTTGCCAATCAACAATCAAAAAAATGAATTGCATAATTGCAATTGTAACTTGTAATTGTATAAAAAATAGTTTCATGTTGATGAATTACATAGCATGCCATTCACTATGCTCATTTGTCTATTTGACAAGTCAAATTCTTGAACCAAGTTTCTCTCTTATTGTTTACAATTCTTCCAAGGCATAATTGTCAGACACATTGGAAGACTTAAAATTCATTGCGAACAAGAGGGAAGAATGATACAAGAATATGACCTTGAGTTCCTTGTTTGAAAACAAAAAATATTTGTAGCATTACAAATCTTCGCGCCTTTCTCCAATTGAAAATAATTGTCCCTGTTAGAAAGATAGAATTGGAAAATGAGCATAGTTCATGACATGCAATATGCTATTCATAGACACGAAACACAAAAGCATATGATGGAAATTTCCAAAAGGAAAGCAGACATGATAATTTTTTTCAACAATTTGAACATCACATTAAAATTTTGTAAGGTTCACCAATAAGCAAATGACCACTTAAGCAATCATAGACATTTGAAGTGAAGGAATAGGTCGCTATTGCTATTGTTTCATTTGCAACTCACAAAAAATAAACAAATTATCCTTTTTTCTACTAGTTGGAGCAGGCCTCTTATTCAACTTTGTTAAAGTAAGTTAAGAAAATAGGATTACATTATATATGTTGCAAATATGTAATCACTAGATACAAATTGTGTCAGCTTTTGTAGGAGAATGATACATACTAAATCAATGAATACATGGCTAATTAATCAACTAGTGATAGGAAACAAATAGAAGCATTTCCGTTTACACCTATTGACCATTGACACATTAGAAGGTATTGCAATTGTTGCATACTAGTAGTCCAAGTGTTTTTTTTTTTACGTGACTTTTCAATTAACATCTAAAGGTCTATTTTAGCTTCAAAGTTGTTATTCCTTTTAACTTTACTTTTAGTGGACTACTTTGTAATGACATATGTTCTTTTCTAAATTCACAGTAAACACAATTATTTATAATTAGTTTACTTAGCTAAATCAATTTATAATGCAAAGTGTACAAGATTTGCACATAGACTTGTGGGTACATAAGCTGTGAATGCATAGGTAAAACATGAAACACCACGGGAGAGATCAATTTTACTTGTACCAATTTTCATTTGTTTATTGTTTGTTTCTTGCTCCATGTTTGTGTATTCCATGTTTTGTACACCTATAAAACTCTTCAATGCTTGAAAAGCTACAAAGTTTTGTTTGAACAACTATCTGAATACCTTAGTTTTTTGTGATCAAATCACCAAGAATTAGCATTTACTATGTAACAAAACATAGGAAATGGAGTAAACATTTTTAGCACTGAAAGGACATTGGAAGGTGCGTGGAGGAACATGAGTTTCCCATGTGTCAAAGAACCATGTATTGGGAGAGTTATGAACAATAAAGGAAAGCATTGGTGCAAGAGTCTGATTTTGTGCATACATAAGCTCTCAATGCATAGGTGAAGCATGAAATTCTAGAGGACCAATTAGTTTTATTTGTTGTTTGCAAAAATTGATCGTGTTGTTTTGTTCCACTTCAGTAACTATCATTTTGTTGGAAAAGTTGGCACAATTTGCATTTAGACATTAAATATTTGCATCAATCTGTTGTTCTCTTCTTTGTTATGCTTTTGTTGTGAGATCTTTCGTGTATACAACTATATCTTATGTTCTCTGACTTAAAATTTTTCTCTATTTTTATTTTGCAGTTGACATCTTTTCCCTTTATATGCTAAGAAACACTTTATTTTGTTATTTTTTCGTTTAAATGGATTATACTTCAGTGTTCCAGATTTTTCATATGCAATATATTAGTAACACAAAATATACATGTTTTTAAAGGGAAAGTTTCTATTCCATATATTGCATCTCAATTTGACATACTTAGTTGGCCAACATAATTTATTTGACAAATTTTATTATGTGTTACTATTTCGCTTATTTGTTTATACAAAATGAAATGGTAGACATGTACTATATGCAATAGAGGGAGAGAGAGATAGTATATTTTTAGACATGTAAGGTTAAGTTGATACTTGATTGAGTTTTGTTTGAGCTACTTTGCTAGTCACTTAGTTTCTCTGGATAAATGACCAATGATTAGCATTTACTTTCTAACAAAACATACAAAATGCAACAAACATTTTTAGTAGAAAGACAACATGAGGAATTGTGTTAAGAAACATGACTTTTCCATGTATCGAAGAAATAGGGATTGGAAGAGTTGTGAACAATAAAGGAGGACACTAGTTGAAGAATATGACTTTCCGCGTAGTCAAATTCCCATAGTGAATGGCATTCCATGTATTTCATAAACATTAAATTGCTATTTGCACAGAGCAATGAATGGATGTACAATGTATTCAATCCAAGCATTGTGAAATGTGGTGGACAACTGGTGGGTACACAAGTAATGAATGCATAGTTAACTAGATTTTATTGGTGCTTATTCTTGTTCATTTATTGGTTGTTCAAAAGCTTCTGTGTTTTGAGCTCCCTGGTCTTGTCTTTGATGTCTTCAAAATTCAAAACCCAAAGCTTCACTAAGATTTCATGAACTAGAGCTATGCATTCATTGCATGTGTACCCACATTACACAAGACATTTCCCAAAGCGTTCAATTTTCCCTATAACACTTCTAGTTGTCAACTACAAAAAACAAATACACAAGCCAATCGCCAGTTGCATACTTGATTTAGTTCTATTTGAACTACTTTATCGCATGTTGGTACAAGAATACTTAATTCATGAAATCTTAGACAAGTGCTGGGTTTTGTTTGTGCTTAATCTTAGTTGGTAAAAACATTGTGGATTTTTTAGCTCTTCTTTGTGCTTTTGCATATTTGTTATTATAAAAAACTATACTGCTAGTGAATGGCTTGGCTGTCTGTTTATAAAACTTGATGTTTCTCTAACTACATGTTCAATGAAAACATAGCTAATTCATGAAATCTTAGAAAACTATTGGGTTTTGTTTGTCCTTGTTCTTGTTTCATTATATTTTGTTGAAAAGCTTGTGGGTTTTTTACCTATTTCTTTCATTTTTGCATATGGGTCTGTGTGCAGTTTGACCATGACATTTTTGCAATGCTTGATAAAAATTAGACAAAATCAAACAATTTGCATAACTTTAACACACATTTCAAGAATCAAACTTCATTGCAAACAAATATGCAAAAACATCTCATACTTTGATCTTCCATTCTCTACTTTAAGAACCAAATGTCTTTGTATCTCTACAAATCTTTGTCTCTACTCCAATTGCAAAAAAGGGTTGTTGTTACAAGGAAAATGTTAAAAAAATGTAGTGAATGCATTTACACTTAACAAGATCTTGCCCATGTCAATTAGTTTTTCTCATGGTGTCTATTTCTGCAAGCTTCTAAATTAGGTTTTACCAAATACTATAAGTTCTTCTAGATTCAACTTCTAATACTTCACAATCTAATAACAACTCACCTCTATCGCATCCTCCAAAACTCAATTCTTATTAACCAAATGTCTGTCACCTTTGAAACAACAAAAATTTTCTTTCTGCTTGAACGTTTGCCACAAAAATTGGAGACCATAATCTTAGGCATTCACCAAAGGCCAAAATTCTCCCCTATCTATATTCTTACATGTATACATGTAACACCCTTGCCATTTTCACTATACATGCACACATTCGACGCCTAGAAGCTATCCACTGCATCAAAGCATAGAAAACCATTCCCATTTACAACTATTGATCATTTATACTTCACGAGGTGTTGGAAATGGTCCAAACCAGTAGTCTCAGTGTACTATTTTTTTCCCATACCTGATTAGAACAAGCATTACAGGGGAAACACAATGCTTTCACCAAGGTCCTTTGAACTGTGTGCAAGATGTGTTGAAGGGTTGTTGTGAAAAAACAATAAACAAACAACATGAAAATTAACCAAGAATTCTCTACTTATCTTCACACTAGTTGTCCAACACATATAGCAACGTTTGCATTTAGTGCACTGAACATGCATTTATTGCTTCAATATCGACCAACCCACCACTAAGACTCACACTACATGCATCCTTGATTAAATATTTTCCACAATATATAATGTTCCCCTATTTTCCTATTTTACTTAAAGAAAAATGAAAAATCGACCTACTCAAACCAATAGAAAAAGAGATAAACTGTAATTTTCCAACACCAAAAATATGCACTTAAATCCCAACTATAGGGAAAAGAAAAAAATATTTTAAACAAAACAATCTCATTGGCCAAGCAACTAATTCAAAAGAAAATGCATCGATTGCAATAACAAACCTTCCTATTGGAAGGAACTAATAATAATACTATGAATTAGAGAGGCTTCTTTTCAGCAAAGCATTTTAGTGTTAAACTGTGTTGCATATACTAGTAATTTGTCAAGTATAGTGATACATAGTTTAATACTTAAATACTTTTTTGAAAAAGACGTCTCCTCAATGCTTTGAGCTTCAATGTGGCTACAAATTTCTGACCTATAACATGTAAATATTGTTGCCAACAATATACACATTGCCATATAGTTTGTTTGATATCAAATGGCTCCATTTTTTGGCTTATTAAACACATGTTTATTTGCATCCTTTGCAATATGATGTCTAGGTTCACAATGTGTTGTAATTACTTGTTAATGTAAGTCTACTTAATTATATTAAAACTTATTCAAGTCAATTGTATATCCATGGAACAAGAAATGACCACTGTCCATCACAAATAATGCGTTATTCATAAAAATCAACCATAGGAACAACAATATGATTGCAAAAGAATAGACCAACATGATAAAATTTTCCAAGCATTCGTTGTTAGTCCTTGTAACAACAACCAAGCATTATAAATAGTGAAGGCAACCACTTACCAATAGTGCACCATCATAGAACAAAAAATGTCGAAGAATGGAGTGAAAAGCATAAAACACACAAGCTTTTTAATGAATAACAAACAAAAAATAATAAGCACAAGTAAAACCCAACTCTCACTTCACATTTCGTGAATTAATTATGCATTCATTGCTTCTGCATCCAATAGTCCTCGAACACATCTTGCACAATTTGATTTTCAAGCTTTGTTGATAGTGTACTAGCCACTCAAGAAATGAACATATAATTAATGCATTCACTGCCCTCACAGTCCACAAGAGCTTGCTAAAAGCACATGTATTTTAATGTACCAAATTTTCCCATTATCTCTTGTAACAACAAGCAATAATTCTAGTTATCAAGTGTCATAAACACACATCAAAGCTATTGAAACCCACTGCACTTTTAGAGAATAACAAACATGCAAGACTGTAACCAGTAGTTGGGAAAACCTAGAAGCTTTTCAACAAACAATGAACAAATGCCAATAAATATTGCAAAAAAAAAATGTGGACATGATAATTTTTTCCAAGCATTTCCCATTAGCCCTTGTAACAACAACCAAGTATCATAAACACATAAACAAGCCACTCACTAATAGTACATTGCAACAAAAAACCAAACATCAGAGAATAAAACTAGAAGCTAAAAATACACAAGCTTTTTAACAAACAACAAACAAACAAGAATGAGCACAAATAAAATCTAGCTCTTGCCTCACATTTCATGCATTCACTGCTTCTGCAGTCACCAGTCCTCCAACACATCTCGCATAATTTGCTTCCTAAAGTTTGTTGATAGCCATAGTTCATAGGACCTTGCTCAAAGCACATGTAATTTAATATACTAGCTTGCTCTGTTACACCTTGTAACAAGAAGCAATTTTCCTATTATCAAGTGCCATAAACACATAGCAAAGCCATTGATAGCCACTACACTTTTATAGACTAACAAGTGTACAAGACCACAACCAACAACCAAAAAACCCACAAGCTCCTCAACAAATGTTAAAAAAATCGCATCACTCACCCAAGATTCCTTGAATTATCAATGTATTCACTACATACATGCCTTCCAGCACTCCAACACATCTTGCACCCACAGTCCAAAAGACCTTGTTCAAACCATTCAGTTTCCCCTATGACGCTTATAATAATCAAGTATAAAAAACAAAGAAATGACCCACTCACCATTTGCACACTGTTCCTTTAGATCCTCCCTCATTCAAGCACCACATAGAATCACAAGATTTAGAAATGGCAACCCACAACCAAAAAAACATAAGCTTTTCAATAAATAGTAAACAAACAAACAACAAAAAACAAGCACTTGCTTCATATTTCATGGATTAACTATGCATTGTTTGCTTTTGTATGCATCAGTTGTCCAACACATATCATAAAGTTTGCATTTTATGCATTAAACATACATCCACTACAATATCTAATTAAACATATTTACCTATTGAAGGTAAACGTGATGACTTCTTTGCGCCTTCATCCATGTGCAATGTGCACATGTTGTACAAATTATTGTCATCGTGCCTCATTGAAGATAAGTTGCATTGTTAGTAATAGTTGTCTAGCCTATTTGGAAAATGTTATACATAGTTACATAGGTTTTTTTGTACTATTAAGATTAGAAAGCACCTTAAAAATACTTTGAGAAATAGAATGTGTTGAGAGTATTGGTATCAAGCAATCCCAATACATGTGTTGCTAGATGCACCAATAGAGTAGTATATTGTTGCTACATAAAGCGATATTGTTTTAGATCTTTGAGCAAGGTCTTGTTCACTTTGCAAGCATAGAATGCATTAACTATGCATTGACTGCTTTTATGGGCATTGTCCTACCAAAAAAACTTGTAAAATTTGGATCTAATGAGTAGATATTTGTAGCAAAAAATTTGTGTCGATCAAGTGTTGAGTTCTATTGCTACTAATTCTCATTTGTTTATTGTTTATTGAAAAACTTGTTAGTTTTAGCTCTATATCTCCTCAATCCTAGGAACAACGGGCTACTGGTAAGCAAGTTGTGTGTTTTTTTATGATTCTTCCAACCTAGAAATACTGATTACTGTTACAAGGACTAGGGGTACAAATGGGTACAAAAGATCTATACAGCTGCAAATATAGTTAGTTGTTGAACAAGGAAGTAGAAGGTCAAATTCTTGTATCACTACTCTGCTTTGTTTCCAACAATATATAATGTCTCCCTATTTTCATAACTTAAAAGAAAATGGAAAATGGACCTACTCAAATCAATAGGAAAAGAGATCAACCAGAATTTTCAAGCACACAAAATATGCGATTAAATCCTGAGTATAGGAAAAAGACAAAAATATTTGAAACAATACAATCCCATTGGGAAGGTGACTAATTGAAAAGAAAATGCAATGGATGCAATAGTAAACCTACCAATCAGAAGAACTAATAAAAGCAACAATTCTTATATTATAGAATTCAATTCGTTGACCAGGGTTGTGTATCAAGTACAAAGAACAAATTTTCACCAACAAAGCCTTTACAGTTTCAATTTAATTGCTAAACATTTGGAAAAAATTGGTACGTGCTTCTATGTGTCATGTTTATGAATAACATGTTATATGCCATGCATTGCACCCATTTGTATCCTTAGCCTTTCTAACAGTAAGCAATACTTGTACTTATAGAGTTTGATAAACAAACAGACCAACCAATCACCAATAGTGCATTGTACCTAGAATAAACAACCAAGAATTAACTATGCATTTACTGCTTCCATAACCAAGAGTTGTCGAAGACATCTTCTACATTTTGCATTTAATGCATTAAACATGTATTTAGTATTTTAGGATTGAATATTTTGCAGTATATATAATTCCTCCCTATTTTCCTAATTTACTCAAACTAAAATGAACATTAGGTGCACTCCAACCAATGGAAGAAGAGATAAAACATGATTTTCAAAAATGAAAGATTTGTCCTTAAATTCCAACTATGGAAAAAACACATAAATTTTTTAAAAAATATAATTTAATTTTCCAACCAATTATTTCAAAAGAAAATACAACAATTGCAATAGTAATTTGCTTGTGAGTGGAAAAAAGTTCCATGTTTATGAATTACATTGCATGTCATTCACTATGCTCATTTGTCTATTTAGCAAGTTAGATTCTTGAACCAAGCTTCTCCCTTATTGTTCACAATTCTTCTAAGGTACAATATTTAGGCACATTGGAAGACTTTAAATTCATTGTAAACAAAAGGGGAAAATGATACAAGAATTTAACCTTTCAGTTATTTGTTTAACAACCAAGTACACATGCAGCCATATAGATCTTTTCCTTTGTCTCCATTTGCAAGCAGTGGTACCTGTTAGAAAGATATATTAGAAAAATGAACACAGTTCATGATATATAATATATTATTCATAAACATAAAACACACAAGCACATGATAAAATTTCCAAAAAAAGTAGACAAACGTGATAAATTTTTTCAAGTATTCACAAATAAAATCAAAATTCTGTCAAGTTTGCTAATAGTGTAGAAAGCATTCAAGGGATCAACATATGGTTAATACATTCAATTCTTCCATAGTAAACAAGACCTTGGTCAAAGATCTAAAATAACATTGCTCTATGTACCAACAAGAGAAACAGTAAACAAATGAGAATAAGCAGAAAAAAAACCAAGCACATGCCTGGCATTTCATGAATTAACTATGTATTCACTACTTGTGTACCCACAGGACCTTCAATTAACTTTTTATGTACAAATATACTTGATTCATTGAATATGTATAAGAATTATGCCAAGTGTTTGAAACTGTCAAATTTGTGCCAATAAGCAAATGACCATTGCAATTGTTTGATGCACTAATAATGTAGCCAAAGATATGCATAAGTGCAACCATGCAATATGCAATTCATATGCAATGCTTCACATAGCGTATCAGTCAGATTTGCTTACAAGAAAATGAAAGCACATATACCTATATTATACATTCTGGTCTTGATGTACACTAGCAAACATTACACATGGACTCCATACCACATGCCTGTAAGTATGCATAACTCTCATTGCAAAAGTAACTTGCCTTTGGCCATAAAATAGTTTCATGTTTATGAATTATATGCCATGTCATTCCCTGTACTCATTTGTTTATGTTTCCTAAGTCTACAAGCCCCTTAAACACTGAAGGACCTACAAAGTTTCCTTTCAACAATTATCTTAATACCTTAGTTTTTTGTGCTAAAAATTTACCGTTTATCTCTTTTTCTATTGCTTTCAACAGGCCGATTTTTCATTTTCCTTCAAGTAAATCAAGAAAATAGGGCAACATTATATAATGTGCCAAATATTTAATTGGGGGATGCATATAGTGCCAACTTTCGTAGTGGACTGATGTGTACTAAAACAATGAATGCATGTTTAATGCATTAAATGCAAACTTCGTGATATTTTTTGGAAATCTCATGCATATGCAAGCAAAGAATCCGTAGTTAATTCATGGAATATGAGACAAGTGGTGGTTTTTCCTTATTATTTGTTTATTGTTTGTTGAGAAGCTTTCATGTTTTTGGATGTGGGTTGTTGTCTGCGATGCTTGTTATTCTGTTCAGTGCTTGAATGAGGGAGAAGATGAAGGAATGATGTAAAACTATTGAGTGAACCATTTGTTTCTTTTTGATACTTGGGCAACAAAAGTGTTAGAGGGGAGATTGAACTATTTGAGGGAACTGAACAATTTGTGCTTTTTTAGATCTTGTTTGTGCTTTTGCATGTTCATTATTTTGTAAAATTGCGATGGTCATTAGTTGTCTGGCTATGTGTTTATAATACTTGATAACTAGAAGTATTGCTTGGTGTTACAAGAGCTAATGAGCAAATTGAGTACACTAAATTACATATACTTTGAGGAAGGTCTTGTCAACTGTGGTGGTAGTGAACACGCTAATTTTCTTTATTGTTCACTAAATTCATTGTAACCAAAGGGAAAGAATGATATAAGAATATGATCTTCCACTTCCTTGTTCAACAATTAACTATATTTACAACAACACAGATCTTTTCCTTGCTCTCCAATTGCATAAAAACATGTTACTTTTGCAACGAAGAATATGCATAATTACAATCATCGGTTATGCAACTCATTGCTTAAGTACAAGATTGTTTTGTTTAAAATATTTTTTTCTTTTTCCTATTGTCAAGATTTAAGCGCATATTTTTTGTTCTGGAAAATTATGGTTTATCTCTTTTTCTAATGGTTTGAGTAGGTCAATTTTTCATTTTCCTTTAAGTAAAATAGGGAAATAGGGGAGCATTATATATTGTGGCAAATATTTAGTCGAAGGATGCATGTAGAGCGAGTTTTGGCAATGGGTTGGTGGCTGCTCAAGCAGTCAATGCATGTTTAATGCATTAAATGCAAACCTCGTAATATGTGTTGGACAACTAGTGTGATGATAAGCAGAGAATGCTTACTTAATTTTCATGCAAAAAAAGAAGATGAACATGATAAATTTTCTCAAGCATTTCCCATTAGACCTTGTAATAGCAACCAAGCATCATAAACACAAAAACAAGCCACTCACCAATAGTACATTGTGACAAAATAACAAACATCAAAGAATGGATACTTGCAGTTATCAAGTATTAAAAACACACAACCAAGCCATTCACCAACAATGCACCTTTGCAGGATAACGAACATGCAAAAGTGCAACCAATAGCTAAAAAACCTACAAGTTTTTCAACAAACAATAAAAAATAAGAATAAACACAAACAAAACCTAGCAGCCACCTAAAATTTCATGAATTAACTATGCATTAATTGCATATATGCCCACATGCAAAAACACAATGAAGAGCTACAAAACCCATAATCTTTCCAACAAATGATAATAAAATGAGAATAAGCACAAACAAAATCCAACACTCCCTGAAGAATTCATGAACTAGTTATGCGTTCATTGCATGTGAACCCACAAAATTTGCAAAAAATATATAATGTCGTATTCTCCCAATTTAATTTAAAAAATTTGAATAATAAACATAATAGAATTTAATGCAATAGCTATACATTGATAGGCAAGCATGCCATATCCAACACATATGATACAATTGCAAAGGTGACCTACTCCAACATGCAGTGAACATATAGTTAATTCATGAAATGTTAGGCGAGTGTTGTGTTTGGTTTCTACTTATTGCCATTTAACCCATGAAATATTAGGACTAGCTTTTGTTTTTGCTTATTCTCGTTTATTTATCATTTGTTGGAAAGCTTGTGAATACTTTAGCATTTTGCATCTTCATTATTCTCTAAAAGTCGACTACAGATGAATGGATTCATTGTGTCTTCATGATACTTGACAAATAGAAGTATTCCTTGTTGTATTACTTGTTGTCGTTAAATCTTGACTATAGGGAAAAAGCAAAAATATTTTAAATAGTACAACTTCACTGGCGAAGTGACTATTTGAAAAGCAAGTGCAATCAATGCAATAGTAAACCTACCATTCAACAAGAACCTATAAAAGCAAAAACGTTTACATTATATGGTTCGATACAATGCCAAAGGTAGTGTATGGTTCATTTATGTAAAAGTAAATCAGCAAATTAGGAACCTGTTATAGTTTTTTGCAAATAGTCAATCATTGCATGCACATTATGCCACCGTTAGCGACAAACTAGTAGCTATAGAAGCAATCAATGCATGTTTAATGCACCAAATGATATAACTATTGGATCACAAACAATAGTATAATAAATACAAATTCTGCAAGATAGATTTTCCCAAACATTTAGACATCAAGTAGAAATCCTGCAAACTTAGCCAATAGGCTGACTGCTACTTATGTCCCATCGCGACTAGATATACTATTCATTGTTATAAGGCCCAATTGTATGATGAAAAACCACATGGAACACATGAAGCCAACAAATAGGTTACAATTATAACAATATCATTTTCAATTAAGTGATAATAAATATTTATTCTATTTCTCTATTTCTTCATGTAAGCATATATTATTTTTCCCTATTAAAGAAAACTGCGAAAATAATAACACATTATATATTTTGCAAATATTCAATGTCTGAGTGCAAATTATGCAACCTTTTGCAACAAGATAGTATATGTTGAAGTAGTCAATGATGTTTAATGCATTAAATAGTATGGCTCATATATTAGAAACAACAATCTATTAAATGCAAATTATGCAAGATAATATGATACCCATAAACATGAAACATAAAAAAAAATACTATTGATGACCAGCCAATTTGTCTGTTTATCATACTTGATAACTAGATAAACAAATTATAATGAGCACAAACAAAACCCAACAGTTGCCTAAGTTTCCATGAATTGACTATGCATTCACTGCTTCCATACCCACCAACCATCCAATGGATTAAACATGCATTCATTGCTTGAGAACCCATTATCCAAAATATGTCCTTAAATCCCAACCATAGGAAAAAGACAACAATACTTTAAACAATGCAATTTAGCTGGCATAACAACTAATTCAAAAGAAAATTCAATAATTACAATAGCAGCTAGCTTCCCTACATAGAAATAGCTTCATGTTTACGGATTACATGCCATTTCATCCACTATTCCTATTTGTTAGAATGATACAAGAATTTTACCTTCTAGTTCCTTGCCCAACAACCAACTATATGTACCCATCTGTCCCCACAACCCTTCTAACAATAAGAACATAGAAATCCAAAAACACAAAAGCTCTTCAACAAGCAATAAACAAACAAGAAAGAAATTTAAGAACAACAAGCAACTATTTGAAAACCAAATTCAACAAATGCAATTGTAAAACTTCCTATCAACACAAACTAGTAATTACAACAGTAACTTGCTTTTCATCAAAAAAAAAGGTTTCATCTTTATGAATCACATGACATGCCATCCACTATGCTCATTTGTCTATTCAGTAAACTAGATTCCTAAACCAAGCTTCTCCTTTATCTCCAACATATCTCACACAATTTTCATGAAATGGAATAAACATGTATTCAATGCTTCATGATCAAATATTTCCCAGAATATATAATGTTCCCTTATTTTTCCAATTTAGTTAAACAATTTAATGAATAAACCTTAATTTTCAAGCACAAAAAATATTTTCTTAAATCTTGACTATACGAGAAAGGCAAAAATATTTTAAACAACACAATGTCATTGGCCAAATGACTAATTGGAAAGCAAATGCAATGGATGCAATAGTAAACTTGCCTATCGGCAGGAACCAACAATAGACCTACTCCAACCATCTATGCGAAAAACACAAAAAATACTTCAAATAGTACAATTTGATTCACCATGAAAATTTTAAGAACAACAAGTGCTTATTTGAAAATAAAATTCAACAAATGCAATTGTAAACCTACCCAACTATAGAAACTAACAATTGCAATAACGACTTTCCTTTCAAAAAAAAAAGTTTCATTCTTATGAAATGCATGACATGCCATTCACTATGCACATTTTTCTATTCAACTCTTCCAAAGCATAAATTTTATGCACATTGGAAGACTTAAAATTCATTAGAAACAAAGGGGAAGAACGTTACAAGAATTTAGCCTTCCAGTTCCTTCTTCAACAACCAAGTATCAACCAAGTATATTTGTGCTCATATTGATGTTTGCGTCCAACTCCAATTGCAAATAATGGTTCCTGTTATAGGGACAAATTAGACAAATGAACATAGTCCATGACACATAATACACTATTCATAAACATGAAGCATAGAAAGATCAATAAAATTTGCAAAAGAATAGATCAACACAATAATTTTTTACAAAAAATTCTCGTTAACCATTGTAACAACAACCGAGTATCATAAACACATGAACAAGGAAATCATCAGTGGTGCACTACCATAGAATAACAAACATGCAAGACCAAAACCAAAAGCTAAAAATACACAAGCTTTTAAACAAAAAATAATAAGCACAAATAAAACCTAGTACTCACATCAGATTTCATGAATTAACTATGGATTCACTAGTTTTGTACTCACTAGGCCTTCAACACATCTCACACACTTTGCTTTCCAAGCCTTGTTGATACCCTGCTATCCACACAAGAAATAAACACATAATCAATGCATTCACTCGCTCATTATCCCTTGTCATACATATCTAATCCACTATAGAAACAATACTTCTAGTTATCAAGTGTCAAAAACACACAGCCAAGCCATTCACCACCAATGCACTTTTGCAGAATAACGAAAATGCAAAAGTGCAACCAATAGCTAAAAAACCCGCAAGCTATTCAACAAACAATAAACAAACAAGAATAAACACAAACAAAACTCAACACTCGCCTAAGATTTCATGAATTGACCATGCATTCATTACACATATACCCACATGCAAAAATGCAATGAATAGCTACAAAACCCATAATATTTCCAGCCCAGCCATTCACCAGCAACACACTTTTACAAAATAATGAACATAGCTAAAAAAAACACAAAATTTTCAACAGATGATACATAAACGACAATAAGCAAAAACAAAGCCCAACACTCGCCTAAAAATTCATAAATTAACTATGCATTCACTACACGTGTACCCACATGCAAAAACACAATAAAAATCTAAAATATCCACAAGCTTTCCAACAAACGATATTCAAACAAGAATAACCACAAACAAAACCCAGAACTTGACTAAGATTTCATGAATTAGCTACGTGTTCATTGCATGTGTACCCACATTACACAAGAGCATTCAATTTTCCCTCTAACATTTCTAGTTATTAAGTATCAAAAACAAATAGACGTGCAACTCACCAATTCCACATTAGAAGCACTCCACACAATGACAGATGTCGAACATGACAACCCATAGCAAAAAACACACAAGCTTCTCAACAAATAGTAAACAAACAACATACAAATTAACCAAGCATTCTCTGCTTATCTTCGCGCCAATTGTCCAACACATATCATGAGGTTTGCATTTAATGCATTAAACATGCATTTACTACTTCAGTATAGACCAACCCATCACCAAAACTCACACTACATGCATCCCCGATTAAATATTTGTCACAATATATAATGTTCCCCACCACATATAAAGTTTCCCTACTTTCCTATTTTACTTAAAGCAAAATGAAAAATCGATCTACTCAGACTAATAGAAAAAGAGATAAACTGCAATTTTCCAGCACAAAAATAATATTCTTAAATCCCGACTATAGGAAAAAGACAAAAATATTTTAAACAAAACAATCTCATTGGCCAAGCGCCTAATTCAAAATAAAATGCATCAATTCCAATAGTAAACCTGCCTATCAACATGAACTAAAAATGAATAAACCGTAATTTTCAAGCACAAAAAATATCTACTTAAATCCTGACTGTACAAGAAAGGAAAAAATATTTTAAACAACACAATGTCATTGGCCAAGTGACTAATTGGAAAGGAAATGCAACAAATGCAATAGTAAACCTGCATATCGGTAGGAACCAACAATAGACCTACTCCAACCATCTATGCGAAAAACACAAAAAATGCAAATAGTACAATTTGATTTGCCATGAAAAGTTTAAGAACAAGCAACGATTATTTGAAAAGAAAATTCAACAAATGCAATTGTAAACCTGCTCAATGACATAAACTAACAATTGCAATAGCGACCTACCTTTCAACAAAAATAAAATCATGCTTATGAATTACATGACACGCCATTCACTATGTGTGTGTATGTTGAATGTGGAGAGATCTAACATTAACACAAACCTTAATGAGATGGTTTACATTCAAAGTTTGAAGCAAGTAAAACTACTCTATTTGTAATACAATCAAATCTTTCAAATACGTATCATTGTCCTCTATTTCTAGGGATTTATTAAACTGTTTGGCCCTCATATTTTTATGGGCACAAAGGTTGTTAAAATGACTACCTAGAAAATGAGATTTGATGCTTAATATGCAAGCTAAGATGATTTCTATATGCAAATGTGTGCTGAAATGATTAGTGGTATGCTTCTAAATGAAACAAAACAATGGAAAGGATAATGGATACAATGATAAACGAAGGATGATATTGATGATAAATGAACAAGTGGAGATGAGTGAGATGATATGAAACTAAAATGAACTATCCATGATTATGCATATGATCAAATGCAAACATAAAACAAACTAACCTAAAATGTAACTATGATGCAATGGGGGTGATAAAATGTAACTATGAAGCAATTAATTAATCTAAGATAAGAATGCAAAGTAACACATGATATGAAAACTAAGTATAAGACTCCATGAAAGCTCCAAGCTCCTAAGATAAACCTGCATAGTAACTTTACTCAAATTGTGGATGATAAATGCTAAGGCAAGAGGGTGTATTTATAGGGTTTCTCAAGCATTTTGTGAGGTGGCACCTATCAACGGTCTAGATTTGAAGGAGAAATAATAAATGGTGGAGATGAAAGGAATTAGGATGTTGTCCCCTTGACCAAGGACAACATGTCATGTGTGTGGAGAGAATCCCTTGACCAATTGGAAACATGCCAATTGTATGGGATTCCCAAGTGTGTGAAACAAAGACCCATGTGCTCCAAATTTGTTGGAAGTGTGGGGGAATAAAGCCATGTGCCTTTTCTCATTGGTGGAAGTGTGTGAGGATAACTCTAATTAATAATTAGGCTTATTTATTTTCATGTGACCTTTATGAGGTTCCACACAAAAATTTGTAGAAATGTGCTCTAATTCTTAATTAGGATTAAGGAAGGTTAATTAAATAAACATGTTTAAGGTATTTTGTTTATTTAATTATTTAGAAGAATGTGTGAGGACTATTTTTAGGTGTATAAATTTTTCCCCTCTTTGAAGTAATGTGTTTACATGTTGCTTCAAATAAAACTTTGATGTCGATGCTTATAAAATATTTCGATGCCCTAGATGATGCAAGATTTCAATGCCCCAGACCATGTCCCAAAATTTTGAATTTCAAGTATTGAAAGATAAATGCCCCCTTGAGAGATAAATCATTGAATGTGGGGATGTTAAAATGAAATGTTGGAATGAGGTGATGGTTTGGTGATGATCCAACATTGATTCAGTGAGATTTGGATGTCAGAGATGATTTATCTCTCGAAAGGTCATTGCAAGCCCTTGCTTTGAATAGTGTTGATTAATTGCCCCTCCTTTTTTTGGTAAAAATGGGAAATAAATCCCACCATAATTCCCTCCATTTTACCCTTAAAAGGTAAAAGTGGTAAAATGGGATTCATTTTGCATATTTTGAGTTTGGAGAAGTTGAAGAGTGGAGAGCTTAGAGGAAGATGGTGATCCCATACCACAAGCATTGTTTCAAGCGTCTTCACCAACCTAATCAGCTTGCTACCTCTGGACCTATAATATGATTTATGAGAAACCTCTTTGTTAGTCATTTTCTTGCCTTTTAGAAGCATTTTGAACATCATAGATAGATGTTGTAGCTTATTGGATGTTATTTATGCACTTTTGGGTGATGTTTTTTGTCATTTTTGAGTGTTTTTGAGCATGTTTAAGAGTTTTGGTGCCTTTGGGGTCCCAAATGGTGCCTCTTGTTTCCTTGGAAAGTTTTCATCTTTGTTGATTTGAGGTGGTTTAGCTTGTCATTTGACCCATTTTGCGGGGTGTGATTATGGAAATCCCTCAAGGTGATGTTTGCAAGATGTCCTTGAAGCCTAGGAGTCGTCAATTTGTCATGTTTTGGATTGATTTTGGTCAGATTGTGGTATGTGCAGTGTTTGATTGATGTTTTGTGTGATGATTTGATCTCATGATAGGTGAGAATCAAATGATAGAACTAGTGTTGTATCAACCTCATGATAGGCGAGGAACAATAGTAGGATTGATAGCATATCGTCCTCATGATAGGCGAGGAACGATGGTAGGATTCATAGCAAATCATCCTCATGTTAGGAGAGGAATGATAGTTTGATTGATAATAGATCATCCTCATGATAGGAAAGGAATGATGGGTTGATTGATTGGGATGTTGATTGTTATGATTGATTTGATTTGAATGACTGCACATTAGCTTGATTGAACATGACATTGATTAACTGATTTGTGTTCATGATTAGGGAGATGGAGATGTACTCCAGTCTTAGGAGTGATTCTCGAAGACCTGGAATATGGTCCGCTAGTTGTCCTCAGCCGACTTAGAGATTATCTCCCATTGTGGTTTGAATTCCTTGTTAGATATTCCACAATATACAATCAATAGAGGTTTACTGACAACATTGGTGGAGAGATGGCATAGTGAACATAACACATTTCATTTATCGACTGGAGAGATGGCTGTGACTCCAAAGGATGTCTATCATATTCTACAAATCCTAGTGATGGGAGAGCTAGTGGTGAACAATAAGATAGAGTAGGGCAGGATAGTTGCATTGCAAAGGTTATGTCGAGATGATCATGTTACAGGCTGAAGGATTCCTTGGACAAAGATGATTAGTAGATATGATCCTTTTCCATGTATGCTTTCCAGATTCATTGGTGGATACCTTTGTCCTAATCATAGGTCAAAGGGATTTTCAACAAGTTGGGGTCGTTTGCTATCGCAGATGACACTTGATGGTACTAGATATGCATGGAGCTCATGCATGTTAGCCCACTTATATCGATATTTACACAAGGTTGTTATTATAGGGTGACAAGCATGTCATGTGGCGTCACATTATTGTAGAACTGGGCATGGGAGCATATAGCCGTCACTTGGCCCATGGGAGAGAGACATTGACCACCAGGGAGACCCTATGTTTTTAGTTATAGCAGTCCACATGTCTAGCATAAGTTGGGAAAGGTTTCCTATTGGAGGTGTGCTCTGGATGATTTAGAGACTATCACATGGTGCCTGTACTTGGATTGTGAGCAGTGGCCAGAGGATCAGTTGGAGATGTCGTTTATGTTGTTATCTTGCTATCTGATTGGGAAGACACATGTTGTGCTTAAGCGATATCTATATCTGTGAGTATGTCGATAGTTTGGATGGGTTTAGGGGATACCCTTAGGAGTTTCCCATTATGCATGGTGACGATAGGATGTTTTAGAGTGGGGCACCTATGTATCATATGAGGCAGCTTGTACAAAGTACTATACCTTGACACTAGGTTTATGGGATTATGTTCCATCTATTATAGATGCTGGGATGACTGAGGATCATTCAGAGTTCTTCCACACACATCCCTTTTGTAGATTTACTCATCCAGAGGAGCCAGTACCGCTAGTTGATGGAGAGGGAGGAGATGATGAGGGTGGTGATGATGGTGGGGAGGGTGTTTACAGAGGTGATGATGGTGGTGCAAAGGGTGGTTGCAGAGGTGATGGTGGTGGGGAGAGTGATGATGGTTCAGATGATAGTCATCCATTGGATTTTGTAGTTTTGAGGTGCAGGAGGAGTGTTACCATAGCTCAGGTGGTGCTTCCTAGGATTTGGATTGGGATACCCTCTCATTAACAGTCATCATAGATAGCAGCTTTGCAGGAAAAGGTTTAGTTTGTTCAGAGTGAGATAGCGTAGGCTCGAGCACAGATTGTGTCCCTTAAGGATGAGTTAGGGCAGTGTCGGGCACAGATTGATATTTTGACAACTAATAGAGGGAAAAATAGGCAACAAATATGATAGTTTTAGGCACAGATGATCATACTTACTTCAGAGAGGGGTCCCTTTAAACACCAGACAGAGCAGGCTGAGGCCATTGCTGAGAGGATACAATAGAAGACACCATCTATAGGTACAACACATTTCTTCATTCTCGTTTTGGCAGATCTCATTCTTGGACTGTTAGCATGGGTGTCACATAGCCATTTCCTGGAGATAGGAGAGATCCAGGTGCAAGTCCATCGAGTAGAGGAGGTACTAGTTCCATGAGAGCAACAACATCTGGTGGGAGCTCGACATAGAATTTTGTGATGTTCCTTGGAAATTGTGTATACATCTTTTGTGAGATTGAGGATGTGTTGCCCATGATATAGTGCCCTTTTGGATTTTGATGTATCTCATCCTACTTTTGGATATCCTTGTCCACATGGACATTATGACATTTTTGATGATATGTGATATGTAGTAGTGATTATGATCTAAATGTTGATATGCATTTGATTTCCCTATTATGATATGCAATGTTGTAAATTTATTTAATTTCCATGTGATGATAATGATTAGGAAATGTGATGAATGTATTTATGATTATGTAATGTGATTTGATGATTATGATATGTAATGCAAATGATTGAATGTGCATGCCTTCAAATGTTCAAGGCCTTAAGCTTGAATAAGTGAGTCTTTCCAACTTCCAAAAGTTGTGGGAAGACTATAGTAGATTGATCTTTTAAGCTTCATAACTCTAACATATTTCCCAACTTTCTTGGAAATCTAAAGAGACTCACTTATTTAAGCGTAGTGGATGACATGATTTTAATGTTGGAAATGATATGCAATGTATGTCCTTTATTATTTTCTTTTGTATTTTTTGAGGCAAATATTATGATGGAATGCATAAATGTAAATGAGATGAGAATGTTTTCTAAGATATGCAAATGATGATGCAACTGATGTGCAACTAATGAGAATGATGTGTTTTTGGTTAATGTCCAGTTTACTCAATCCATTAATAATAGAGATGACACCATTGTGAAATTGTTTGAGCATTGAAAAACCCTATAAATACACATGCAATACTAGCATGAATACAGTCTAACTTAACTATGCAAATCTTGTATTCAAAAGTTGTCATTTATATCAACCAATTTCTCATGATTTTTATCATCATTGGGCCTTTAAAATGTTGAAAGTGAGTACAAGCATCGATGGCATATTTTAGACCAAGATGACCTAAGTACTTCTTTCATGATGTTTTAAAATTGCAAGTTAACACAAGCATCTAAGTATAATTAAACTGAGATGACCTAAGCATTGCTTGCTTAAACAGACAAGAGTTAATCTTTTTCCTATGCAAATTCAAAATGTCATCAGTGATACTTTGTAGCGCATGTCTCACCATAACTTGCATAGTAATAATGATAAACTCACAAATGAAAGACAAAGAAAAATCATACTCCTTCCTTGCTCCTCTAGTTCCATACATCATCAAGGACTTAAGAGATATGATATCAAAAATCAAAGTAGAATAATTTGAACTTTCGTGTTTAATGTGATAAACCCTTGATTCAGAAAGATCATCATCCATTTGAAGTTTGTATTTGTAATGTTGGTCCGATGACTGTTTTCCTATTGATTCAAGCTCAAAGTTTATTTTCCCCTAGTGAGTGCAGAATTTTGCCCCCAACACAGGGTGAGAAACAACCATGATGACCACAACCTAACCTAAAGACCTATCCTAGGGGCCTCAGGGGCTGATCAATAGATTAGCCTTGCCTATGTTATACATGGAGATACCACGTAATTCGACTTAAGACTCGACCAAGATTTACAAGACAAAAATATGAACATAGCAAAAACCTAAAAGACCGACCTAAATGTCTCAGAGGACAATCAAAGATCACCCTTTCCTACGTTCAAAGCTTAGAGATGACACATTTCGAATGAATACTATTTTTGTGACCTTTTGAATTTTTGACATGTTTTTGGATTTTGATTTGTTTTGAATTTTTTTGGGATTTTTGATCTTTTTGAATGTTTTTGGGATTTTGATATGTTTTGAATGTTTTTGGATTTTTGATATGTTTTGAATATTTTTGGGATTTTCGATTTGTTTTGAATGTTTTGGGATTTTGATATGTTTTGAGTGTTTTTGGATTTTCAATATGTTTTGAATGTTTTTGGGATTTTTGATTTTCTGACCTTGAGAATGTACAAGAATCCAATCCAATGTAGGACATGCCCCCAGTGTGATATGATAAGACAAACTAACTTTTAGAATGGGCTGAGTAATGCCAGGGAATACCATGATACAAAAACTAGATCAAGCTATGGTGCGAACATGGAACCGTGACAAATGCAAAGATGGAAGCATGATGGATGAATGCTGCAGAGCAAGTCACATAGCCTAAGATAGATGGAAAGTGATTATTTTACACAAGGCACCTATTTTCCAATTTTTCACCAAGGTACTTGCCCAAAGCGCCACCGAAGTGGTTTTCACTAGAGGATGATCTTTTTTCTTTACTGTTTTTCAATCCTTTTTCTAATTTTTTTTTGAATTTTTTCAGTTTTAAATTTTTTTTGGTATTTTTCTAGGATCTTTACCAATGCACTGGATGAGCTAGGTGTAAAACCTTTTGAGATGCAAGTTGTTGAGGGGTTCGTCAAATAGATACCCTTTTGGTGTGGATAATTGATATGCTCCTAATCCAAAGATAGATACTATAATAAAGGGACCCAACTAGTTAGGTTCAAATTTCCCCTTCTCTCGATCTTGTTGATTACAGGGATTTTCTTTTAAGACTAAATCACCCACCTGAAATTCTCTAGGTATTATTCTGTGATTGTAGCTCCTAGATATCCTTTGTTGATAAGCTTTTAGGTGATCAACTGCATGTTTTCGATGTTCATCCAAAAATTCTAATTCTTGTAGCCTAGATACTTTGTAATTCTCATCTGAAATCATCCCTTTAAGTGACACACATAGGGATGGTATCTTAACCTCAATAGGTAGAATAGCTTTTGACCCATAGATAAGAGAATAGGGTGTTGCTCCTGTTGGGGTACAGATACCGGTTTTGTAAACCCACAATGTCGGGTTTAGTTGAACATGCCAAACACATCCAACTTCATTGATGGTTTTCTTCAAAATCTTCAGGATAGTCTTGTTTGAGGCCTCTACTTGGCCATTCCCTTGGGGATAGTAAGGTGTAGAAAAATGATGTTGAATATGGAATCTTTCACAAAGATCTTAAACATCTTTATTATTAAAGGGTTGGCCATTTTCTGTAATGATAGATTGAGGAACACCATACCGACAGACGAGATAATTTGGGATGAATGATGAGATTTGTTTCCTAGTGATGGTGATTAGAGGAACAACTTCAATCCACTTGGTGAAGTATTATGTGGTTGTGATTATAAACTTATGTCCATTGGAGGAAGAGGGGTGAATCTTACCTACAAGGTATGATCCCCACTAACAAAAAGGCCATGTAGTTGTGAAAGGATGCAATTCTCATGCCGATGCATGTATCAAGTTTATGTGAATTTGACATTTGGAACACCTTTTGACATATTGGAATGACTCTTTCTCCATGTTCGACCAGTAATAACCCAATCGTAATAATTTCTTAGCTAAGGTTAAGTCACTTGAATGTGTTCCATAGATACCTTTGTGAACCTCTTGTAAAGTGGTTTCAACTTCGTTACATTCTAGACACTGAAGAAGAGTACCATCCAAACCTTGTCAATAAAGCACATCAACTATTAGGGTGTGGCGAGCTGCTTGTTGAATGAAGTTTCATTTTTGGTTTCGAGATAAGTTAATTGGAAGGGTATTGTCTTGAAAGTAGGTATGGATCTCTCCATAGAGGGAAATTTGAGGGTTGACAATATGGCATATGGTGGCCATTGCATCTACAATACCCTTTGTTGTTCAATTATCTACAAGAGAGAAGCAATGGTGGCCATTACATCTACAAATTTATTTTCTATTCTGGTAACTTTTGCAAACTTGATCTCAACAAATTAATTTTGAAATCATCCACCATCCTCTTGTAGGGAAACAAATTGTCATCCTTTGTTTGATAATCATTGTTGACTTGGTTGATGACCAGTTGTGAGTCACCATAAACTAGCAATTCTGTGATTTTCCATTCAACAACTATCTTGATTCCAATGATCAATGCTTCATATTCAGTTGTGTTGTTGGTGCAGGGGAACATTAATTTGTAGGATTTAGGAATTGTGTATCCTTGCGGTGAAACAAACAAGATTCCTGCACCTGATCCTTGTTGTGTATCATTAAAGTATAGCAGCCACTGTTGTGTAGATATGGTTAGGATATCATTATCAGGGAATTCAATGTTCATTGGATTGTTATCTAACAATGGTGCTTCAACTATTTGATCTACTACGGATTGACATTTAATTGCTTTCCTTTTCATGTACTAGATGTCAAACTCACTCAATATCATGACCCACTTGGCTAACCTTCCTGTTAAAGCAACTTTGTTGTGTAAGTACTTTAATGGGTCAATTTTGACAATGAGTTTGATGGTGTGAGTCAGCATGTAGTGCCTCAATTGTTGTGTAGCAAGTACAACCACTGAGAAAGATTTCTCAATAAAGGTGTAATTGATCTCATAACCATTTAAGGTCCTACTGATATAATAGATGGCTCTTTCCTTTCCTATAAAATCTTCCTGTGCTAATAAGGCTCCCAAAGATATCTTGGTTGTTGCAATATATAGTAATAATGGTTTTCCCTTGACTGGTGGTATCAACATAGGTGGTGTCATTAGGTACTGCTTTAGTTGAATGAAGGAAGCTTCACATTTTTCATCCCACTTGAAAGAGAAATTCTTGTGTAATAAGTGGTTGAAAGGATGAGTTTGATCAACTAGTTGTGCAATGAATCTTCTAATGGACTGGAACCTTCCTTGTAATGATCTAATTTGACTGATGTTTTTAGGAGGAGGCATTTCCATGATGGCTTTGACCTTTGTAGGATTCACCTCAATGCCTTTAACTGAGACAATGTATCCCAAAAGTTTAGCTGATGTTACACCAAACACACATTTCTTGGGATTTAACCTCACCTTGAATTTCTCCAATCTTGTGAAGATTTTGTCTAGAATTTCTAAGTTTCCTTCTCTAGTGTAGGGATTTTCCAACATATCATCTACATAGTCTTCCATAAAATTATGCATCATGTCATGGAAGATGGTATTCATAGCTCTCTAATATGTAGCTCCAACATTTTTCAACCCCAAAGGCATCACATTCCAAAAAAAAGTGCCCCAAGGACATGTGAAGGCCATTTTATCTTGATCTTCAGGTGCTATCTTTATTTGGTTGTATCGTGAAAATCCATCCATAAGTGATAACATTTTGTGCCTAGCATTCAAGTCTACAATCAAATCAATGTTTGGTAGAGCAAAATCATCTTTTGGACAGGCTTTGTTAAGATCCTTGAAGTCTGTGCATATCTTGATGCTCTTATCTGGTTTGGATACCATAAAAATGTTTGATATCCACTCGACATAGTCAATAGATCTTATAAATCCTGCATCTAATAGATTTTTCAACTCAGCTTTCACCATAAGGGTGATATGGGGATGCATCTTTCTCAATTTTTTCTTTACCAGTTTTACACTAGATGGTAATGATAAATGATGCATAATGAGTTCTGGATCTATGCCTAGCATATCAACATATGACCAAGAAAAGTTGATTTTCCTCTCCTCAAAGAATTTGGTGAAATGAGGTTTCTCCTCTTCTGTCATGGATTTTGCTAAACATAGGGTATTCACTATTTCGACTATACCAACATTGATGGATTGTGTAGGTTCTATTAGTATTGAAGATCTCTCCTGATAGTGTTCTAGGAGAGTGTCAAACCTTCCATCTCTTGGTGCCTCAAAGAGGTTTTCACCTTGAGATACACTCTTTGTTTTTACTTTTTCCTGATTTAATAGTACCATCAAATGGTTTTCACTATTAGACTCATTTCTTATATTTTTCATTTTGTAGCTGAAAGGTTTGACACTCCCTTCGTCAAGAGCTTCGTGCTGAGATTCAATGGTAGAACATGTGTTAGGATTATCAGAACATAGGAAGTTCATGAGGGCATCATCATTTGAAAAAGTGAGTATGTCAAGTGGCTCATTTTGATCCCAATCAATTAGTTCAGGATGCATTAAGGACAAGGAATCATTAGATTGGCCAAGGTCATAAGGTGTAAACATCAAGATAACCATGTTATCAAATTTTCCAATGAGGTCTAGGATGTTACTCTCTTCCAATGTGTCTATCTGGCTCAAAGAATGATCATCTTCACTTGATTCAACGACATACTGTGATCCATATTCAAGGGGTCTAGAACCAGAACTTTGTCCTTTCATACATATTGGTGTATACTTTTAGATTACATTGATCTCTTTGTCGTGGGAAGATTCCTTAGAGAGGGACTCCCATTCATATTCATTGGAATTTGTTTCATGATCCTCACTAGCCTATAGCTATAAGATTCTTTCGACAACTCTTTGAGTAGCTTCCTCTTTTGAGTCTTCCCTGTACCCTAGTCCTGTTTTGTCTTTGGGATTCATTGTGATGAGCTGTATTGGTTCACTAATGCCTTCTTTTCTTTTACCCAAAGGACCATTTCCCTCATATCCCATTTTTCATAGGATTGTCTAACCTTTGCCATACTTATTTGTGCATATATTGGACACCGATACCTATGAAGGTTCTTCATCTTTGTATAACCAATTAAGGACATCCCTGTCTTCTGATTCCTCTGCTCGAGTGCTTGCTTTTATAAAATTCCCATAAAAGAGTGTGATGGGTTGTAAATATTGTTGTCTTGAGGTGGATGGTTGTCCATGTGACTTAGGAGAAGATGAAAGTTGTGATAAGTATGAAGATTTCTCAAATGAGTATTCCCCCATGCCCTTGTCTTTTATTTGGATCTTTTCCAACTGTTTTGATAAGGCATCAAGCTGACTTCCATTGTTGCATGAAATAGATTCAATGATCCCTTTGTCTTTTGATTGGGCCTTTTCCTCATACTGTCTTGACGAAAAACCCATTGTACTTTCTTTGTTTGATGGATTAGAGTTGATGACTTCTCTATTATGTGGTACAAAGCTATCTTGAATTTTTCTGAGTGCATTGCAATATTGGGGATTATTAGAATCTATAGCAATGGTGACCTCCTATCCATTGAAAGGAAATTTCAAGCATTGATGATAGGTTGATGGTACCGCTCGCATTTCATGAATCCATGGTCATCCCAAGAGTATGTTATATGTCAATTCCTTGTCTAACACTTGAAACACTATGTCTTTGATGATTGGTCCCACTTGAATGGGTAAAATGATCAATCCTTGGGAGGATCTCTCTTCATCATCATATGATTTTATGGTGATTTTCCTTCTAGGATTAATAGCATTTTTAGAATATTCTAATGCACAGACAAGCTTGAGAGTGCAGATATTTAGGCCTACTCCATCTATAAGGACACATTTGAGGCGATGTTTATCGATGTGGAGAGAAACATTATGTGGATGGGTGGTGGATGCATTGTCATGTTTAGAGAATGATAAGCAATGAGGTGCAGTCAAATGTCCCACCATAGCTTGAAATGTACAAACTTCTAGATTGTTTGGTATTATGGTGGCAACTAAAGTTTGTTCCAGGATTTCTTTGTGTGCTGGTGAAATCTTGAGAAGTTACAATATGGATATTTGAGTATCTTCTGTAACTGATCAACAATGTTATATTGAGTTACAGGAAAAATAGTCATTTTAGACTTGGAAGGGGTAGCTCCTTTCAATGTTACCTTGGCTTGTCCTCTTGTAATCACATTGATAGGTGTATTGTCTTGATCATTTGTGATTTTATGACCTTAATTCTATTGTCATTCGTGTCAACATTAGTGCTCAAATGTCTAGGTACAAGGTCATTGATTTGATATGAGATGGTGTCATCATTGTGCTGATTTTCAGTAGTGGCATCCTTCCCTTGGCTTCCAACTTCACTGTCTTGGATGGAATTATCAACCATCTCAATAAAATGAATGGTAGAATCATAAACATAGTTTATATTCTTCCCTTTGGTATTCAATGTGGAGGACTCTCTGTTTTCATAATTGGGTAAAGGGTTCTTGAACACTCCTTGATCACTGTTTGTTTGGGGTCCTTCAATGTGTACCTTTTTGTTATCAATGAGATCTTGGATTGCGTGTTTTAATTGCCAACAATCTTTCATCATATGACCCTTATTTTGATGATAATCACAGTAATGGGCATTGTTCCACCAAAAGGGTTTGACTTGCGGATCCTAGTTTCGTGCTTCTAGCACTATGATAAGCTTAGCCTCGGTAAGTTCCTTTAAGGCGGAATCTAAGGATTGTCCCAATGGTGTGAATTTTTGTCGATTGGAAGGTTTTGGAAATGGTGTTGCTTTAGTCCTCAGATTCATTTGATTGTTGTTTTGGCTAACATTTGGAGTGTTGGGAGGATTGTTGGTCTAATTAGTCTTGGTGGTAGCTACTGTTAGGTTGAATATAGGTTTTGTATTTTGATTTTCAGATATGACCTCATTGGTACCCACGTTCTTATTTCGTTGCCAAAATTTAGGTCTATCCCCACCATTGTACTTGTTAGAGGAAGTGGATGAATTGTTTTCATTGTATACTTTAATGACCCCTCTTTTGACTAAGGCTTCTTCAATTTTAATTTGGTTTTCAATCAATTTTTTGAAGGTAGGGGGACATTGTAATTCCAATCTATTACTCATCTCATCATTTAGGTTGTTAATGAAAATCTATATCTTTTCCTTTTCTGGCACAAATGAGAATACCTTGCAAACAATCTCCTCCATTTTTGCAAGAAAATGAGGAAGGACTCACCCTTTTTCTATTTCAAGTTGCAAAGGTCTTTCATGGTGATCAATATCATGTTGGATGTTGTAAGAGTATTGAGTGAGAAATCTATTGAACAACTCTTCAAATGTGTTGATGGGGAGTGTAATCTTTGAAAACTATTCAAGGCATGTCACTCCTAGACTTCGTGGAAATAGTCTCATCAAATAAGTTTTTTAGAATTCCCTTACGTGATCTAATGGATCAGTTGTACCATTGTATTTATCATAATTTGGAAATTCACTATGTTTAGGGAAAGGAATCATGTTGATGGATTGATTAAAGGGATGAGGACAAATTTCCTCGATCAAGTATCATTTTGAAGTTCCCCTTTGCATATCTAGAACTTGTTGTTGAAGGTCCTTCATTTGGTGAGTTAAAGTAACCATTTGTTTTGTTTCCTTTTCAAGCTTTTGGGGAGGTTTTTTTAAGATGTTGATATCAAAATCAGGGGGAAGTTTGACTCCTTGATTGGCTAACATTAATAGGTATTTTTCCCCATCTCTTTCAAAAATCGTTTCCAAAAACTTATGGAAGTTGGGGTCTTGTTCCACTTGTTAGATATCCTTATCGTTTATTTCTTCCCCTTGAGTGTTGTTGTGTCCAAGAATAGGGATTTATTCTACATCAACCATGTTGCTAGGGATCTCACTATTTTGAGGTTCAAAGTTGGGAGTTTCAATATTGAAAGCTTCACTACTCAGACTTCCTATGTTTTATGTTTCAAAGTTGGGTGTTCCAAGTTCCTTGTCCTTGAGTCTCCTCTTTTGTGATCTCATTTGGACAGGCATACAAGTTTTATGATTTAGAATAAGCTTTGATATAAGTTTGAAATAGTGCCAAGGATTACAACTAAGTCAAATAGAATGACAAATTCTATTGATTAAAATAAGTTTGATTTGATTGCATGACATAGTTTCATGATTAAAGGATGAAAAATCCTGAAGATGAAACTAGGTTGTACAAGTAAAGATGTGGTGGATATTGATGATTTAGGCACCTTAAAATGTTTAGATCTAAGTTTAGTTTGAAAAGTTCCACTTGTATAGGTCTATTTTGACATGTTTAGACTTCTAAGGTATCTAAGGAATGATCTTGGATTCAGAGTTTTGATTCAAGAGGTGTAATTATGGTACTCAAAATGTTGGAAAAGTCTTGGATTTTGACAATAGTACATCATGTATAATTCTAGATTGTTTTTGAAAGCTCTCTTGTAAAAATTGAAGGTTATCCTTTCTCTAAAGTCGTAGAGCATAGACAAACATTTTTGATGTTGTTTTGGACTAAGAGGTTTGATCTTTGGTTTTCTAATCTTGACCTTTCGTGAAATCATCATGTAAACCGCATATTCTGACTCTGTTTTTCCTAAGGAAAGGTTGAACACTGCTGAAAGGACTAATTTTCTGAAGATGGATGGACCTAATTTATTGACTTGTCTACCTCAATGAATGTAGTTCTGAATCAAGGTTTTCACTTTCAAAATGTAACATTTTTTATGGTGTTTTGTTTGAGTTTTGTTTTGAAGACACATCAAGCAGAATATACACTCCTAAGGCTATGTAAGATTGTATTCTTTTAGATTCCATGTTGGTTTTACCCAAACCGCACTATCTTTAGCGGATAAATTCAGAAGCTTGGTTGCACGGGCTACCCCTTATAGTGCACTCTCTTCCCAGGCCAACCAAGCTTCGAGTCCCCATGAAACTCCCATGGTGAACTTATCACCTCTACTAAAAACTACAAGAATTTGGATGCCTTGGCATTGACCGTTGCTGCACCAAAGAATAGATAAAGGATTTTGGAAAATCTACAACAAGGGTTTTAATTTGGACATTTCATTTGTAGGGAGTGACCCATGCAGGGAGAGTCCCTTTCGATCCATCTTGTTGGAGCCACCCACGTGATACTTGAACTTTCCCCAAGTATCCACATTTATATCCTAGTTGGAAGTTGCTTGGCTTTAGTGTGTTACTGGTTGGGCATTCCCTTGGGTGATTACTTTTTCCCACAAGGCAAGCCCTCTTGGATAAACAAAAGCAAGCAGGTATACCAATAGTTCGATTGATCTTTATTTTGCATGAATAAAGAGATAAATCATGCCATATACTCCACTCACACTTGCAGATAAACAACAATGGGTCTATCTTTTTGGATCACCTAGTTAAGGGGAGAGCATATACCTACCATCCATCACATACAAAAGACATGGTGTTCCTTAACCCGTTAATTAAGCTATGTTCCTAACTTAACCAAAAGGAAACATGATGTTCATTATCCCTTTACTTAAGCTATTTTCCTATCTTAACCAAAAGGAAAACAAGTGAATAACATCCAACCCCTGCAATGTGTTAGTAGTTTATGTTTTGAGTCTTTGACAGTGAATTCTAGGAAAACTTGCAAATGCACAACACAGAATGTGAGTTTCTGATTTGGCGACAAACTGCAAGAGGCACCAAAACGGAGACAAGAGGCACCAAAATGGAGACAAGAGGCACCAAAATGGAGACAAGAGGCACCAAAATAGAGGCAATAGGCACCAAAACAGAGACAAAAAGCTCAAAAACAGAGTTAGACAAGCCAGAACTCCCTGAAATAGTTTGCAAGAGGTGCCAAAATAGGTGCCAGAGGTGCCAAAACTCCAGAAACAGTGTAGAAGGGTCCCAAAATAGGTGAAAATGGTCTCGGAACAAGTTGCAAGAGGCACCAAAACTCAAGCAAGAGGCGCCAAAATAGGTGCAAGAGGCTCCAAAACTCTAAAAGTGGCCCAAAATGGTCTTGGAATAGGTGAAAATAGTCTCAGAATAACTTGCAAGAGGCACCAAAACTCAAGCAAGAGGCACCAAAACAGGTGCAAGAGGTGCCAAAACTCTAAAAGTGGCCCAAAATGATCCCAAACAGGTGAAAACAGTCTCAAAACAACTTGCAAGAGGTGCCAAAACTCAAGCAAGAGGCACCAAAATAGAGACAACAAGTGCCAGAACTCCAAAAATATCCTAGAATTGCCTCAAAACAGGTGCAAAAGGCTCTCAAGTCTTCAATTTGAACCTATGATCATGAAATTTGTAAAAAAGTTAGCAATAAGTGAGGCAAAGGCCCCACAATGGGCACCATTTTTTTCATGTGTTGAATGTGCAGAGATCTAACATCAACACAAACCTTAATGAGATGGTTTACATTCAAAGTTTGAAGCAAGTAAAACTAATCTATTCGTAATATAATCAAATCTTTCAAATACGTATCATTGTCCTCTATTTCTAGGGATTTATTAAACCATTTAGCCCTCATATTTTTATGGGCACAAAGGTTGTTAAAATGACTACCTAGAAAATGAGATTTGATGCTTAATATGCAAGCTAAGATGCTTTCTATGTGCAAATGTGTGCTGGAATGATTAGTGGTATGCTTCTAAATGAAACAAAACAATGGAAAGGATAATGGATACAATGATAAACGAAGGATCATATTGATGATAAATGAACAAATGGAGATGAGTGAGATGATATGAAACTAAAATGAACTATCCGTGATTATGCATATGATCAAATGCAAGCATAAAACAAACTAACCTAAAATGTAACTATGATGCAATGGGGATGATAAAATGTAACTATGAAGCAATTAATTAAGCTAAGATAAGAATGCAAAGTAACACATGATATGAAAACTAAGTATAAGACTCCATGAAAGCTCCAAGATCTTACGATAAACCTACATATTAACTTTACTCAAATTGTGGATGATAAATGCTAAGGAAAGAGGGTGTATTTATAGGGTTTCTCAAGCATTTTGTGAGGTGGAACCTATCAATGGTCTAGATTTGAAGGAGAAATAATAGATGGTGGAGATGAAAGGAATTAGTATGTTGTCCCCTTGACCAAGGACAACATGCCATGTGTGTGGAGAGAATCCCTTGACCAATTGGAAACATGCCAAATGCATGGGATTCCCAAGTGTGTGAAACAAAGACCCATGTGCTCCAAATTTGTTGGAAGTGTGGGGGAATAAAGCCATGTGCTTTTTCTCATTGGTGGAAGTGTGTGAGGATAATTCTAATTAATAACCAGGCTTATTTATTTTCATGTGACCTTTATGAGGTGGCACACTAAAAGTTGTAGAAATGTGCTCTAATTCTTAATTAGGATTAAGGAAGGTTAATTAAATAAACACGTTTAGGGTATTTTGTTTATTTAATTATTTAGAAGAATGTGATTTAGGAGAATTAAAAGGAAAGTGAACAATATAAATAAAGTAAGACCTTATTTATATGTAGTTGAAGCATTAATCAAATAGGTTTTATTTAATTAACTGAATGTGATGATCGTTTTTTAGGTGTATACACTATGCACATTTGTCTATTCAACAAGTTAGATTCTTGAACCAAGCTTCTCCTTTATCATCCACAACTCTTCCAATGCATAAATTTTATGCACATTGGAAGACTTAAAATTCATTGGAAACAAAGGGGAAGAATGTTACAAGAATTTGACCTTCCAGTTCCTTCTTCGACAACCAAGTATATTTGTGCTCATATAGATGTTTGCATCCAACTCCAATTTCAAATAATGGTTCCTGTTACAGGGACAAATTAGACAAATGAACACAGTCCATGACACATAATACACTATTCATAAACATGAAGTACAAAAAGATCAATAAAATTTACAAAAGAATAGAGCAACACGATAATTTTTTGTGAACATTTCTCATTAGCCATTGTAATAGCAACCAAGTATCATAAGCACAAGAACAAGGAAATCATCAATGGTACATTTCCACAGAATAACAAACATGCAAGACTAGAACCAAAAGCTAAAAACACACAAGCTTTTAAACAAACAACAATAAGCACAAATAAAACCTAGTACTCGCATCAAATTTCATGACTTAACTATGGACTCACTATTTTTGTACTCACCAGGCCTTTAGCACATCTTGCACACTTTTCTTTCCAAGCCTTGCTAATACCTTGCTACCCACACAAGCAATAAACACATAATCAATGCAAATTCACTCACCTGTTATCCCTTGTCATGCATATCTAATCCACTATACAAGCAATACTTCTAGTTATCAAGTGTCAAAAACACACAACCAAGCCATTCACCACCAATGCACTTTTGTAGAATAATGCACATGCAAAAGTGCAACCAATAGCTAAAAAAACCACAAGCTATTCAACAAACAATAAACAAACAAGAATAAACTCAAACAAAACTTAACACTCGCCTAAGATTTCATGAATTGACCATGCATATACCCACATACAAAAATGCAATGAATAGCTACAAAACCCATAATATTTCCAGCCTAGCCATTCACTAGGAATGCACTTTTACAGAATAATGAACATAGCTAAGAAACCCACAAGATTTTCAACAGACGATACACAAACAACAATAAGCAAAAAAAAACCCAACACTCGCCTAAAAATTCATAAATTAACTATGCATTCACTGCATGTGTACCGACATGCAAAAATGCAATAGAAAGCTAAAATGTACCCACAAGCTTTCCAACAAATGATAGACAAACAAGAATAACCACAAACAAAGCCTAGAACTCGACTAATATTTCATGAATTAGCTATGCATTCATTGCATGTGTACCCACATTACGCATGAGTGTTTAGTTTTCCCTCTAACACTTCTAGTTATTAAGTATAAAAAACAAATAGACGCGCCACTCACTAGTTCCACACCGAAAGCATTGCACACAATGACATACATCGAACATGACAACCCATAGCTAGAAGCACACAAGCTTCTCAACAAACAATAAACAAACAACATGCAAATTAACCAAGCATTCTCTACTTATCTTTGCACCAGTTTTCCAACACATATCGCGAGGTTTGCATTTAATACATTAAACATTCATTTACTGCTTCAATACAGACGATCCCATCACCAAAACTCACACTACATGCTTCCCCGATTAAATATTTGCCACAATATATAATGTTCCCCACCATATATAAAGTTACCCTATTTTCCTATTTTACTTAAAGCAAAATAAAAAATCAACCTACTCAAACCAATAGAAAAAGAGATAAACCGTAATTGTCCAACACAAAAAACATGCGCTTAAATCCTGACTATAGGAAAAGACAAAAATATTTTAAACAAAACAATCTCATTGGCCAAGTGCCTAATTCAAAATCAAATGCATCGATTGTAATAGTAAACTTTCCTATTGGTAGGAACTAATAAATATGACTTTTGTTGTGCAAAATTTTATTGCATGTTTCTTCTATGTGCTCATATCAATTGGTATTAGATCCCTCACCTTTGGTTGTCATAGATCTAGAATCTTTAATGATTTCCTTAGGTTTTCCTCTATATACCTTCATTTATATCCCAAAGATCTATCCTAAGGTTTCCACCTTCTACTCTTGCTAGGTCTCTATTATATTTTTATCAAGTATTTGTGAAAATTTGGAACTCATTTTTTAGGCCTTCAAAAGGACTTTGAGGGTTTTAATGGTTGCCAAGTTTCAATCCTTGATTTTTAAATGCATGCATCTAACTTGTGAAGATCTTCAAATTTTAAATTATCAAAATTAAAATTATAGATCAAAAGCTACACCCTCTAAAAGGTATTTTGCTTAAAAATCCTTGATATTTTTTTCCTTTGCTCATCATTTTACAATGGCTCCTAAGTACAATACATATCGAGAAGATATTATTGAAGAATCAATTAACATGAGAACTCCAACAAATTTTGTAAAGTCAAATAGAGAGCTACAATCATGTCATACAAGAAACAATTGTAGCATTTGAAATAGTGCTCTAATGCACTCTATCCAATATGCATGTGGCTCCAAACCTTGGGTTACAACTAAAATACAAGTTTCCATTCCATTTGAGAATAGTTTTGATAGTGAAAAGTTAAAATCTTGGATGTGCAACCTTGAGGTAATATTTCAAAACTCAACCCAATCTAATCAATCATTAGAAGATTTAAATGGTTGAGGTTGATATGATAGATATAGCCCTAGAATAATTGTAGACTCATCAAAATATGCTTACAATAAGAGACAAGGAGGTCACATAGTAGACAACTTTCAAATCACCATGAGGGAAGACATTTTATCCACTTAACTATCCATAAAACATATTAGCTCAATAAATACAACTATGATAATCCCCAAATAAATCTATGCAATAATATATTGACACCTTTAATAAGCTTCAAGTCAAGTTCAATGCTCTAAAGCAAAAGAGGTACTAATTGTTAAATTTAATTTTGGATGGTTCCTTATCCTTAATAGAGAGTTAGATATGTTTGAATTAGAATTCTTGGATATGGATTTCAAGCTTGTTATATCCATAAAAAATAATTTAAGACTTACAAATGGGATTTTGCATGATATTTCTAAACAATCTATAAACCCTAATGCACAGTCCAAATTTCCAAATCAACCATCTTATTGTGTTGCTAGTAAAAAATAACTTTGTAGTTATCACAAGGATCATTGTACTAAAGTTTATAGGGCTCAACAAAGTAAGGAAGAAGGAAAAAATCTCATAAAAAAGATTAATGACAAATAATAGAAGATGTTAGTGATCTACCAATAATGAAAGTAGGTAACTACACAAATGTTGAACCTACTCTTATACTTATGGCCAATAATTATTCTAAGGCATCTTGGAAGTCCATATTTACCCAAAATTATCAAATCAAGAATAAAGTGACTCTTTTAGTTATTGATAATGGAAGTGAAAATAATTTGGTTAATGAAAGGTTGGTCATAGAAAACCAACTTCTAACATATGACCACTCTTGGCCATATCAAATAGGATATGTACAAGAACATAAACCTTGCAAACTGATTAAGAAGGTTTGTCTAGTCAACCAGTTTCTATTAGACCTTTTAACAATATAAGTGACTATGATGTCATGCTCTTGGATTTTTTAGAACTCATTTTGATACATCCATTATAGTATGATAGGAGTGCAATTTATGATGGAAATTTGAACATCTACAAGCTCCAAAAACATGATCATCTATATAAGCGTACTTTTGCTTCAAGTGCCAAATTGTATTTCCTTTCAACTAAGCCTACAATCAAGTAGTCCAAACTTTATCCAGATATTTAACTTTGCCTCATTTATGAGGACAAGGAGGATAATTAGAGGAATACAAAAAAAATTGAGATAAATGCACCCATATTCCATTTGGGTTATTCTTAAGCAAGGAGGACACCTTGTAGTAGATTATTCAAATGGATTTTGTGCTCTGTATGAGTTTCTAGTACTTCTTCCTCCTGCTTCTTTAGCACATCAACATAATGATCAAGGACAAGATTCTCATTATATTTAACATGACATAGATTCATTAAAAACTTTAGGAAACACTTCATTTGAATTCTCAAACTAATTACATGAGGAAATTCATCATATCCCTTCCAAATTATAGATTGGGGACATGGCTTTCAAACTTGATTTAACATCAAGAATCATTGATATCATTACAATTATTTGAAACAATATTGTTACCCAAGTTTCGAGCTAGCCCAATTTTAAATTTTTTGTTGATTCCTGTCATTGTAATATAATTGTACAAGCATATTCAACTACCGCAAGTGTCCAATTGTTTTCCCAATTGAAAACATTTGTTTACCCATATTGTCACACATGTCCCAGATTGCTACACCCATTTTGACCCTATCAAAATCATAAAATATTTAAATCTCACAAACTGTGTAAGATGGATGAAAATGGTTTTACATCAATGTTCCTAGCATCATCAAAGGTATTGGGGAAAATTTTCAGATTGAAACGTTCATTGAATTTGGAGATTTTAAAAAATTAATTTCATGACATGTAATTTACGAAAACAATTAAAATAACAAAAATATTTCATAACTCTTCATATAGGCAAAGATGAAACTCCATTGCAAATCAAACTTAATGGTGTTGCAACAATTATTGGATTAGCAGCTGATTAGCAGTTGCAACAGTTACGTTCATTATACTAACGTTAAGGCCGATCATAGATAAATCAATCAATCACCTAGCATAGTCAGGAGCTAATGCAGTTTCTATAGTGAACTTCTTTGCAATTACAATGACAACTATTGTAGTTGTAGTTGTGGAGGTTTGCCACTCGCTGTGAATTTGATTCTTGCTTTTTTTAGGCTTCAAGAAAATTCACCGCCAGCAATTCACCGATGGAAAATTTACCGTCAACAATTCACCATGGGAAAATTCACCGCCAGGGGAAAAAATTCATGCAATTAATTTTTTGCACGGTGAATTGTCATGATGGTGAATTTTTCCATGTTGAATTGTTGGCGGTGAATTTTCCATCGATAAATTGTTGGCAGTGAATTTTCCATCGAAGAATTGCTGGCGGTGAATTTTCCGTATGCCTTTTTTTTATGAAGAAGATGATGAATAACAACACTTATGCCCCATCTTTCTGCGTGTGAGACAATGGGCTTTGCAACATGTATTTGCAGTGCTAACACTGGGACACTAACAACAAAACATATAGCTGTTGTGAAAGTATAGATATGTGAAAATATCAGTAAGATTGAAAATGCTAAGGAAGCTGAGAATTTAACATCCAAAATCCCTGAAAGTGTGGTGAAATTGCAAAGGATGTCAAGGGAAGCTTACCTATTTCTTGTCTCTATTTAATCTTGTGGGGATTGGTGGGGCCCTGATGTTCCAATCTCAAAGCAGTGAAGCACTTGGGACTCCTTCATATGAGTATGTTTCTTCAATGTCATGAACATGGCATGGAGGAAAAATTATTACCAACCACCACTTCTACAGTGCCCTATAGATTCAAATAGCCTCATGGTGGTAAGATGATTGTGCATAACTCTACAACAAGTGATGGCAACTATAATTCTCCCTTGTGAATGCGTGGGTGGTATACTAATACGTTGCTCAGACAGAAGGGGGCTAGCTGTCAGGACACTCGTTCATCGGCACTCAAAGATCCTTATTGCAGTATTAGATGCTCTTAAGGGAAATTGTTAAGGATTCTTACAATGAACTAAAGTTGGCATCTGGCTGTACTATTTGATTCCGACGACATTGATTATCAACTATCAAGATCTTGTGAATCTTGATCTACTTCTCAATGGTCTGAAACTTTATTAAAGTCTTATTAGCTTAGTGAAAATTGAAAATTGAGGTCATTTAAAGCAATATTACGGATAAATATATTAAAGTCGATATAAGTTGGAGGGAATTCCAAAGGTCTTTGTTGCAAAACAAATAAGTGAATATAAGATTTCAAGCAGCAGTTACAAGGAAGGGGGTTATAAAAGAAAGTTTTGTTTTGTAAAAAGTGATATTTTTCAGCGATTATGGGAGGAAGTGACTAAGCTTGCCTGTACATAAAAAAGTCTGTGAACTCTTAAAAAAAAAAAAGGAAGATTATTTTGCTGGTCTGTGAATCAGATGGGTGTTTCTTCATGCTGTGGATTTTTCTGTTGTTAAATTTACTAACTATTTTTTTAACATTTTGTTATAAGTTTAATTGTAGTTATTTTCCTTCATTTCATATATACTTTTTAAGCATTAGGGAGATGAATTTGTGTGTTCTTTCTCTTTCGTTGTATTTGTCTTTTCTTAGTTTAATTTAATTTGCTCGCCTTTCTTGCTTTCCAGTTAAAACCATAACCTATTTCAAAACTAAATTTCATTTTACAAGGGAGTTGTACTTCTAAAATTCAGAGAAAGATTGTTAAACCGATAGTGATCTCTCCAATTGTTGGTTTGTTTGTTATTCACGAAGCGATTTAGGGTCATTTCTCAAGACAAAACTACAACGACAAATCTATTAACCAACAAATATGATCTAGTATAATAACCTAAAGCATAATATTACAAGATTTCAACATCTTCTAGATGCAAATATTATTCTTAGTACCAAGTTCAATGCATTACTTAAAATAGGTTTGTACCATTACATACTTAGAAAATAATAAGGGCATTCTCAACCCAAGATAATTGGTTTGCCTAGGTCCCTTTTCAATAGCTATCTCCCTATTTCAAGGAGAAATAGAGACACTTTCTTCTAAATAGAGAAGAATTGAGAAAACTTGGGTTCTACTTTAAAGTAGTAGTACTATGTATAATAATATATTCATTTAGTAATATTATTTTCTTAGTTTTTAAGTTTAGTAATAAATAAAAGTTGGGAACATCTTGTTCTTTCATTCTTGAAAGCTTGCTTCTTATTGAAGGTTCCTTATTAAAAAAAATTTATAAGTTATAATATTCAAATGAGAATGGATAAGACTTTTGTTATGCAAAATTTCTATTGCATGTTTCTTTTGTGTGCTCGTTTTATTTATTATTCATCCAAGTATCAACAATAATGTCTATAGTTTTGCAAAAACCCTAAGAGAATTAATATTATAATGTATTTCTACTAACTACTTTTTATTATCCACTTTGAAACATGAATGATTAAATAAAGGCTTAAGTCAAACATAAACATATGGCTATCAGGCATTATATTGTAAAATTGTTATGCAATTGATTTTGTCAATAATTCTATAAGTATATGTACTATAAGCATAGTTTTTTCATTTGAGGATAATGATCAAGTGTTATAGGATCATATAATGAGTGATTTTGGTAATATAAAGTACCCCATCTTCAATAAGAATGATAAACCAATGATGTCAATGCCATAGTACTAATCCATAAATGGTTGTGCTCTTATTGTTTCTTTCACTTGTACTTTGATGACTCAAAATATAGGGCTTCAATACCCTAGATAAGGTATATCTACTTTTACTTATTCATTTTAGCCTTATGGAGACATCTATACTTAATCACATTTCATTTACTGCTTATGTCATAAGCCTTTTGGCTTGGATTTGAGTAACATTTTCAATGGTTTGTAATGCAATAAAGGCTTGGATAACTTTTTTTGTCTTGGTCTTATAGTATAAGTCTAAGGGTTACATTGGGACCATTATGATTTGTTAAAGGTTGGACGCCCTTGATGACCAAGATGTGTTCCCTTCTAGATGTATTGTAGAAGGCTATCAAGCAAGGGCAAAGACATGAGGTGCTTTGCTTGTTAGTTGGGTTACTATGTATATCAAATATTGACACATCACAAAATTTATAATTAGTATTAAGGCAAGACCATTGGGGCCCTCAGGGCTTGACAAATCATAAAATAAATATACAAATAGTCATCAAGACATGGCTCACCGCATTCAAAAGGACATAAATTAATGGCATAAAAATATGATAATAGATCAATCTCATGATGAAACATGAAATAAATTGCTTGGAATTTTCTTTGGATGTTTTGTTGTTTCCAACTTGGCCTAAGAAAAATAATTTGTCACACATTTGCAATGTAAATAATTCCCTTGAATATTCAATAAATAGATACATTGACCCATCGATGTCAAGCTATTAGGTTGATTGATAAGCTCTCTCTTTCTTCATACAACAAGAACCTATGTGAGCATATACCTATGCATTCTCAACTAATGTGGTTAAACATATGATTTTAAACCAATATTTACGTATAATCATATGAAACTATCATTAGCCTTGTTAATGACCACAAGCTCCAATGGTGTTGGTTGATTGATACACTTGATCAATAGCCCATGATTAAAACATTGGTGACAATGTGATCAATGATAACTTGTATCATTTTTCATAGAGAAAGGTAGAAAGAGAAGCTACTACTTGGAACCAACCAATAAATACGAAGTGGTGGTCCCTAGTCAAAAGGTAAAACAAGTGAAGACACTTCATTGATGAGTAATGTTCTATAGAAAGTCACCTTCAAATTAGACAAAGCATATAGTGGTGTTAAGATAAAACATAAGACCAAGACACATAATATTTCACATAGAGAGTTCATAAAGGGATTCACTTAGGTTCATATGAGGTTCAAAATATTTTTATAAGGGTCAACACTCTAAAAATCAGTAGCTCGAAAAGAGATACCACATGGATATTAACAACAACATAATCTCAGTAAGTTAATGTTTCTTTTCTAGCACAAGTTTGACAATGACACCAATGAATTCCTTAAATTGGTTTACAATGAATTAAGACCTTTTAATATGTATATATTCATCTATCATATTACTATAGGTAAAAATAAATTCAATCCTAAAGTAAGTTGCATTTTATAGTGGTTTACTAGAAAATTAATATCAAACACTAGATGACTTTTATGTTTGTTATTAGAGCTAAACTAATCTAAACTAACTATCTATTCTAGTATTCTACACGTATAACTTAACCACGATTCTAACATAGATCGACTGACCAAATCAATTAATTTAACAAGAACTCTTTATTTCTTAAAAAAACTATTAACACATAACTAAACTAATACTCATTTTCAAATGCATATTGTAGCAGTTTGACTACACTACAAAATTTACCCTTTTCTTATAGGTGCTATTACATTCTAACATATGTTAAAAACGTGAGCAAACAAACATAAAACATAAATAAAAGATTTAAAATATGAAATACAAATATTTATTCTATGTTTAATTGTAAACCTTTGCTTAAGCTAAGTGATAATGAAAAACTAGTCCCTCACCAAAAAGACTCTTGTTGAATGTATAGTATGAATGTTCTCAAGATGATTTTGTGATGAAAGATTGAATGTTAGTGCTCAATTCAACAACATAACATTATATTCAAAGTTGTTATGAAAACAACTCATATGATGAGCTATTTATATATTTGAGGGATGATGGACCAAGGGTTAAGCTTGATTGGAGAGATCACTAGAGGAGATTTCTTGAGAGAATTGGAGCTATGAGAAGCCTCCAAGTGCCACCTTGTAATTGGTACATAATAGGAGTTCCATGATCCAAGTAATTTGGATGGTGGAGATATTTTTTAAAAGATGAAATGTAAGTATACAAAATGACTCTTTTGGAAGTCCAAAAGGTCTTTTTGGAATTACATGAAGAACTAGGATTTTCAAGATTAAATGGATGGACAAGATTTGATGAGAGATCATTATGGAGAATTGTAAAGCGTCAAGCAGATACATGCATGACATATAGAAGTTTGACTTGGTGTAAGGACACATTAAGAATGTGCAAGTAGATTTTTTAGTTAACTAATTAATTTTAGCCAATTAATAGCTAGAGGGGGATTTTAAGAATTAAATAAATATTTTATATTTATTTAATTTTTAGAAGATTGGGATATGAGAGATGAATTCAAATAAATAAATATTGAATTTATTTATCAAGGTTTGAATATATATGAAATGGTTACATTGATTAATTAATTAAATAAATGATTAAAATTCATTTACTTAATATTAGGAAGATGTTCCAGTTCAGTTAATTAAATAATTAGATATATTCAAATAATGGCGAAAGAGGATATATGTGGGATGAATTGGATAATGTTAGGATGTGGATGAATTTAGGTGTCTACATTTTCCTTTCTACCTACAAAGATTCATAAGAATTATAATTTTTGCAAAGGGTATCCTATAACTAGGGGACTTTGTACTACATGCTATACTAGGATTTGAATTGCTTTAATCTTCTTGTAGACTACAACAATAATATATAAAATTAAATTCAATTCTTAAGTAAGTTGCATCTTATAGAGGTTTATTAGAAAATCAAGATCAAATATTGGATGGTTTATTGTGTTTGTTATTAACTAAACTTATTCAAATAACCATTTCCATAAATTTTAATAGGTAAAATTAACTTCAATGCTAAAATAAGTTGCATCTTATAATGATCTACTAGAAAATCAATATTCAATATTAGATGGCCAATTAAATACCATTTTTCCTAATATTTCAAATATATAATTTAATTATCGAAACAACACATAAATCGACCAACTCTTTATAAATTAACTAGAGTATTAATACAACTAAATTAAATACTAATTTTCTAACATATTATGATGGTCCAACCAGAGTTTCTTACATGGATGATATTACATATTAATAGCATATTACTTCCTCACTTGTCTTGATTGTCGTTAACTGGTAGACTAGAGTGTGAATTTGTTGGAGAGGTTATAAGAGGCACACCCTCTAAAGACTACACTATGGATTCCTTCTACTTAAATGGACTCATAAAACTAATAAAAAATATAATAAAAAAATAGTATGTTACTTTCCCTTCTACTTAGGGGAGAAGACCTAGTATCTGCCAAGGCTAACTTCACACAACCGTAGAATTCAAACCGTACGTCGAATCAGAATAGTTTTTATGGGTTTTTTTCGTTCACGGGTTAAGTGCTTAAAACTAAGGTTTTGGCTTGTGGGCAATTCGGTCGAATGTGGGAGTGTTCGATATGCACGCAGGGGTCAAAGAGTCACCTTTTACAGGTGCCGTCCGATCGTCGCCACCTAATGTCCCAGTATCCGCCCGCTATAATTCCAATCAATTATAACTGTTTTATCATTCAAATCCACTCAAAAGTCAATGGGTCTCATTCACTTTAGCACCTAATGAGCAGCCATTGGTGTTTTTGTAATTATTTATTCAATAAAATAAAGGTTTTTAATAGATCAAATTGATTTTTTTTTGGGAGATTAAGAAAGCATGGAAGTGGCGATAATTCAATGAGTGGTGGGACTTCTCCCCTAAATGGATTCATACCATTTCTTGCAAAGCTAGCCAATAACTAGGGAACTTCGCACTGAATGCCATACTGGTATTCAAATTGCTTTAATCTTATTGCCGACGGAAGGGTTATTGAAATCAAAGGGTTTGTACAAGTGAGGGTGTGTGGCTTTTGAATTGGGGTATTCTTTCATCAGAAAAAGATGGCATTCGTAGCTCAGTTAGTGGCAATTTCTTTGTTTCTCGTCATTTCACAGGTGCTATGTTTTTCTTGTTTTCGGAATTACTTTTGTTGGTACGAGCGAAATTAACTCCTTATTTACAGATACTTGGACTAGTAAATGCAGGCATACTCTAGTGTTGATCAGAAGACACACTCTACAATGGAGGCAGCAGATGATGCTGCTATCAAGGCATTGCAAACTAAAATCAGGTTGGGTTTTCATTATTCGCTTATTTCAAGAAAGTCCACGAATTTGGTTTCAAGAAAACTGTGTTGTTCAACGTGTTTTTGTAAATTGTGTCTACTGCCTTTTTCAAAGATGAAGTCACGAAAAAGATCTTCTGGTTAAATTAATATCAATTGTCGCTTAACCTGCATAATTAATAATGCGTGTAGGTAACTCCAATTCGGGATGAGTAGAATTAATATTGACTGTCCATAAAGTGAAGCATTAAATTAATTTCGCTTTTGACATGTCATAAATACATTTAAACTATTAAAATTAGTTTTTTAATTATTGAAATTCTATATAATTAAATTTATTATATATAAATCTGTTTTATAATTTTAATTTTTTTAAATTAGTTTAAATTTTTTTAAATATATATATACATACATATATATATTTGAATTTTTAAAAATATATACGTAAACTGTTTCTTAAATGCAATCTTTAAATGTCCCGTTTTTCATCATATTGCAGTTGCCCTTGCGGTTTCAGTTTCTCGTTTCTGGTAACATAGGTATGCGCTTGATGAAGAGCAATATGATGATCTGTATCGAGTTTCCATGTGCAGTTGCACCATGTAGTTTGTCTATTGACTTTTGCCCCTTTTTCTAAACATAGGCCATAAATGTTGACGGTTTTGACTTATCTTCAAGATTTCGCATTAAATTATTAGTTACTTGTTGTATTTTGTATATTTTGTGCAAATTATGCCAATTTTCTCTGTTACTGAATCAGCCAAAAACCTATATGTGCCTGGGTATGATTCATCTTGAAATCAGAACTGGATGTGTTTTCTTGTGGATTCATCCATGGTATGGGTTTTGCACACGGATTCGCTTAGAATCATTCATGAGCATACCCGGTGATACCAGCTTGGTTGAGGCGATTCCAGGGCGATTCCAGTAGGGGCAACAATTCCCATGCATTTTGTTTTATTTTTTTACCATAAAAAGCATGCCCTAAACCCTGCACTATGGTCATTTTCACTTGCATCTTGTTTGACAAGTCAGAAAATAGCAGACAAGAGGCACTCTTTGTCAAACGGAGGCATTCTTTGTTCAAACGAAGTCTGCAGTGTGGTTGAATCAGTGGCAGAATCGCTGTTCGCAATTGCTGTTGCCGTGTGGGAAAACATTAGTTTGGATGATATATGGATCTCTAGACAAGTTTCCCATAAACTCGAATGCTATTTCATTGTGTTAATTCCCTTGAAATGATAGATGGGAACCCTGAACCTGTTTTAATACAGCATAGGAGGAGATGAGCATTGGTTTAACATCCTATTAAAGTCTATTTCCTACTCCCTTGTTGCTCAAATTTTTCATATGCTTATATTGCTCAAGTTGAATCCAAAATAAACAGTGCATGTGCAAACTATTATAATTAATTTAATAAATGATTTTTAGATTTAAAATTTAAAATCTTTAAATGATTTAGCCTTTTAGGATATATGTATCAACTTTTAGTCTTCATTTGTTTGGATTCTAGAACGTGTTGTTCAATGTTTGTTTTCCTGACATGTCAGTCAATTCTAGCTCTGTTGGCTGACTCCACTTAAAATGGACTCAAGTTCACCTTTGTATAGGCATTTAGAAATGGTAGAGCAGATTCCAGGTGGTTGGACATATGTTTGGATCAACAATGGGTGTGGTTAAAGGTATACAATCTCATAGTTGGATGAAAGCACATTTGTGTGCCATTTCTAGCATGGGAATCAAAACTTGTTGAGAGAAGAATAGTGTACCTTTGCTAACTCATAAAATAGTAGAATATATCAGAGAGAAGGAAACAGATGCAACAATTGTCCTTACAATAGGGCATCCTTTTATGGGAAGAATGAGATTACAAAGGTCCCATGCTTCCCCATCTTGTAGCATCATCCTTCATGTTGTGGTAGATGTTTGAGATTTTGATCTCTATTGCAAATGATTGATAGATTGGGATGATGAAAACTTAATATTATGTGTTCAATTACTAGTCAATAGTTCTTGCAAAATCTATCTAACAAAATGTATTGAAATAAATGGAACAATATGCATCTATAAGATTACACAAGACACAAAAGATTTAGTGGCAAACCCTTTCGGGGGAAAACACACCACCAAAAGATGTTCAAAATTGTCTTGTTTAGAATTATAACATATTCAATACAACAAGGTCTTTGAGAACCTTTTACAAAATTTCAATCTATAACATACCCGTCTTTTTCAATCACTCTTATTATTTCACACCAACAATGTATAATAATTAATATGTCTTCAAGTGAATTTGTATTATGAGTAACCTTGGCACATTCCAACAAATTGATATATATATATAGTTGTATTTGATAAACTAAATAAAATAACAAAGCAATGAAGACATGCACAGAAAAAAACAGAGCAGATTTACACACTAAAAGATGGAACAGAAGAAAGTATAATCACTGCATATTTATGCAGCAGTATGCTGTTGTTTTCTTACACTGCAAACTGGATAGGAAGAAGCTAAATTTATAGATCTCTTAGAGATCTCTAGAAGACAGGAAATACACGCAAGAACTGGAGTTCGGTGCAAGAATTCTTGGAAGATAGAAGGTTCGAGTGAAATCTGTAGGAAACAATGTTGGAAAGTTCTATCATTAATGTTTCACCTACCACTGCTGTGTAGACAAATAAACAGTATTCCAACAGTATTTATGGAAAACCAATTGTCCAACTATTCAACCAACTTGTGGAACACCAAAAGCCCTATAATTATAAATTTATAATCTGACATACATGATGTCAGCATACTGCATAAACCTCCAAAGTATGATGCCTCTACATAATAATCACCATGTATTATCTAATAGTGTTGCACACTATGATCTTACCATACATGATGTCAGCATAACTTTCAAGTATGATGCCTCTACATAAATAATCACCTTGTATTATGTACTAGTGTTGCACTCTATGAATCAGTAGCTACCACTTTCACAGACACCATCCTTAACCAACACTTTGTTCCAAAACCTACGCTGAAATAACTCTCTACTTCTTTTCCCTCCTCTCTCTCTTTCTCTATCATTCCCTCTCTACTTCTTTACCCTCCTCTCTCTCTTTCTCTATCTCACCTATCCCTCTCTACCTGTCCCTCTCTCCCTCCCCCCTTCTCTCTCCCTCTTGCTCTCTCCTTCCCTCTATATTTCTCTCTATATCACATATCCCTCTCTACATATCCATCCCTCCATCCCACTATTTCTCTCTCTCTCTCTCTCTCTCTCTCCCTCCCCACCTTCTCTCCCTCTCTTATTCCTCTCTGCCTCTCTCTCCTTTTCCCTCTAATTCTCTATATCTCCCATCCCTCTCTACCTCTGCCTCCTCCTCCCTCTCTCTCTCACTCTCTGCGGCTCTCTCTTTTCCTTCTCTGTGCTTTCTATCCACCTCTCTCTCCCTCCCTATCTCTATCTCACGTATCCCTCTCTACCTCCCTTCGTCCCTTTACCCTCCTCTCTCTCTCTCTTTCTTTATCCTTCCTCTCTACTTCTTTTCCCTCCCCCCTCTCTCTTTCTCTATCCTTCCCTCTCTACTTCTTTACCCTCCTCTCCAATTCATTCCAAAAACAACACTTCCTATATAACCTCAGTGATTATTGTGCCCAACATATGCTCATGTGTGAAGTCTCCAAGGCTCGATGAATGTTTCCTGCATTACCTTTCACATCACGTAGACAAACAAGAGTGTACAACACGCCACATAATAGATCTCGGTGAGGTTTTCGGCGTTGGAGGAGATCACGATGGGGTTCCCCCATGTAATAGCCTATCGGCTAATTATTTTTATAATATATATAAGTTATCTTGTAGTTAAATAGTTATTTTATTTATTATATAATTTTTTTTATTTTTTTTATTATTTATTATATAAATTATTGTTTATTTTATTTATTTTTATTTATTTATTTTTATAGTATATATAAGTTTTTTTAGTTAAATAATTATTTTATTTATTATATAAATTTAATTTGTATTAAAAATTGATTATATTATTTTATTTAAAGAATCATTTTTATTTTATTTATTATATAAATTATTTTATTTTAGTTATTATATAAATTATTATTTATTTTATTTATTTATTTATTATATATATTATTTATTTTATTTATTTATTTTTATAGTATATATAATGAAAAACTCTAATAATGTAAAAATAATATGACAGGAGGCTTTATTACATTGATTTGTAAACAATTATTGCACTTGCACACGGAAAATGAGAAATTAATGTTCTGTTTCCATACTATTAAAACGTCACAATTATTTTTCGGCTATAAATATCAAATATATACCAAATTCGAATACATAATTTAAAAAAAAATAAAATTAACAATTCAAAAAACTTCAAAACCAATGCAAAATTATGTGAACTGAAACGCCTCATGCACCGCCATACACATGTGATAAAAGACATCCAAATCAAATTAATTAATTAATTAAAGAAACAAATGAATAATTTCCACGAACTCCATTTGTTTTCCACGAGACTTCCAAATAACTTTCATTTCAAAGCTTAAAAGATTTCAATTTTCCAAAAGTCATTGACAGTGCACAGTGCAATTGCCAGGCACCACCGAAGTTTCTGGCGTCAGACTGCTGGAAATTTCGGTGGGGTTCCCCCAGTATAATAGCCTATCAGCTAAAAATATTGTGACCAAAGGTGGCCGCTTGAATAATAATATATTATAATGAAAAAGCGGCCGCCTCATTTAGGATAAGGGTTTTTTTTGGAAAATTAAAAAATAATAATAAAAAAGGAGACGGGAGTTTGCCAATCTATAAGCCATTGTCCTATGGTAGGAAGAGTCTATTTAGGCTAGCAGAAACGGTAATTGTGTTCATGTTTTCATCTTCATAATCCTCATTTTGAGCACTAGTGCTCACACAATCACAAAGACGAAATCCCTAACAATTGCTTAAGATACAAGGATGGAAACCCTTGGGCATCTCAAACAGAGATTGGGACGAAAATCCTTACGCTTTTAGTTGGTAATTCCAATTTAGGAATTACACAGGGCTTAAAGATTTCAGTGTAGCAATTCCAACTCAGTGGTTAGCTTCAACTCTTTCCTAGTTTTAGAGTAGCCGTACTAGTTAGCAGTCAACTTCAGCACCCTCCTAGTTTCATCATAATAATTTAATTTAGCAGTCTGTTTCAACACCTTTCTTGTGCAGCACAGCTATTCAATGTAATAGCCAAATCCAGCACCTTCCTAGTTCAATGCAATTGCAAAAAGGTTTCCTAGGTGTGAGTTAAAGGACCATAGATTGCAACATAGACCAGCAACAACTCAGGTAGTTCCCATAACAGAACTCTTGCAAGGTGGGGTAAACAAAGGGAACGTTATTATAGTGCATGACACATAAACTCGGGTAGTAGAAAATGAGGTTGGATTGTCATATTTTAATTGTAAGAATTGTTTAAGCTGTTAATCTCCCTCTGTATTAAGACTTGCAATAAGTCCCCATTGTGTAAGAGGAGTAAGAATTTTTTAATGAAGTGTTGTTTTCATAAATTGTTGAGCTTTTATCAGTATTAGCGGATAAGTTGTAAGTCATTATTTTAATAAAACTTCATTGTGTTCGTAAGGGGACATGACAATATCTAGTGCCATCTTCTAAGGTTATCCTGCCCTCAAATTTTGCCACATGTTCACTAGTTCTGCCACATGTGCTTTTGCATCACTGATCATGTTCTAGCAAATACTAAACTCATTTGTAGTTGTAAGTTCTTCCAAATACTTTGTGGTTGCTACCAGCCTACCACAATATCTAACACGTGATACAACATATATGATGTACTGCTAGACTTGCAACATCATTTTCATATATCAAACACTATGCATACTATACCACAATATTTGATAACTCACCACAATGAAGACTATAGACAAACCCTTCCTACAAGGACTCTATAGGTGAATATCACCGAAGTCCCAACATTCTCCCACTCAGTATTTATCGTGGGTGAACTTTTGGTATTCAAGCTAAGAGATTAACCTCACACTTGAGAATGGGATAAGCCCATCTCATCCCTACAACACATGGAATTTGCAACACTTACAGGTTTTATCAAAGAATCAACACCATTTACCTTATTATCAATTTTCTTCTTTTGGACTTTCCTTCTCTCAACCATTTTATTTACAAAATAATAATATTCTTGGTTTTTAGCATGGTAAACAAGATTTTTAGCTAGGAAAATTGCACTTTGTGAATCACACTTCACCTCTATTTGACTCTAAAATCAATACTACTACTCAATCTCTTCAACCACACAACTTCCTTACAAGCCTTTTTGTTGTAGTCATGTATTCTACTTTAGTAGTTGACAGGGCAACCATTTGTTGTGTCTTGCTCATTTGACTTACTGCTTCTCCAAACAAAATAAACACATTTGCTTGTAGACCTCTAGTTGTCAAGATCTCTAGCCCAATATGAATCAACAAATCCTTATACACTCAATGTCTTGTCCAAATCATTAGTATCATGACAAGTCAAGTAATAGTCCAAAGTTTCCTTCAAGTACATGAACACGTCTCTTGAATAGAGAACCTTCAAGGTTTTTGGGTTCCAAAGGTTGTAGGCTTCAACCTTCTCACCATAACTAATGAAAATACACTTTTTGGCCTTGAAATCCAACTTAGTCCATTGCTCCTTAGGCACTTGAACATACACCTCATAGCCAAATACTTGCAAGTGTGGCACCATTGGTTTTCCTTTCAGTCTACACATCTTCTTTTTTAGGGTAGAAGTAGGAGATATTTTTCAAGTAGTGTGCATTGCTAATTGCCTTTGTCTAAAACTCTTGTCCTAGGCCTGCACTACTCAACATGCTCCTAGCTTGATCAAGTAAGGTTTTGTTTAAGCTTTCAACCACTCTGTTTTGCTATGGTGTATATGGTGTAGTCCTTTTCTACACAATTCCAACATGCTTACAAAATACTTCAAAATCCTTAGAGCAGAATTCACTACCATTATCTGTTCTAAGCATTTTTATTATGTTCCTATTGGTTTGATTCTCGACAAGAGCTTTGAACTCCTTAAACACTCTCATAAGAAAATATATCCAACTATACACAAAATAATCATCAATGAATAACAAATAGTATAGAGACTTACCAATAGATGGTATTGTTTGATGCTCTATCTGATAAATTAAATACATGAATTAATAACAGAAATGACAATGTATACCAGATACATGCATAAAATATATCTTTATTCGCTCATGAAATTATTACAGAAGAAGATCAGAGATGGTCAACCAAGGATCGAAGTCGATCCGATTAGATCATACCACTGTCCTTGACGATGCACAATGTATTTAAAGGACTCGATGGTTGCCAAGAATAACACAACCATCAACCAACCCACAACTGACAACCAATTAATACAAACAATCAATACATAATTGGATAACAAATATTACCGAACCATAATAATAGACATTGTACATCGACTATAGGTATCAGGTCTTGAAATTGTAGGTTCACAATCCTAGAACTTTGTCTCACCTTAAGGGCATGGAGGTTGTCTTCAAGAAGGTAAAATGGGAGTTGGAAGCTTACAATGAGAGTGGATAATCTCTCCTGCTCTTTGGGCTTAGCTTAAACTTAGGAGGGTGTTCCTAGAGGTCTCCTTAATAGATTTGTAAATCAAATAACATATTACATGATTTTAATAAATTGAACATTTGATCCCAATTACTATCACTAGATCAAGTGTAACGAGTTGCATATGACCTCTGTATAGTTGATGACACAGTTTGCACTTGCACCTACAGATATTAGCTTCATTCCAATCTCTAAAGGTAGTTTTAGCTATCATTTTACACAGTGGCAAGGTGCAGACATGCATGTTTAGATTCTCTAATGATTTCATTGTTTAAGGTTTGCTTAAAATTTATCCTTGGTTTGTAACACTGAATATTCAAGATTCATCAAACTTAATCTAAACCTACAACTAGAATAGATATTTAAATGGTGGAATGGATGACCTTTCACCAATGTGGACCAATGTCTGCTCCATTCGGCAACAAAGTCATGAGCAACAAAAAGGAGAGAAGTACAGCTAGGAAGAGTATCAACAAAACTATATATATATTCATATACAAATGAGAGATTACATTTCATACAATGGACATACTAAATATTCATTACACCCACATGGAACAAAGGAATGGTTATTACAAATCATTTGTGATACATTAGTTGTTGACACTCGCACCTCAAACCCTAGTTTTAATTGCACCAACAAATGTGGTAAGAGGAACCATACAACTGCGACTATTCAATCCCTTGAATCATTGCAAACCATCATGGAGACATACCACTATAGAGATGTGCATTCGTAGACCCTTTCGACACTTGCATCGTTTGATGCCCTAAAATACTTCGCAGACTTTAGCATACCCAAAAATTGATTCAGCTAGCAACGTTTTGCATGAATAGCCCATTGGACAGAAGCACAATTACAAATCTTCGTCCTTAACAAAGGTGTCTGTTAGCAAGAGTACATTGACAATTCCATGGTCCTAGCATGGCTATTTTAGAAAAAAATGCTAGGCAATATTTGATTTTGGTGTTTCATTTGCTTGCCTTCCTCTAAAGTTCTTGGTTTAAGAAACAAAATTTGCATGAGGTTGACCTGTTGAAGGCACTGTCATTTTACCGTTTCCTGTGTTTGATATGGGTTTTCTCTTTAATTAATTTGGATATAATTGTGAAGAAGCCTTTGCCTTTACATTCAGACTTTTTTTTTTTTAATTAATGTAATTAGCTTTATTCTTTCTCAATCTGATTTATGTTCTCATTACTGTACCAGGTTGTTTGTGACAAATAGTACCATATGTGAGGATTTTGTATCTTTTAATATGTTTTTGTACTTGAATGCATAGGTATCAATTTAAGGATCAGACTTTACTGATACTTGCAATGACCATGCTTCATATTCGTTTGCCAACAATGGGGCTTTGAATGTTCTTGGGTATAATATCATTCAAGCTGCTATTTCTCTTCATTATGTGTTGAACGATTCTGCCATGGGAAGTGGAGATTTACATTCCAAGATATCCGAGCTCTCCAATTGCACAGCTCTGTCAAAAGATGCTTTTGATTTACAACTCCATGATTTGATTAGAGTGGGACCCAAAATCAATCCTAAGCAGCAAAGCATTTTATGTGGTTGCTACCGTGCTCTGTTTGGAGCCACTGGTGCTGATGCTAACCTTGATGTTGCAAAAGAGAAATTTTTGGGAAGGCATAAATGGAATGCCGCAAACATCATGCAGAAGCATCTTACACAAGGAGGCCTTCATTTGGAATTTCTCTGAACTGTTGAATAATTCCTCTATCATAAATGTAGTTTTTTTTTCAGGTGGGCATATGTACATAGATACTTAGTCAGCAAAGAAATTCTATTGAGTGGATTAAAAACTCTATGCAATGTTCTTTTGTGGGTGGGCAGGTGTACATGGATGCTTACTGAGTAGTGAAGTTTTCATGAGTATATCAAGCACATTTTCTATTTGCTGATCTTTGCAGTTAATTAATACGCATAGTACTCGGAAAGTGATTTTGGTATGCAAATGCAATTACTAGCAAGTGAGTGTGATGGAAATTGTTTTTGCATATTTATGGGAGATGAAAGCATCGAGTTTTTTACTATTTTCGTCGAGAGACGATCTACAGTGACATCAAAATCTTAGTTAACTTCTTTTTTTAGCTTTTTTCAAAAAATGACAGGCAGCTGCCAGTATTCGAAGAAGAAGAGGCACGAAATGTCTGTAATAGATATTCTGAAACGGTTCTCTACACACCTGTAGCCGCCAGCAATAGAAGACGCTTTGCTTCAGAAAATATAGGCGATTCACCTACAGGCACGTGTCTTAACAGAACGGCATAAATTGCTTCAGAAACGTCTTTAATAAAGGCGATTCATCATGCCCATAAATTGCTTCTCTGTAAACCCTTTCGAGTCCATGCATGCACAACCCGCCATTACCAGATGCAATTCCACGCTGGTTTTCATCTTCTCTGGACGCCGGATTCCCAAAGCTTTTCTGAGATTCATCATCCAAAGCCCTCCGATACTCCTTCCAATTCCTCTCTGCAAACAAAATCTATCGTTTTAGCATTTTTGTGTCCAAACAAAAATTTTGTTTCTGGATTTTCTGTTGGGTGGGAGTCCAAATGATCCTTATTGTTTTTACCATTATTTAGGAAAATAAAGCACGTCTCTGCTCTTCTGGAAATGGGTCAGTTAGTACAGATTGTTGTTGCACTTCTGGGGTCAACTAATTCACACTATTTTGCATTTTTTGGTTTGATTTTTTTTTTCTTGATTTTGTGATCAATACAGATGCAGGGATGGCGGAATTGATGTCTCCGAAAGTGCGCTGAATGAGGCTAGAAGAAACCTGGCAGAGCTTGTGGAAGGACTGGAACCTAGTGCCATAGAATTGGTACATGCAGATTTTATCAAGGGTTTGCACCACGTGAACAGCAACTCTGCCTTGTATGGCTTGGAAGCAGTGTTGGCAATTTGACAAAGGAAGATGCTGTAAATTTTTTCAACGATGGTTTCAAAGCTGTGGGATTCACTTGTCAACTACTTGTCTGCATGGGTAAGACTCTAATGATACCATATTCATTGGTTTTCACTTTCTGTTTATAAAACTCTGAAGATGATTTCTAATTGCGGCTTTTGGTATCACTTTACTAATAGTATTGTTTCATGATTCAAAAGTAAAGCAGTGGATTCATTATTTCTTATTATTATGGTTTACAATTATCAACTCGATATCGTCTGCAACATACCCATATCAACAAGTTATGCTATTTTTGTTAATTGACATTCATTCCAATGCTTGCGCTCGAGTGATCATAGTCTTTCTTGGCTCTGCACTGATACTATAGGAATTATTGAGTGGTAATTGCTTATAATGGCGATCTAAATCTGTGCTAACATTTACATCAATATATTCATAAATATATTAAAAATATGCGCAGGAGTTACTAAACTCACAATTCTGAATTTAGCCACCTGAATAAAATGGTTGCATGCGCTGCAGGAATATTCGTATGAAACGGTTGCATGCTATTTTAGTTAATAAATTAGCATGCAATCGTTTCATGGTGGAATAAAAAAATAGGGTTGATTCATATCCCCAATTAAGAACTTAATTGTTCATAAAAACGGTAGCATGAAAACCTAAATTCTGTCAGACGAAAAATAGGCGGCACGGTAGAAGGAGGATAGCTGTTCAAATGTGGTGCTTTAGCTATAAGTAGTACCATCGCCCTTTTCTCACAGATTATTACATTACGTCGAGACGTCTGCAGTTGCTTTCATGGCGAAGGGCAAATATCTGTATTTGCCGTTTCTATTGCTCACAGCGCGTGTTGCATGTGCTTCTGGTGAAGTCTATTGTTCCTCTCTCCAGTATTATGTAGATTAACTGATGTGCTTTAATTGTTGATACGAACAAAAATATATTGTTTTTCGTTGAAAATTTTAACAAAAATTCTGAAACATTTAGTGATTTGTAATTTGTTTGAAATGATCAGTGCCCACCGCTCAAGAGTAAGCGGTGCAAGAGTGAGGGGCGGCGGCTGCAATAGAGTTCAAACCATTGCAGAGGTCAGAAAATCAGTGCTGGGGTAGAGCAGAGGCCATTTAGAAGGCAAAATTTTTATTCCCTTTATTTTCCTTAATCTTCTTATCTGTTTATAGCTGTGCATGCACAACTCTCTCTTTATTTATTTGGTTGGATAGATTTTTTTTTGGCACAATAGTAGGTATTCCGTATTGGTTTTTCGCTTTTACCCGACTTTTTATTTATTTATTTATTTTAAAAATCTGACTGTCTCTCCTAGAACTCTTTGTTAGTGAACAGAGCAGATCAGGCCTGGAACCCCTGCGTGTCATATGAAAAATTTGTGACAGTTTGTTTATTTAAATGTCTGTAACTTTACGTTTTATGAAAAAAATTAACTGTCAAAAAATATTTGATTTATATATTTTTTTTATATAAAATCTTTTATATTAAAATATTATTGATTTTATTAATCATACATATTAAATATAATTTTTTTTTTATAAATTTCTATTTTTAATAACACAAGTAATTTAATTTTTTAAAATATTATGTATCATATAAATTAATTAAATATTTTTTATAGGAATCATACTTCTTAAAAATACCAAATAAACAGTAAAAAAATATGATAATTTGATACAAACCTTCATTATATAATTTGCATATATTTAAACACAAAAAAAAACTTTTGGAAAGAAGGAAACTATTTTCTTTTATTATTTTTAAATTGAGATGCAAAAATTAATGATGCATTACATAGAAAATAAACAAAAATAAATGTTATCAAAGGTCAAGAACTCTTCTTGACTTTGTATTCTTCCATATCTGATATACTTTATTCCAATTTACATTATTTTCTTGCAGTCCATTTAAAGACACTCTTATTAATGCATCCAATGTATCCAAACTCAACTTTGACTTTCTAACATCTTTGATGATGTTTTGTTTTGAAAATCATCTTTCACAATCAACAGTACTTTAATTTGTTTTGTTGATTGATTCCTAAAATTGTAAAATTGCAATGAGCAATTTAATTTAATATTTAACTAGAATAAGTTGACTATAAATTAATTTATTGATTTCATATGTGGAAATATCATAAAACACATTTAAATAGCAATTTCAAATCTATCAAAAAATAATTATATAAAATTAAAAATAGTTCAATTCCCAAATTGTTCTATCTAAAATCATATTTAAATATCAATTTCAAACCTATCCAAAATAATTATATAAAATTAAAAATAGTTAATCCTTATTCAACTCATTATCTAAAATTTCAACATGCTCACCAAAAAAACACAACTGTTGTATTATCTTGAAAAATATCAAAGCTGATGAATCCCCTGTAAAAAACAATTATTTAAGGAATCAAAACCTTGAATCACCTGTAAAAAAAAATGTTTAATCCTTAAATATTGTATTATGTTGAAAAAAATCAAAGTTGAGAATAATTATTTGTAAAAGGAAAATAAAATTTCAACATGCTCATTGCTCACCAATAAGTTTGATGCTATATTATCTTGAAAAAATTTAAAGTTGGGAATCACTGCAAACAAAATGCTGTTGAAAAAATAAGTTACAATGCTATAAAATAAATGCTTTCAATAGTGAAAATTTGTGTTATGTGATTATTCATAAGGATATCCTATATATATTAAAAAAAATGTAAAATTAGAAGATATTGATAATTAGAAATAAATCTAAAAATCTTTAATTTAATGTTAAAGTTTCTAAATTATATACAAAATAAATCTTGTTAAAATATTCAAAAAGTTAAAAATCAATTATATTCTATTATGAAAAGATTTCGAATGAATATAATTTTTATAATAAATATTATAAATCATATATATTAATAAAAAACAATGATAACTATTAGTAAAAATGTCAAAATCTTTAAAAAATTAGAAAAAACTATATTTAATCTTGAAAATATTCTATTTTCAACAGATTTTGAATTAATAAATATATTTATAATAAATTATATATATGAATATAAAGTGAAATTAGAAATAATTATTCCAAATCTAAACTAATTTATATTTTAATTATAAAAATTATTATATTATTATAATATATATATATATATACAATAAATTTTTATGGTTTAATAATAATTTTAAGTGTCAATTTTACGGTTATATAAAAATATAGCAAGTCAAATGATATGGTCTAATAAATTTTTAGGTTGTAATATACGGTCCAAAATGCAAAAAAGGTCAAATAGACCATTAAATTCTAGAGCGATCATTGCATATATATATTTTGTTTATTGTATTTCATTTTCTTTGCTATCTTTATGCACGTCGGACACCTACATATCCCTTTTGCTTAGGCCATACTTTAATGTCTTTGCTTAAAATTTATTTTATCATTCTAAGGTTTCATACCCAAAACAAGATTGAATGTTGTTATTGTTGCAAAGCAACTGGAGTCATTTTATTATATATTCTGGAGTTATTTTATTATATATTTGCTATCACAAATCAACAATTCTCTTTGTTTTGACTTCTTTTGTAATTTCATAGCAGCAATATATTATTTATTTTTAAAATTTTAATTTTTGCTCAACTAATCACTTTTTTATAGACAAAAATATGATTATAAAATATAACATCATATACATTTATAGGCTTATTTATTTTTCTTGTGCTTTTGATGTGAAGAAAAGTTTGATTTCAAGAAAATCACACAATAGTAGATAGGTGAATTGAATAAAAGTTAGATCAAGCTTAGGATTTTTTTTACATAGAGAGATATGATTATAAATACATCATGAAAAGATCAAATAAATAAATCAAATATAAAAAATTAAAATCACATAGATCAATTAAAAAAACAAAAGCAAAGAGATTTGATTAAATAAAAATATCAAAAGCAAAGAGATTTGATTAAACAGAGATACAAAAATATCAAAGCAAAGAGATTTGATTAAACAAAATATCAAAGTCAAAGAGATTTTATGAAACAAAAAATAAAAAAATAAAAATTTCATAAAACAAAAATATGAAACAAAAAAATCAAAACAATGAGATTTGATGAAACAAAAAAATCAAAATCAAAAGAGAGATTTGATGAAACAAAAAATCAAATCAAAGAGATTTGTTGAAAAAAAAAATCAAAATCAAAGATATTTGATCACAAAAGAAATCAAAGATAAATCACAAAGATTTGAAAATGTTTATTATAAATAAATTAAAAAATCAAATAAATAAATCAAAGGTTAAAAAACAAGTTAATTAAAAGATCAAATAATTAAATCAAAGAAAAAAATAAATAAATGAATTGATAAAAATAAATTTAAAAAATCAAATAAATAAATCAAAGATAAAATATAATTCAAATATTTGAATAAACTAAAAGATGATTTAAATAAATAAAATATTTTATCACAAAGATAAATCAATCAAAAAGAAAATTAGAGATTTGATTAAAATATTAAATAAATGTGTATTAAACATTAAAAAAATTAAAAGATCAAAGAAATAAATTAAAGAGATTTAATCTCACAGAGAAGTCAATTAGGATTATAGTTAGGTTCAAGTATAAGGTTCAATTAGAGTTATTATTAGGGTTAGGGTTAGGGTTTGGGTGCAATTAGGGTTTAATTATTAAGCTTTAATTAGAGTTAGTATTAGGGTTTGGGTGCAATTAGAGTTTAGTTAAGATTGAGTTAGGGTTACAACTAGCATTCAATTAGTGTTATGATAGGTTAAAAAGTGTTATTGTTCAATTAGAATTTAACTATCATAAGTGTTATTAAGGTTGAATTAGGATTACAACTAGGATTCTTGATTAGAGTTATAAAGTGTCATTGTTCAATTAGAGTTTAATTATGGTAAGTGTTAGGATTCAATTATAGTTAGGGTTCAAATAGGGTTAAGATTAGTGTTCGGGTTAGGATTCAATTAGGGGTATGATTCTATTATAAATCTTGGTGTTAAGATTACAGTTGGGTTTCAAATAGGGTTATGATCAAGGTTAGGTGTAAGATTCAATTAGGGTTAGGATTCAATTATAATTAAATTTAAATTAAGATTACAGTTAGGGTTCAAATAGTGTAAGGTTAGTGTTAGGATTAGAATCCAATTATGGTTTGGATTAAAATAGTGCTTAGAGTTAGGATTAGAGTTTAATTAGGGTTAGATTTTAATTCTGATTATGGTTAGAGTCTAATTATCGATAGTGTTCAATTAGGGTAAGTATTAGGGTTGAATTATAGATTTATTTGGTTAGGGTTTAATAAGGATCAATTTTATGGTTAGTATTCATTAAGGATTAAGGTACAACTAGGGTTAAGATTTAATTAGGGCTAATGTACATTAGCATTCAATTAGGGTTAGGGTGAGGTTTCTATGATAAAGCTTGGGGTTAGGGTTATAGTTAGGGTTCAAATAGGGTTACAATCAAAGTTAGGTTTAATGTTCACTTAAAGGGTTAGGAATGGGGATCAATTAGGGTTAGGATCCAATTAGAGTTAGGGTTATAGTTATCATTTAATTAGTGTAAAGGTTAATGTTAGGGTTAAGATTAAATTACTATTAAAAGTTAGGGTTAGAGTTCAATTAGGCTTAGGATTAGGGTTCAATTAAGTTAGAATTTAATTAGGATTATGGTTAGAGTCTAATTAGGGTTAAGGCTATAGTTAGGGCTAGGGATAAGGTATAATGAGGCATAGAGACCAATTAGGTTTAGGGTTAGGGTATAATTATGGTCAAAATTAAATTAATATTAGGTTACATTAGTTTTCATGTTAGAGTAAATCATATTTATTTACACTTAAGTTTTACTTAGGTTTGCATTATAGTTTAATAGTGCATTTAATTAATCAGGTGATTTTTCCCGTGTGGTAGTTTTTACACCCATTACCTGCATTTTCATGGCTTTATAAGCTTGTATATTGTGTAATATATCCATCTCATTCTCAATAATTTTTTTTCTTTGGTGAAATATTTTTCTCTCCTTGTGAAGGAATGATTCTACAATTGGTCATCCTAGGTGTGCTACTCTCACAGTTCAAATAGGTTAACCATCAATCAAAGTTGGGATTAGGATTAGAAGAGTTCAATTAGGGTTAGAGTTAGGATTATGTTTATAGTATATTTAGGGTTATAATTCAATCTAGGTTCAATTAGAATTAGGGTACAAACAAGATTAGGATTTAACTAGGGTTCATGTAAATTAGCGTTCAATTAGGGTTAGGCATCAATTAGGGCTAAGCTAAGGTTCAATTAGTGTTATGATTTTATGATAAAGCTTGGGGTTAATGTAACAATTGGGGTTCAAATAAGGTTATAATCAGAGTTATGTTTAGTATTCAATTAAAGGGTTGGGATTGGGGATCAATTAGGGTTAGAAATCAATTAGAATTAGGGTTATAGTTAGGATTCAATTAGCATAAGGGTTAGTGTTAAGGTTAGGATTAAAATTTTGTTCAATGTTAGGGTTACAATTCAATTAGGATTAGGGATAGGGTTAAGGTTAAATTAGGATTAGAGTTTAATTAAGAATATTTTTAGAGTCCAATTGTGGTAAGTGTTCAATTAGGGTTAGGAATAGGGTTAGAGTCCAATTAGGATTACGGTTATAGTTAATATTAGGGTTAGGAATAGGGTTATAGAGAGAAATGGATTTAGGTTAGGGTTAAGATTAAGATTTGAATCTATTTCTCTCTAACCCTATTCCTAACCCTAACCGTAATCCTAATTGGACTCTAATCCTAATTATAACTCTATTAGAGTTAGGAATAGGGTTATAGAGATAAATAGGGTTAGAGTCCAATTAGGATTATGGTTAGGGTTAACCCTAGCCTTAACCTTGAACCCTAATAGGATTAGGGTTATGGTTAGGGTTTAGTAAGAGTTAGTATTAGGGTTAGGGTTCAATTAGGTTTAACTTCTTAGAGTTAAATTAGGGTTACTATGAACTTAGAGTTAGGGTTAGGGTTCTATAATCAAGCTTGGGGTTAGGGTTAGGACTACATATCAAATATGGTTAGGGTCAGGGTTAGGATTAGGCTTCAATAAGGGTTACATATAGGGTTCGATTATGGTTACATATATGATTAGGATTATGGTTACATATATGATTAGGATTTAATTAGGACAAATCTTAGGGTTATCACTAATCTAAAGCCTAATCCTAATTATAACCCTATTATTAACTCTAATTGTAACCTTGACCATAATTATATCTCCAATTATAACCCAATCCCTAACCCTCATTCTATCTCTAACCATAACTCTAATCCTAACTATAATCTAAATTATATATGTAACCCTAATCCTAACTCAAATCTTAATATTATGTTTAATCCTAATCATAATCTTTATCTTATCTGTAAGGCTAATCATTATCCTAATTATAATCTAAATTATAAACTTAATTCTATCTCTAATCCTAACCCTAACCGAAATTGTGATGATAACTCTAACCCAAATTTTGATTCTATCTCTAACACTAACAACAATTGTAATATTAATTATATCTCTTACCCTAACCATAACCCTAATCTTCATCTTAATCCTAATCCTAATTTTATCTCTAACCCTAACCTTTACCCTGATTATAATTCTATCTCTAATCGTAACCCTAACACTAATCATGATGGTAACCCTAACCCCAATTCTATTGCTAACCCCCAACTCTAATTCTAAGTCTATCTCTAACCCTAATCTAATTCTAATTCTATCACTAACCCTAATCCTAATCCTAAGCTTATCTTGATGATAACCCTAACTCTAATTTTGATGCAAACCCTATCTCTCATCCTAATATTAACCCTAATCCCAATCCTAACTATATATTAACTCTAACCCTAACCCTGACTAAATCTCTAGACCTTAACTATATCTCTTAACCTTAACCCTAACCCTAATCATAACTAAATATTTTTTAATAATCCTAACTGAATATTGATGATATAATATTTTTTCATTATAATATTAGAAGTATACTAAAAATATATTTATAATATTTTAACTTAACATTTAAATATTAAATTATATATATTATTTTTTAAAATTGAAATACAAATATTATACTATCATATTATAATATATTAATTATTATAATAATTTGATATAAAATATATAAATATAAAAATAATTTATTTAAGATATTACATGTTGCGTCATGACTGCTACTAGCATATATATATATATAATAGGTTCCTTGACAAGGATATCTCTTAGCGTATTTTATATATATTATTAAATATATATATGCTAGTTTTTAGTACATTTATTTCTTACGTAATATTATGTTTGTAAATATTTAATTCAAAGATTGTCCCTAAACCCATGCCCTATATTGCAAATAATTCTATTTACACTTGAATGCTAATTTCTCTTTTAGCGCTTTGCCTTTTTAGCACCTTAGACATTATCATGCTTGTAGATGTTTTCCTTTCATTTAGTGCTCACTTCTAGTTCTATTATTTATTAAGCAAGGCTATTTTTATTTTTAACCATTTGGTGTAATGATTATCCCTAGATCCACACCCTAAATCACAAATAACTTTGTCCACTCATGATGCAGGAGCATCCAAGGGTGTCAGGTAATCTGCATCCCCAAGAATATTTTATTTTATTTTGTTGTTTTATATGTGATTTCTAGCTATAGGCAGTTTTCGGGCATCTAGTTTGGGCATTCGCAAGGCATGGGAAATTTTATTTATTAAGCTGGCTAGGTATTTCAATGCTATCAAAGGATGAAAAATGGGGCCAAAATAATGTAACTACTATTTTATTTATTGGCTCAAAATTGTAATTTGGTGAATTGCATGGTGCACATTTAATGTGCTAAAAAGGCCAAAATTATGTAAAAATTGAAACCCAACACCCAAGTTGAGAAAATTTATTTTTTGGGATATTAAATAATGGCTGGAAGATAATTTTAACACCCATGTGAAACTGAAAGATTAATTGGTCAACAAACTTGTTGCAAGGGAGGTTACAGGAAGGAGTTACATTTGTGCATGCATTTTTCCAAATTGCAAGTAGTGGGTTTTAGGAGGTTTTCAAAACCATATTGGGAGTGGTTTTAATATTTTAATTGGAAGCTCTAGGTATGGGAATCCAACACCAAAGAGATAAGAAGAGGAAATTTTGGTGGAGTGCAATAGTGAAGTTGCAGGTAAAGGAAGATACCAACATCAAGTTTAGTGTTGAAAATAATTTAGAGGTGAATTTTCAAGTGTTTGAGGTTGATTTGAGTTAGCTATGTTTTGATTTTGTATTTCACAAATGAAATTTGTAATAATTTTTTCAAAGCTAATGAAGATTTTATTTTCTCAAAGTGTTGTTTAAAGAAGAATTGGAAATAATTTTCATTGGGTTTTTATTTGCATATGCTTACAATTGTGAAATGAGGGTGTATGTGATGTTATGGCTGCTTGGATAGATTGTTTGAAAGGACCCCCACATCCTTGTATTACATCAACTCATGAACATTTGTTTATATTTCAGTGCTTTCCTTTCTACCACCTTGGACATTAACATGCTTACAATACTATCCCCCAAACATGACCACATATAATAGAGTTCCCAATGCTTGAAAATTGTGTTTTCTCATTCTAATTCATCATTTTCATCCCACTCCACATGCAAACCTCATAATCCACCCAAACATCATTGACAACCAATTTTGAAGCTTAATAAATAAAAAATAAATGTAAAGTAAAGCATAAGCACAGTAGGTAGAATACATTACACAAAATAAATAGCAAACCATATTCAATAGGTACCTCCATTATTATAATGATGCACACTTATCTTGTATATATGGCTCACTTTATATAAAGTCTTATAGAATCACAAAACTCATGTCAAATAAAATTTGGGGATTTGATTGAGGAAAATCCCTAAATATTCCTAAGGCATTTCCCCTTACTAAAACAACCATTTTAGTGTAGACACCAATTTTTCTAGAGTTATAAAGTACGAAACCAAAGTTTCAATGTAAAGAGCATTTTGATTTTGTAGTGGATTCACATGGTAGTTGCAGTTTGTATGTATTTGAGACCATGGTTGGGTCCTGCTTTGGCTTTTTCAAAAGTTTGTTTAACATAGATCAACTGTGTTTCAATTTGCACACCTAGGTTTATGATTGATTTTGCTACTGTTTTATGAGTTTCCAATTTGTGTGATGTATTTAACAAACTAGGGTTTTAAATGCTTGCAAAATGAAAACTATTCTACCTAGATTATGCAATAATTCAGAAAATGCAATCAACTATTCTAGGAATCTAAAAAAAATAGTGAAAATTAAAATTCTTTCAAATTTTTCCAGAATCTAAGCAAAATGAAAACTTTCTTTAGCATGCAACAACACTATTTCAAGATTTCAAAATTGATATTTTCTAGTAGAAACAAAATGTAAATTTAGTGTCAAAAATGTGTGAAAATGTTTGTTTAAACACCTGTACAAGGACTGGGTTGCCCTAGGCGAATGGATCTTTGTATAGGGTTCTAAAAAATCAAAATTTGGATGTTTAAGTTATTGTTTAAGGTTTATGTTCCTAAGTGCAAATAGGTTTTATAGACAATTTTTTCAAAAAAAATCAATGAAATGTAATTGCAAATGTATGGCAACTTTAAAACAAAATGACACTTATTTTAGTGTAATTTTGGAATGAAAATATAATCCAAATGACTAGAACACACACTAGTGCAACCTATGATTCAATATGGATGCAATATGCAATCCTAAATGAGAAATGCAAGACAATACAATGTTGCAAAACCTAGATATAGGGTTTGAAAGACTACCAAATTAGAAATTTATGATGTCAAATGTTGGGTTCACCAAAATGAAACAAAAAAATGTGATTCCCTAAGTTTAATACTCATGACTTAGGATACATTTTGTTATTTTTATATGTTTCATTAGGATATAGATCAATGAGGTGAATAGATTAATTATCAACCTAAATGGTGAGCCAATTAGACTTGGATCTATATCCTTTAGGGGGATAAGAATGATTTGGAAATGATTGTGATTGATTACCCCAATTAAACTATATGACCTAATGCAATAAATGCAATTATCCAACAACTGATAAAAAAAAATCAAGTTTCTACAGATCTGGAAGGTGCAAAGGACTATGTACCTATCTAAAAAAATTGGTTATGTTGTGTTTATAAGGATTCAAAGTTTGATCTTGTAACTCTATCTACTCTTTGTTCCTGTACCTGTAAATCTCCCTCTTTAGATTTTTACATTTTCTAAATCTACAAAAGAAATTATTTGGCTAGCTATATGGGTGTTTTCATCAATAAAACCCCTATTTTGGTAATTAAACCTCAACAAATAGCCAAATATTTGATGAAAAACATGTGTGTGAGCGCTAACCTTATGTGCATATAAGGTTGTTATGAGTTAAATGCAAAGAAACCTTACTCAAGTGTATTAGAATGTGATTCCATATGACAATGATAAGATTCAACTAAGGAGAAGTCAAAACACCATAAGTAAATTTAGAAATGAAATGATACCTTGATTTAGGATGCAAATAGAATGAAGCTTGAAGATGAGAACAATAGGAAACAAGTCATTAGGTAGAGGGAAGTGGCCAAATGTATCTCCCAATCCTAGAATCCATCATGTTATTATATAGGCATCAAACTTCAATCATGTGATAAAGCTTGATCAAATCTAAAAATGGGCTTGAAGACCTAAAATCTTAAGTAATGTTGCTCCAAAACTGAATTTTTCTTGCTTGAATGTTCTCTCCTTTGTTCTAGTTTTTTTAATTAATGAAAAGACCAGACATCTATAGGAATTTCTCTAAATTCCCAACAATTAGATCCCAATAGTTGACATGTACCTTTTGAAATTTGAATGTTAAAATGTCGCTAATGATCCTTTAAAATTTGGGTCTCGGCTAGCAAGGGGGGCCCGTTCACCTATGGGTGAATGGGTCCTGGCCCAAGTTTCCAAGACACACTTGATCGAGGGTAGATTAATAATAGGTTGTATTTGTTCAATGCTTGTTTCAATGTAAAAAAATGATAAAAATAGGCCTCATAATGCATAATAAAGGGAATTAGGGCCTATTTAGGAAGGGTTGAAAATGTATAAATGTGAGGGTCACTAAGATAGGTCCAAACTAAGCATGAAATTTTAATATATCATTGTATTCAAAACCACATCACCGAAACAAAGAAAACCCATACCCAAATAGAATAATAGTTACTTCACAGTCGTTGAAATAATTTTAGTGTATACTGAAACCATACATGGCATCCATACAATGTTGTGAATTTGACAAGATAAGTGGAGGAAAACAAATTAACGCAATGAGATCAAACATACCAAATTCATTCACACAAACCTTTATCAATGTCATTGTGTAGCACAAAAAGGATAAGTAGCAAGGCATTCATGACCTTTTGACAGAATGTGTGAAGGACTAAAATGATTCCCTGACAGCTCATAGAGACAACAAACTATGTGTGAGAAGTAGATGAAGGTATTCAAATAGGAGAGCAGATATCACATAGGACAATGTATTAATAAGGATATCTTTCATATGTTGTTTGATAGTGCATAAAAGGAAAAATTATTTAAAGGACAATTCACAATAAGAAAAGGGCAATATCAAGCAAAAAGATACAATCTATATTGGTTATCAGGGCAGCCTACATGGCAGTGCAATATAAAGGACATATTTTTAGATCTATGAGTCCTCAAGAAAGCTAATCATACATGACAGTTACTTGGACAGTAGCCTAATGCAAGGATAGTCACAAAGCAAGGTGAAAGTATTTGATAGTATGGAACTGTAAGGGTTATATAGATTGGAAATATATGTAATCTAATATACATATATATCTATATAGTCAAGGAAGGGAAATGATGTTGTGTGAATAGAAGAAGTAATGGAAAATACTCACACTATTGCAACAAAGAAGCTAAGGTGATAGTTGTTGTGTTTGATGTTTGAATAACTATGATGAGTACCAACAAATTCATGTTCTTCAAAAAATGATGTATAGACAATAAATGCTAATGGTGAATGATTTTCCCAGTTTATTAGTACTTAGGTTGCATAAGTATACTCCTTCAACATAATTTTTTTGCATTAAATACTACATTTTGTTCATGTCTACATCATCCATCTAAAAAACACTATATATATATACAATATTATATATATATATAATTAATTTGATGCTAATATATCATTGTGTGCAAAATGTAATGCCTGAAATACATAAAACATGATGTAGGAGCATCCATTTGGGTGCATTTGTTGCCATTTGGGAAAAGTTTAGTTTTGGGTTGATTGGTCTTTTTTTTTGTCAATAAGGTCAATTTGGACCATTTAAGACCATTTAGGGTTATATTGGATTAGTTTTTATGTTTAGGTGCAAACTTGTCAAAAGTTGCAAAAGTTGTCAAAAACTTGCATTTTTTGTTTGGGAAGTTAGGAATTAGATTTGGATGTTGGAAATGAATGCAATGGGTTAAATATGAGATGTACACATGCATAACAAGGTTGGGGAAGAATGGGAATGTAAAACCCCATCTTGCAACCTAGAAGATGATGCAACACTACGGAAGCACAACTAATTTTTTTTCTTAAAAAGAGTAACAATGATGAGTGAAGTAAACTACTCTAACACATACATTTTATAGGCTACACAACACATCTACATGTGAATTTCAAAAACTTACAAAGTTATTGTAAAACATAGCATATGAAATTAACTCATGATAACAACATACAACAAAGCATTAACCCATTGCATAATAATTAAACATGGAAATGTAATGAACATATTTCCATAGATACAACACCACTTCAAAATGATATATACAATTTTAATCTAACAATGAATAGATCATACATAATGTTACAATTACAACTCAAGGAATCCTCCTTGATTACAAATAAGGAATATAAATATAAAGCACCCCACTATTACAATGAATATAAGAGAAGTACAAATCCATAGAAACACATGAGCTCCTTGAACTAGAAGATCCCACCATCACAAACATGAAGAGAAAACCCAAGAGTGTAAGGTGCACACCACCTAGCCATGTGGTACCCATAGGACCAACCCACGTGCTAGGAGATAGTAATAGGTAACCAAGACAAACCTACTACCTCTAGACACAGAAAAAGTACAAAACCACACTGTACCAGTAAATACAAAACATAGAGTTACATTACTTCCAGAATCACTGAATCAAGAACAACCACTGTACAATACAAATTGACTATTGTCATAGGAGTGTTATCACAAAGGTTGCATTGGTTATCCTAAGGATATTTTCCTAGGTCCTGACCCCCATCTTGGGTTATCCTGGTAACCTTACGAACTCCGGCCCCACATGCACACCAATGTGGAATCGATTATGTTTCAAGAATACACGATAATGATATTTCCATTCCATGCCTTCCTGACTCATTTCAAGTCTAACACAAGCCCTTGAGCCAATGAGCGAGGCTAAAAATCAAGTTAAATGTATTAACTACCCTTTCCCCTAATATAGGTTATTTAATTTCAATTGACTAAACTGACTTCCACACGAGTTATCCTAGGACCACTTTGTGTCTCGTCCCTCGTTGAAAGCCACTCCCCTATCGACAACACAATCACTCATTCCACAACCCAAGCGTAGATAGTGCACAAACTAATAATAACATAACACAAGAGATAACACGTCCCTACAGATGTCCAATACTAAATCCAACTACGTGCACTACCCAAGGAAATCTCAAGGACGAATAACAAAAATGACAACCCTTTCACAATTATAATCTGGAAGACTTATATTTTCTCTACAACAAATATCCCCCATAATACCCAATTACAAAAATACTAGAAATTAAAATAAACAATCTCATGTAATTAAAAGCGCTACCATTCGGATTTCCTAAATCCAATAGATCAATATCTCACACTAAAATATAGCATTCAAGCATGATTCCAATTAATAAATCGACAACCAAATAAAACTACATGTTTAACCTCTAGTTTCACAACTACTCAAATCAAATAATTTCATTTCTCAATTAAAATAATTAATCATTTCAATTTAACAACTCGTGCTTGCATGCACCTAAATAAACATTCTTTAAATAAATTTACATCTATATTATCAAATTATAAAATCAAATTATTCTATTCCAATATTCATTTAAAAATCATCTACTTGCCATCCAAAAACATCTCTTATAACAAAATCAACTTATATATATACATACAATTATATATATATAATAAATATATTATTTAATATCTAAAAATAATTTACATTTACAACCATAAAATATATATAGATAAATTTATATATATATATAATATACATATATATTATATATAATATATGATATATATAAAATATATATAACATATATTATATATAGTATATATATAATATATATTAAAAACAATAGTTACGAAATCACAGCCATCGTTGCAATGCACAGGGTATTCCTTGTGTGTGGGGGTTGACTGCTATGCAGCCTTCCCCACAGGGTTGCGGCTTGTGAGCAGTGCTAGGCGCTACCCACAATCTGTGTCCCTTTGTGGGGCAATTGTGGTAGCCCAAGCCTTCACCATTTTCATAAAAAAAATTATTAAACATTTCCCTAGAGATTTTGTCATACGACGATTTCAAAACAAAAATATTTTTAAAAAAAATTAATTCCTTCTACATGGAACTTTAAAATGTAAAGCAATATAAGCAATATATTTTAATATATATAAATTCAAAATGAAATATTTGAGAATTTAGGAAACCTCTGTAAATTTGTCTACTTATTTTCTTGTAGAAAATTTAGTTTTAAAATTGCCTTTGGGCAATTGGTTTTGTTTGGTTCTAAAAGGAAAGAGATCCTCTTCTAAACTTTTCCAATTTTCTATACAATAATAATTTAACTTTTCTCTTTCAAATTAAAATTAATAAAGTAATAAAAAACCTATTTCATAAGATCGGACGATTCAGAGATTGATGTCGAGCTTCATTTTAATCTTCAATTTGCTAGAGCTGCCAAAGCTTCCTCCAGAAGAATTGCCACTTCCCATAGAACATAAATAATCCACAGCCAAGAATACAACAAACTAGATTCCTAAAATTATCAGAGAGCTTTTAAGATTTACAATTTCTTCAAACCACAAAACAATTATCCCATTTCTAAAAACCTCTCTTTTTTCCCGTGAAAACAACTTCCTCTTTTCTCACAAAATTTCAATCAATCTCTCCATAAATCAATTTTAAGACAATTAAAAAACAAAACCTTCTAACTTCCAGTTAACACAACAAATATCTTTTTCTTTAACAACCAAGATATTTCTAAGATCTTTTTCTTTAAAAACAATTTATTTAATTCAAATCACATTTAAATCACTTATTTATTTAAATCTACATTTAATCTAATAATTAAAATTACTTTATAATAACTTAAATTAAATTAATTTATATTTATTTATAATCAAGTCTCCACATTAATTAAATACTTAATCACAACTTATAATTTAATCCTTACAATTTAAACTTGCACGATAAATAAAATACCAAGACCAACATAGATAAAGAACATGACCAAAACATGGACTAACGACACATTGTGCTAGGGTAAAGGTTTTACAAGGTTAACTAGTTACTATCTCCCAATCAACATTACTGTTGAGTAGTAGACACACTCAGACCTGTGAAACTAGGTGAAGTCGTTGTTCGGTACCTGCAAACCTACAAACAAAAAAAATATCGTACATGTATCCAGATAATAATTCATACACACTATGAAGAGACAATCGTAGAAATCACAGGGCACTTGCAAGCGAGTGATACAATACTGTTCTCTTCACCAATACAATGTCACATCAACTGATGAGATAATATATCACTTAAACTACAATGAGCATATATAGCAATGCCATCTCAACTAAGCATCTATGCAAACATAAAGCATAGCAAACATAATCACCATGCATATAATGTATCATCACATCAATATAGTCTATCATCGCTCCAGCGTCAGTGATAGAATAACAATAACATAAAATAAGGTCTAGCAAAGTATCTGGGCTATCAAAGAAAACATAAAAAATTGGAGGGGTGTCACATCCTCCCCCCTAGGATCAGACTCACTCCTGGAAACCTACGAAAAAATAAGGGTAGAGCTCCCTCATCCTGGTAGCATCCTCTCATGTATCAAAAGTGTCATCTCTAGGATCCCACTGGACCCTCACTTGCTCAATATTTTGACCCCTGAGGGCAAGTCTCCTGTGCTAGATAATGACCATGGGCTCCAAAGCTAGTTTCCCGTCCGCTACCTATAAAGCAATCCAATCAATGATATGAGAAATTTCTGGATGATAAGGTCTAAGTACAAAAACATGGAACACATTGTGGATGCATGAGAGACTGGGCAGTAAAGCAAGGCGGTAAGAAACTGGCCCAATCTTCTCCAGAATCTCAAAAGGCTGACAAAACGAGGTGCGAGATTAGAACCATTTCCATAGCGGATTGGACTCTTTCTCGGTTGCACTCGCAAGAAAACTCAGTCACCTACAACAAACTAGTGATCCACATAGTGTGCATCTGCATACTTCTTCTACCTATCCTGTGCAGCTACTAAATGCTCTCTGATCCGAACCACCTGCTGCTCCATATCCTAAAGCATATCAGGACCCAATAAAATCCTATCCTCCAACCTGTCCCAACTCAATGGAATCTAACATGGCCATCCATACAAGGCCTGAAAAGGTGCCATGCCAATAAAACTTTGAAACCCGTTGTTATAAGCAAACTCTACAAGATAGAGATAATCCTCCCATCGTGTCTACTGGTCCATGACATACATGCGAAACATATCTTCAAGGATCTGATTGACCCTCTCAGTCTATCCATCCGTCTCGGGGTGATACGTTGAACTAAAGTTCAATTGTCTCCCCATAGCATGTTGTAATGATGTCCAAAGAGCTGAAGTAAACACAAGATCCCTGTCAGAAATAATATGACGCGGAATACCATGCAACCTCACAATGTCCTCCATGAAAACTCTAGCAACTGACGAAGCATTATAGGAGGAACATATAGGTGAGAAGTGTACCACCTTTGAATCCACCTATCTACCATCACCATAATCGCATCATGTCATCGCAAAGAGTTGGGTAAACCAACAATGAAATCCAATGAAATGATGTCCCATTTCCACTCAGGAACCAAATGAGGTTGTAGAAGACTAGCCGGATGTTGGTGTTCAACCTTAACTCGCTGACACTCCAAACATCATGATACATAATCAGCGATATCTCACTTCATACTTGCCTAGAAGTAAAGCGGTCACAAATCGACATACATCTTCTTCACTCCAGGCTGAGTTGAATAAGGTGCCCAGTGTGCCTCTATCAAAATCAAGATATGAAGACCTTCAGAAGATGGAACAAATATACGTCCCATGTATCTCAATAACCCATTTTTCTCCAAAGAATATCTTGAGTACCTGCCCTCCAAAGTCCTACTTGACTCAATCTCAGACCTTACTTCCTAGTACCAGCTATCTGTAGGAAGTGCGGTAAGAATCTGGCTCCTCAAATCCATAGTAAGAGTCATCTCAGATAGTTCATGCCTTCGTCTACTAAGAGCGTCAGACACAACGTTCTCCTTTCCCGGATGTACTTCACCTCAAAATCATACTCACAGAGGAACTCCATCCATTGCCTTTACCTAGCATTAAGGTTAGGCTGTGTGAAGATGTACTGTAGACTTCGATAGTCACTGTGTAACTCAAAATGGTGCCCCAATAAGAAATGTCTCCATCAAGTCAAAGCATGTACAACTGCAGCTAACTCAAGATCATGCATGAGGTAGTTCAACTCATGATCCTTGAGCTTGCGTGACTTGACCATCCTACATAAATATTACTCCTAACCCCTCCAAAGATGTATCGGCACATATAACAAATTCTCTTGTAGGATCAGGTATCGCAAGGATCGGTGCGCTAGTCAACCTCTCCTTCAATGTCTAAAATGCAACCTCGCTCTGCTCTAACCAGTCAAAATTCTTCCCTTTCCTTTGAAGAGAAGTGATAGGATGTCCTAACCTAGAAAAGTCCTGAACAAAATGCTTGTAGTAACCTGCTAGCCCCATAAAACTACGTATCTCTACCACATTCGTGGGCGTAGGTCAATCCATGATTTCTTGGATCTTAACAAGATCCACTGCAATGCCCTCTCTTGATATAACATGACCAAGGTACTTGACCTCGGTTTTGAAAAACTCACATTTGGACAAGTTGGCATACAACTTATTATCCCTCAAACACTGCAATACCTACCTCAATTGTTCCTCATGCTCCTCAACTATCCTGGAATAAATCAATATGTCATCAAGGAATACCACTACAAATCTATCTAGGTATGTGCGAAAAACTTCGTGCATCAGGCTTATGAATACAGATAGTGCATTTGTCAACCTAAACGGTACCACTGTAAACTCATAGTGACCGTATCGTGTGTGAAATGTCATCTTATGAATATCAAACTCCACAATCTGCAACTCATGGTATCCTGACTTAAGATCAATCTTAGAAAAGACTATAGCACTTGTGACTTGATCAAACAAGTCATCGATCTTAGGTAGAGGATATTGGTTCCTGATGGTGACCTTATTTAACTGTCGGTAATCTATGTGTAGACGAAGAGAACCATCCTTCTTCATAAATATCATCAGTGCTCCCCAAGGTGAAACACTAGGGCGGATGAAACCCTTCTCCAACAACACCTCAAGTTGCAAGCAGAGCTCTTTAAGCTCCTAAGTCATCATATGGTATGGGGCTCGTGAAATGTGTTCGAAACTAGGTAAAAGATCAACCTTGAAGTCTATGTCACACTGAGGTGGCATCCCTGGAATATCATTTGGAAAAACATCTGCATACTGCTGAAGTATGGGGTGGCTATCTATAGACACCTTCTCTTCTCTATCACCCATCTCCAAGTCATCTACTGTCACAGCAAATAACTGACATCCTTGACGAACACATATTCTCAGCTGCATAGTTGAGATCATCCTCGATGATATAGGTCTCTAGACCCCTACTAACTCAACCTCACTGCTAGATGCATCAATACATCATATCGACTTGCGCCAACAATCAATCACGACCCTATGAGCATCAAGCCAATCCATCCCTAGGACAATGTCATAAGAACCTAATGGTATAACACGAAGATCTGCAGTAGTGTGGAAAGAACCAACCTCCAGTCTACAATCTAGTACATAGGAATGCACTGCAACTCTAGCACCAGATGCTAATTCGACCTGCCACTTACCCTCTTGCCTTACTGCCCCCAGTCTATCATGTGCCATGATGGAAAATGAAATAAATGAGTCAGAGGCTCCTAAATCAAACAAAATGGTAACTCTATTACCTTGCAACATACCAGTAGTCTCCACCACTGTGCTCTGGTGGTCAGCCTGGCAGTTATAAACCGCAGAAAATAAGTGATGTCCTCTACCTGCATCTCCAACAATTAGCTCTAACGCCACTAGCCTCTTTGTATATCCTGATGTGCCTTATTGGGACACTACCGAGCTATGTGACCCTGTTGGCCACAAGCAAAACACCCAGTACCCCTGCCAAAACCTCTACCTCTAGAAGGTGCACTGGAATACTGAACACTACCCCGAAAGGTAGACTGAGTACTCTATGTTGGTTGTGCATTACTGAAGCGTTTGACACTCTTCCAGTTCTAGTCACCCCTTGACTGATATCTGTCATTTTGTTTAGGTGGAAAATCCTTTTATTTTCCCTATGAGTTCTGGTATTGTCCACTCTATGCTAGTGTATGTTGTTCCCTGGGTGGTCCAATTCCCTGAGTCTGACCACTACATGCACTAGGCCCTACAGCTAAAGTGTTGCCCACTTGTACTCCAGCATGACCACCCAATGCATTGCCAAATTCTCCTCTACAAGTCTGGCTTTGTCTACCGCGGTCTCCATAGTCTTGGGTTTAAAAACCCACACACCTCCACTAATCTAGGAATTTAAGCCCCTAAGAAAGTGTTGCACCAACATGCCCTCATGTCACCAATGCCTGCGTACTGTTTGAGCTCATAAAAATGACGCTAATATTGTTCCACTGACATAGTCATCTATTGTAGAGTATGGAACTCATCACCACAACGCTGTTGCCAATGAACAAAGAGAAATCTGGCGCATAACCTCTCAAGAAACATCTCCCAAGATGCAGTACTGATATCAATATGGAGATTTTGCTCTTCCAATCTCCACCATGTGAAAGCAAAGCCTCTCAGGTGCATAATCACACATCTGGCTCTGGTGTTGCTACCATATAGGTGCATAGCAAAGCATTTGTTTAGGTCAATTAGCTAGGTCTCAGCCTCTAAACCACTGCCTGATCCATCAAATAAGGGTGGTTGAGCTCTAAGTAAATCTCTCATGTGTGCAGCTACAACTACCTCTGACTGAGCTGGTACATCCCTCTCTCTAACAACAATCTGCTCTAATTTTTGCCTCGTTCCAAGACAAGCAAGAGTATCCTCCAACAATTGATGCAACTGAGCGCCTTCGGCCATTGGTGGATCCAGATTCTGTATACTACCTCCCGAAATGTTTTGGGAAGTCTACTGTTCCTCACAGTCTGAATCATGAGAAACATGCGGAGGTGAGTTCTGCTAACTACCTCCATGTCTACCTCTATGGCCACGACCATGACCTCGATGTCTCCTAGGAGGCATGATCCTACACAAACACACCAAAGTGTAAGACAAGATATGCAACTTAAATCTTACACAAACTTAATGGTTTCCAAATTAACCCAGAGTTCCCAGTGCTTAAACCTAGGCTCTAATACCAAGTGTAAAACCCCGTCCAGTAACCTAGAGGATGATGCAACACTACATAAGCACAACTAATTTTTTTCCTTAAAAAGAGTAACAATGATAAGTGAAGTAAACTAATTTTAACACATACATCCTCTAGGCCACGCAACACATCTACATGTGAATTTCAAAAACTTACAAAGTTATTCTAAAACATAGCATATGAAATTAACTCATGTTAACAACATACACCAAAGCATTAACCCATTACATACTAATTAAACATGGAAATGTAATGAACATATTTCTACAGATACAACACCACTTCAAAACTATATATACAATTTTAATCTAACAATGAATAGATCATACATAATGTTACAATTACAACTCAAGGAATCCTCCTTGATTACAAATAAGGAATACAAATATATAGTGCCCCACTATTACAATGAATATAAGAGAAGTAAAAATCCATAGAAACACACGAGCTCCTCGAACTAGAAGATCTCGCCATCACAAACATGAAGAGAAAACCCAACAGTGTAAGGTGCACACCACCCAGCCATGTGGTACCCGTAGGACCAACCCCCGTGCTAGGAGATAGTAATAGATAACCAAGACAAACCTACTACCTCTAGACATAGGCAAAGTACAAAACCACATTATACCAGTAAATACAAAATATAGGGTTACATTACTTCCAGAATCACTGAATCAAGAACAACCATTGTATAATACAAACTGATTGTTGTCATAGGAGGAGTTTCATCACAAAGGTTGCATTGGTTATCCTAAGGAGATCTTCCTAGGTCCCAACCCCCATCTTGGGTTATCCTGGTAACCTCTTACGAACTCCGGCCTCACATTCACACCAGTACGGAATTGATTATCTTTCGAGAAGACAAGATAACGATCTTTCCATTCTAGGCCTTCCCAACTCATCTCAAGTCTAACACAAGCCCTTGAGCCAATGAGCGAGGTGTAAAATCAAGTTAAATGTATTAACTTCCCTTTCCCCTAATATAGATTATTTAATTTCCACTGATTAAATTGAATTTCACACGAGTTATCTTGGGACCACTTTGTGCCCTGACCCCCGTTGAAAGCCACTCCCCTATTGACAACACAATAACTCATTCCACAACCCAAGGGTAGACAGTGCACAAACTGATAATAACATAACACAAGACATAATACATCCCTACAAATGTCCAATATTGAATCCATCTACGTGCACTACCCAAGGAAATCTTAAGGGAAAATAACAGAAATGACAACCCTTTCACAATTACAATCTGGAAGACTTATATTTTCTCTACAACAAATATCCCCCACAATACCCAATTATAGAAATACTAGAAATTAAAATCAACAATCTCATGTAATTAAAAGCTCTACCATTCGGATTTCCTAAATCCAATAGATCAATATCTCACACTAAAATATAACATTCAAGCATGATTCCAATTCATAAATCGATAGCCAAATAAAACTACATGTTTAACCTCTAGTTTCACAACTACTCAAATCAAATAATTCCATTTCTCAATTAAAATAATAAATCATTTCAATTTAACAATGCGTGCTTGCATGCACCTAAATAAACATTCTTTTAAATAAATTTACATCTATATTATCAAATTATAAAATAAAATTATTCTATTCCAATATTCATTTAAAAATCATCTACTTGCCATCCAAAAACATATCTTATGACAAAATCAACTTAAATAAATATATTTAAATATAAATATAATTATGTATATATATACATACAATTATATATATAATAAATATATTATTTAATATCTAAAAATAAATTACATTTACAACCATAAAATACACACACACACACATATATAATATTAAAAACAACAGATACAAAATCGTAGCCATCGCTGCAACGCACAGGCTATTCCCTATGTGTGGGGGTCGGCTGCTACGTAGCCTTCCCCATTGGGTTGTGGCCTGTGAGCAATGTTTGGCGTTGCCCACAGTCCGCGTCCCTTTGTGGGGCAGTTGTGGTAGCCCCTGCCTCCACCATTTTCATAAATTTTTTTATTAAATATTTCCCTACAGATTTTGTCGTACGGCGATTTCAAAAAAAAAAAATTTAAAAAAGATTAATTTCTTCTATAGGGAACTTTAAAATGTAAAACAATATATATATATATATATGTATGTATGTATATATAACAAAACCAATTGCCCAGAGGCAATTTTAAAACTAAATTTTTTACAGGAAAGTAAGTAGACAAATTTACAAAGGTTTCCTAAATCCTCAAATATTTCATTTTGAATTTTCTATTGTTTTAAAGTCGTTTCCTACAAAGATCTAAATCTTTCATAGAAATTTCACATTTTCTACAAAGAAGAATAAATTCAATTTTCCAGAAAGATGTTTTCTAAGCTTTAATATAAATTCAACAGAGGTTCTATAATCCCACTATAATTTTCTTTTGTATAAATCTATTTCAATAATCAATTTACACAAAGGATCTAAATTATTTTTCTACAGAAGTTGCAACAATCACGACAATTTCTTTAAAAAACAAAAGCTTCTAAAATGAAAAAGATCCTCTTCTAAACTTTTCCAATTTTCTATACAATAATAATTTAGCTTTTCTCTTTCAAATTAAAATTAACAAAGTAATAAAGAACTTGTTCCAGAAGATCGGACAATTTAGAGATTGATGTCAAGCCTCCCTTTAATCTCCAAGTTTCCAGAGTTGTCAAAGCTTCCTCCAGAAGAATTGCCACTTCCTAGAGAACAAAAATAATCCACAGCCAAGAATACAACAAACTAGATTCCTAAAATTATCAAAGAGCTTCTAAGATTTACAATTTCTTCAAACCATAAAACAATTCTTCCATTTCCAAAATCCTCTTTTTTTTACCATGAAAACAACTTCCTCTTTTTTCACAAAATTTCAATCAATCTCTTCGGAAATCAATTTTAAGACAATTAGAAAACAAAACCTTCTAACTTCCAGCTAACACAACAAATATCTTTTTCTTTAACCAAGATATTTCTAAGATCTTTTTCCAAAATATGCATTTAAAATTAAAAACAATTTATTTAATTCAAATCACATTTAAATCACTTATTTTTTAAATCCACATTTAATCTAATAATTAAAATTACTCTATAATAACTTAAATTAAATAATTTATTTATTTATAATAAGGTCTCCATATTAATTAAATACTTAATCACAACTTATAATTTAATCCTTACAATTTAAACTTGCACGATAAATAAAATACCAAGACCAACATGGACTAACGACACATTGTGCTAGGGTAAAGGTTTGAAAAGGTTAACCAGTTACTATCTCCCAATCAACATTACTATTGAGTAGTGGACACGCTCAGACCTGTGAAACCAGGTGAAGTTGTTGTCTGGTACCTGCAAAGCTACAAATAAAACAAATGTCGTACATGTATCCAAATAATAATGCATACACACCGTGAAGAGAGAATCGCAGAAATCATAGGGCACTTGCAAGCGAGTGATGAAATACCGTTCTCTTCACTAATACAATGTCACATCAACTGACAAGATAATATATCATTTAAACTACAATGAACATATATAGCAATGTCATCTCAACTAAGCATCTATGCAAACATAATCACCATGTATATAACGTATCATCACATCAATATAGTCTATCATCGCTCCACTATCAGTGATAGAATAACAATAACATAAAATAAGGTCTAACAAAGTATCTAGGTTTTCAAAGAAAACATAACAAATCAGAGGGGTGACACAGGGAATGAAAGAAACTCATTTTGGAATGATCTTTTTCTTGCATTTTTTTTGAAATAGTCTGTAATCTTTACGATATGACCTTTTATGGTATAGTACAAACATGAAACTAATTAGAAAGGTTGAATATGTGTTTTAAGATTATAATTATTATTTTTTGAATCAATTTTATTAAGTTTTGAGTGAGATATGGCAATGTCATTGAGGGTAGGTTTGTAAGTTTATTTTTCTAAAAATTTGTAGTTTGAAACACACATGGTACAAATCTGTATGGTTTGGTTTGTTTGGAAATTTGGTATTGTGTCTTACCTTACAAATGCTTTTGGTTTCATGCATTTTTGTTGAGTATTGTGTGAGTTATGACATTTTTACTAAGAGCGGGTCTATGACTGGACAAGGGTTTCTAGCGACCTAGAAAATTTCATATCTTTGTTTTCCACAGTTAGAAAGTTAAGAAAATTGGTAGAAAATTTTGTTTTAAGGATATATAAAAAACTATTTTGGGCTCAAGCCTCGAAAATTTTTCGTGTGAGGAATCAATGATAGTGTGTTCTCACTTGTATGCAAATAACCTTAAAACCCTAGTGAATTGAGGGTTTCGTAAGATATATACTTTGTGTGAATATGATTGGTTGGGAATCAATAGAACATGTTGTAAGAAGACTGAAATATCAAGGAACTCATGCATCATGCTGGTTTTCCATTGTTGAATGCACATTAGGTTGTTATGGCAATGTTTTCAATGTGATATAGAATGCATTTGATCATTGTTTGAAATGAATCAGTTTATGAAAGTTGTCAAGTGAACCAAGGGTAGTTCTTTCTCTACATCAAAACCCATACCCAAATAGAATAGTAATTACTCCATAGTAACTGAAATAATTTCAACGTATAATGAACCCATACGTGAAATCCATATAGTGTTGCAAATTTCACAAGATAAGTTGAGGAAAACAAATTAACCCATATCATTGTCTAAAAATGTAAGGTGAAATGATGGGTAGAGGTTTCCTCAAATCACCAGGAGACATTTCATGATGTGTAATCCTAAAGCCAGTCAATAAGTTGGGACAAAAAATCTATACCCATTAAATTTCATGGTTATAAACAAGGGATTCAAAATAAAATCCAAAAATGTTCTATTTATTTCACATTCTATGTAATGATTTCATAGTATGAAGTAAAAAAAAAAACCATTGCACTAAACCCTCGATGCTATACATATAATTATTCCATAATGTAATGAAACCCTAAACTGAAATAGACATATATTTTCTCCACATTCACTGTAATTATTTCATAGTATAATGAAACCCTACACTACATCTACATCCATACAGTCATGTGAAGTTGACAAAATAGGTGGAAGAAAAAAAATTAAATCAAATCATTTTCTATAAAAATGTAAGGAGAATTCGCGAGTTGACGGTATATATCATGTGGACAACATGTATGATGTGCAATCCTGAAATTAGTCAAAAAATTGGGACATTAACCTAATACGCATTAAAGTTCATGATTATACGCAAGGGATTCGGAAATAAATCTTACAATGTTCTATTTATTTGACATTCTATGTAATGAGTGCATGGTATGAAGTGAAAATAAATCATTGCAATGAGTCCCTCGATGCCATATAGATAAATGGTTAAAAATACAAAAAAAGCCTATACATTAGTAGCAGAAATTGATTATTGAACCTGCAAAATGCAAGGAGAAAGGATGCAGTGACTGTCACCTATTAGCAGAGGAGACTAGACGGTGAAGAACCCATTCACAAAAGGTTGTAGGCTGGAGAGGACAGAGGGAGGAAGTCCATGAGGAAATAATGAGTCTTGAAAACCACGAGAGATAATTATATAGGGGCTAAAAATTACTCGACAACCTATGGTGAAGTAGATGTATACATGGCATGTAGTGGACATAATCATGTGGTCGGGTTAATAAATTTCCACCGTGTCCTAGCATTAGAATTTTAAATCTGAGCAAGCCCACATGGAAAGACATGTTGAATTAGGTGTTTTATTAATTTGTTATCAGAATTTTTTTAAGTTTTTATTGATTTTCCAATGAATGGGTAGTCATGAAGTACTCATTACATAGTGGATGATGCATTGAAATGATCATTTTTTATCACTTCTCGCTTAACAAATTGTACAACACGTGTTGTTACTACCCACAAGCCAAAATTTTTGATATAAGTAATTAAGTCACATATGGAGAGGACCAAAAAAATGTCAAATTTTGTTGTATCGTTTAGGATCTATGGGTGTGCAAAGTTAGCTATGGCGACTACTGGTGAAAATTATTCTTAATGGAAAAATTCCTTCAAGAAACATAGCTTGAAGCTCGTCATAATTAAATTGATGCTTACATTTGATACATAGAGACTCAAAGAAAATAACATTATTGTTGACTAGTGCATTGCATCATTGGGTTCACTTGGCTAGATCATTCACAATTATCTTGAAATCCATAATGAGGTGGAAATATTTTAAGAAAGAGTAGTTAATGTTGAATGAACAAGACCACTGAAAAGGGGGTGAATCAGTTGTAGCAAATTAAAACATCAAAACCCTCAACAGTAATCAGATCCACATCCATTCATTAAACCCATATTTTGTTAAAGTGATTAAACGTGAAATGAAAATAACAAAAACTAAATAACAACACTATGTATACAAGAGAACACCAGATTTAGGGGGAAAACCCAATGAGGTAAAAAAACACAATAAGGATTAGCTCACAATATAATTAATTGCGAAACCGGTACAAGGGCTCACTACCAAAATAAGACACACTGTCCAAAAAGGATCGCATCCAGGGCTCACTGCCACAGAAAGAACACAAGAAGATAGAGGAGAAATGTTACACAAAGAACTTCTCAATGCAACAAGGAATCCACCACAAAAATTGCAACAATCTCATAGTCTTACATGAAAGATTTTAGACACCTTCAACTCACTACCTTCAGGAATCCAATACTTTGAATTTTGCACTACTCTACTCAAATTCACATCACACACAACACTCACATTGATCTCACATCTATCTTGTTTCTCTCTTGTATCTCACAACAACATTACTCTTATTTATATCAACCTCAACCTTGAAAACCTTCTCCAAGGTCAACAACTATCCATTATACTTACAAATTCAAATTAGGTTGGAACCTAAACATTCTCGTAGTGGATAGAATGAAGGGAACCCACATAAATCCTTGATTAGGACCCAAATAAATCCTAACACATCACAACACACTTTCTCAAGCCTCGCTTGTAGCATTAGTAGAAGCTTGTCCAATACTCGTGCTCAACACCATAAAAATTAAGTACATGGTTCCTTAAATCAATTTGAAGCTTCCAAACAAAAAAAATCACTTGATCACGATCTAGAGTAATCTTCAAACCACCTGAGATCTATCAAACACTTCATCCAAGCTCACATCATATAAATAATTCAGCTCATAACAATAGTAAACCTTATTCACACATTGAAACATGAAACACACATTGTACTATACCAACCCAAGTGAAACCTTGAATTATGAAAGATACAAAAATTATAAGCAACTTCCCAATCTACACAACCTGAAGCTAAACTATGGAGAAATTTGGAGCAAGTACATTTATTCTAGGCCACATAAAATATCACTAAAAAACTGGTTCACACAATGGTGAAAACATCTAGCATTGTACAATAATCTAGAAACCCAAATTTTGAATATAACACCTATTAACAACCTCAAATAACCTGTCAAATCCACATAGGAATAGCTTCAACATAGAAGAAACACATAGCACAATACTGGAGCAAATTTTGAACACTTGCACAACACTATTTTCTTTGTCTATCAAACTTTTCTCAAAAAACACTTGCAAACCAAGTACCAGAGACATCATATCAATGTTGAACAAGACACCTGAGAGGGGGGTGAATCAGTTGTAACAAATTTAAACCTTTTAAAACATCCATCAAAACTTAGATCAATCACAATTCTTAACTCTACTAAAATGATTAAACATTAAGTGCAAGTGCAAAAATTGAAAACCATCATACAAACACAACACCGGATTTACGTGGAAAACCCAATAAGGGAAAAATCATAGTGAGGATTAACTTGTTGGGAATAGGATGCCATTTAATTACAATCCTAAACATATTTCATGTATCTCCTAAGTCCTTGGATTTAAGTATTCCCCAACACTAGGATTAGAAAGAGATTAAATTTGAATGAAATGAACATGTAAATTGACATTTGTAATTATTCCTAAATGATAGGAACATGTGGGGATGCCCAAGAAGAGCTCCTACAAAATAGGAGCACATGGGGCACCCACATGGAAGGTGGAACCCACCTTGCTTAAGTTAACTATTTGGTGGATAGATAACACTTTAGTAATGCATGTAAAGATCCTACAAATTAGGGATTGATATTTACATGAGTGGAGTTTAGTTTAGTTATCTTTAGTTGCATGTAGCTAGTTTCAGTTGAATGCTAGTTGACTTGAGTTGACTTTAGTTGCATGACTAATGACTTCAGTTGCATAACAGATAATAGGTGGATACATTCAAATAAGTGGGGATGATCAATCATGCATAATGTTTGCATAGATTGATGGAGAGATATGTTTTAGTTAAGTAAGATTGACTTGGACCCACCTTGGGTGCCCAAGTTTGCATCTTTGAGTTAACATATTTTGTATGAGAATATATTCACAAGGCTCAATTAAGTGGGACCATTCTTGGGCCCCAAATTTGAAGTGATGCTTGCAATATATTTTCTTGACTAAAGTTTAGTTAAGTGTTTAGTTTGGGGCACTTAAATTGAGGAGACTTTAGTTTTGATTTCATGTTACAGTGTAGAACTCTACTTGCACAATCTAGGTGTATATTTTTGAGAGGAGCTTTATGCTCTTGTATTCGACAACTCTTAGGAGTTTACAATGTTTATTATTGTCTATTAATTGCAGAAAGTTGAAGAGAGTTTCATGAGAGTTTATTGCAGGTTGTGAAGAGAGATTGTTGAAGGAAAAGGAAGCATATCAATCAAGGATTGATACAGTATTATTGTAATCTTGTTCTAAGGTTAGATAATACAAGCACCATTGATTTTGGTGGAGTTTTTTTCCAAAAGGGTTTCTCTATATATATGTTGTGTCACTTCTATCTTCTTGTATCATTCTTCTACAATCTTGTGTCTCCTACAATTGGTAAAATTGATCTAAACAAATAATATTACACAAAGAATTGTGACAAAGAACAATTAATTATATCTACAATCTCATAGTTTTATAAGTTTTAAGCTACATAATTACCTTCATTTTCAACATAACTCGCACTATAGAGAATATCAAAACCGATTTAAAAAGACTCACTGTCTGAAAAACAAGGCTCACTTCCAAAACAAGGACTCACTATCCAATAGGTCTAACAACTTGAAGGGATCACTACCACATAGATACAAAGAAGATAGAAGGTATATGTTATAGAGAAGAAAATACCAATGCAACAAAGATTTCCCCCACAAATTTCTCAACCACTTGCAGACATGCATGAATGATAGAGTACACCTTCAGCTCATTGCATCCAAAAACATAGCATTTAGGCTTCGCATTGATCTGCCACACTTGCATCACACACACCAACTGATTCACATCTATTTTGCATCTATCTGCTCTATTTATTTGTACTTATCTCTCTTTGTACCTTCCTTCACCACTAGCTCATTCTATATTTATACCATCTTCAACTTTGAAACATATCCAAATTCAGCCATCCATTAATAAATTCAAATTAGGTCAGCACCAAAACATCCTAGGGTGGAATTAGAATGAGGGCAACCCAAACACATGCTTAATGAGGATCCAAATAGATCCAACACACTTCATCAACTTTGAAGATAGCATTCAACACAAGGTCGAACAAACCAGTGTAAAACACATAGAACAATTAAGCATGATCCTTCTAGATACTGAAATTAGCTTCATTATGATTATAACAACTTAGCTCTATAATTGCAAGTCATAATACTTTACCAAAGAGAAATATAGACCAACAAATTTCCTCCCGAACCTCATCCAGAAACAAAGAAAACCATAGTTCACAATTGATGAACATAACTCACACTGTACAATAAATTGGGAGAAAAAAATTTAGATATAGCAGCTTTTGAGAATCATGACCAACATATTTAAACCACACAAACATAGGAGAAAATCCTGGAGCAAAACCTGGAGCAACCACTAAACATCTGCAACATTTCTTCAATACAATTTTCTTAATATCCTCAACATGAACAACCAATAACCTACAACCATGATGTTAATGACAACAACCAGTTGATACCTGATTGACCAGTTGACATCAATGACAATACCTTCATTCTTTTCATTCTTGCAACACTCATCACATTACACTGTTCCAACACAACTTCAAACACTGCAACATAAAGATAGCTCCATGAACTCACAACACTTCCTCAACATCTCAACTATACATGCACAACTTGCAACAATTTTTTTTTAGAATTTTCCCAATATCCTCCACATCTTTATTATGCAAAAAAATTTCTTAACACATAGTTGATATCAATGACAACACTAGCTAGTAGATAGCCTATTGACATCAATGACAACACATTCATACTTGCAACAATCATCCCCTTTGTCATTGATGGCAACACAAGATGTGAAAACTATCAAAGACAACATACACTCTCCCTTTTTTGATTAGATACCCTACACAACATTATTGCACTCACTCCCCCTTAGAGAATTCTTTCTCCCTTTGACAATAATGATTAGACAATATACACATCTTTCTCTTTCTCTTTCTGATACTTTTCATTTTTTCACATGATTCTCTCTCCCCCTTTAACATCAATGGAGAAGGATAAAATATTTTGCATTGTTCTCCCCCTTTGACATTGAACCAAAATACTTGCTCTAAATACTCCCCCTTAGGAGTACACTCAATCTAATCAGTAACTCAATGAAAACACATGACACTACCTACTCCCCCTAACAAGTAGCCACTAACATTAGTCCAAAAAAGAGATAGATCCAAAAATTCACTAGACTCATGCACCTCCATATGCATCTAGTTCAGAGAAGGAGGGACAATAATCCCCAAACTTCTCTCAGAGATACTAAAAAGTATCTTTAGGAAGAGCCTTAGTAAACATGTTAGCAATTTGATCCTTTGTAGGTACATACTCAAGATTTACCTCATTCTCCATAATCTTCTCTCTCAAAAAGTGATACCTAATTGATATATGCTTTTTCCTTGAATGCATCACCGAATTTTTTGAAATTTTAATTGAACGCATATTGTCACAAAAGATAAAAATAGGCTCATCATACACTACTCTAATATCCTTCAATGTCTATCTCATTCACAAAACTTGTGTACAACAAGATGTTGTTGCAATATACTCAACCTCTATTGTAGATAAGGAAACTAAATCTTGCTTCTTACTTAACCATGAAACCAATCTACATTTAAGAAAGAATGCACCACCACTTGTACTTTTTATGTCATCAACACAACCAACCCAATTTGTATCTGTATAAGCACTTAATATGAAATAATATCCTTAGGATACCATAAGCCATAATTTAGAGTGCCTTTTAAGTATCTGAATATCCTTTTCATAGCTTCAACAAGTGTTTCTTTAGGATCTTCTTGAAATCTAGCCACAAGACAAATTGCATGCATGATATCTGGTCTAGTAGCTGTTAGATACAATAATCCACCAATCATAGATTTATATTTTCTCTAATTATCCGTAGATGAATAACCATCTTTGCTCAATTTACAACTAGTGCCATAGAAGTGCATATGGGTTCGGAGTCATCCATTCCAAACTTCTTCAACATCTCTTTGACATACTTAGACTGTGAAATGAAAATCCTTTTATCTGTTTGATTGATTTGTAACCCAAGGAAGAAGTTCATCTCCCAAAACATTGACATTTCAAAATCTTTTTGCATCTCTTTAGCAAAAAATTATTACACAACTTTCTTTCCTCTAAAAATAATGTTATCCACATACACAACCACTATCAAGATTTTTTCTTCCTAAATTTTGAAGTAAAGATTACTATCTATTGCACCTTTACTAAATCCTTGTTCTATCAAATATATGTCCAACCTTGCATACCAAGCTCTAATAGCTTGCTTCAATCCATATAATTCCTTCATCAATCTACACACCATATCAGATTGATTTGACAATTGAAATCTTTTTGGTTGCTCCATGTAAACCTCTTCTTCCAATTGACCATTCAGAAAAAACAGACTTCACATCCATCTGATAAACCTTAAAGTCCTTATGTGTTACAAATGCCAAAAAAAAATTGATAGCTTCCATCCTAGCCACAAGAGAAAATGTCTCCTAAAAGTCTATTCCTTCCACTTGTGAGTAACCCTTATACACAAGTCTTGCGTTATTTCTTACCACTTCTCTACTTTCATCCAACTTGTTTCTAAAAACCTACTTAGTACCAATTATGTTCTTTTTTACCGATCTAGGGAACAATTCCCAAGTCTGATTTTTCTTAATCTACATAAGTTCTTCCATTTCCTTCATCCATTGTTTGTCTTTACATGCTTCATTCACTATTTTAGGTTCAACTTTAGATAGTAAAAATGGATCTACCTCAACTTCAACAACTGTACTTCTTGTCAATATTTCTTTCCTCTTATCTCCAATGATCTATTCTTCATAATGATTCTTTTGCATATACTTAGGGGTCTTAGGGGTCTTCTCTGGAGCTTTTTCCTCTTCATTATGTACTTCTTTTTCATCAACTTTTTCTTCTTCTTTTCAATTAGGTTTATCTGACACATGTCCATCTACTACAATTGAATTCTATAAATTTTCATCAACTTTAATATTTGCACAAGTTCAATAATCATTCTTAGCCTTTTGTTGTAACATTTGTAGCTTTGATTTTAGTAGAATATCCAAGGAAGATACTTTTATCAGACCTTGCATCTAATTTTCTTAAGTTCTCTTCTTCTCTTGTGATATAGCATTTGCTTTCAAATACTCTAAAGTGAATCATAGTAGGAATCCTTCCATGATACCATAACTCATGGGGAGTCTTTGTGTCATTAGCTTTGTATTGAACTCTATTAAGTATGCAAACAACAATATGAATTTCTTCTCTCCAGTAGACTTCCAGTAGATTTTCTTATTTCATCATAGTCCTAGCAACTTTTTGAATAGTCTGATTTTTCCTCTCAACCACCCCATTCTACTGAGGAGTTATTGGGGTAGACAAGTGCCTTTTATTCCATGAAATTCACAAAACATGTTAAACTCATTGGAGGCGAATTCTCCACCTCTGTCAGACCTCAAACATTTGATTTTTAGATCTATTTCATTCTCAAACATACCTTTAAATGCCTTAAATATATCTAATGCATTAGATTTTTCTCTAAGAAAAGTAACCCATGTCATTCTAGAATAATCATCAATCAAAAGCATGAAATACCTATCACTTTGAAGACTTCTCACCCTTGTAGGACCACAAAGATATGTATGTACTGATTCCAATAGTTTGGTAGCATATTTTTCCTTTCCTTTGAAACTACTCCTTGTTTGTTCTCCAAATTGACAATTCTCGCATACAACATTGATAGGCTTTGTGATTCTTGGTAGGTCTCTCACTACATGAACTAAACCTATTATCACCAAATTATCAAAATTCATATGACACATCCTCTAATGCCATAACCAACTATCATTAATCTAAGACATAAAGTAATGACAATCAACACCCTTGAGTTGATAGATGTTTCCATCAGTCCTTTTACCCACAACAATCATAGTTTTGGACCATTTTCTAATCTCACATGTTTCATCCTTAAACACAAAATTATATCCTTTGCCACACATTTGTCCAACACTCAAGAGATTATGCCTCAAACCCTTAACATAGTAAACATTATTAGTAATATGCTTGTCATCAAAACTGATTGAACCTATTCCACAAATCTTAACTCTTGAATCATCTCCAAATCTAATTAATCCACCATCATAATTTTTGAGTTTAACAAACTTCCTTTTGTCTCTGATCATATGATTAGAGCATCCAATGTCAACAACTTGGTAATTATTATCTTCTTTAACATGAAAATCATAAACCAAAGTACCTTCATGTTACAGCCCATCCCTGAATTACTATTTACTATTCACTTTAACTTGAATGCAACATGAATTTATGAGATTAAATGATTGACAAGTTGAATGATTAGATGAAATGTATTTGTAATTCAATGTGAATTTGAGATGATGATTGAGTTATTAGTGTATATGTGATGCATTTATGTGGTTATTTTAATGTTTCTACATCATGGATATATAGTGAATATTCCATCATTTTATGATATGGTAGTGATACTCATGGTTGGAATATATGTTTTGACAATTTACTATACTATGGTGGTCATCATGACTTATTTTGGCAATGCTTTGTTTACAGCTTTTATATTTTGATCTAACAATGGTTCTATATTTATTGTGGCAACAAATTTCTTGGTGCTTGGTTTTTCCATACAAGGTATAAGATATTGTTGCCTTGTGCATTGATATCAAGTTTGGGTTCTTTACCTTGGTACATTTATGAAAGGTATGAGACATCATTGGTTTGATATTTGGTGACTATGAATTAGCATTGTTAAATTATTAAGAAAAACATTAATTCATGAGACCTTGACTTAACATTGTGTGCACTTGAGGTTTAGACTGACATAAAGCATTGGGCATTATGATGTTTTATAAAAATAAAATTGATGAAAAATAAGAAAGATATGAAGAAGAATGTTGATACAATAGTCGGTTATCATTTTTCCCTAAAAAGGTTATCATTTTTGCAAAAATACAAGGCATAGTTGGACAATCAAGGGGGGTGGATGGAGAACTGAACAATGGTGGTATGGCGGCTGGAAAATGTAGTGGAATGGTTTTCAAGCAGTTGGGTTTCAATTTCAACAAGTGACATCAACTTCATTTGCTAGATTACAATTCATTCAAATGGTAACTCATTTCAGTTTAAACCCTAGTGAGGTTTTGTGTATATGTTTGTATAATCTATAAATGGCTTTTGTTTCAAAGTCTAAGAGTTGAGAACTTGTCATTTTTAGATGGGTTTTGTAGTGTTCATTATCTTTTCATTTGTTAAGGTCGATTTATGGCCACATTCAGGAAAATTATTACACATATTATATTGTTTCACTTATTATTGTGAAGAATGCTCTCAAGCTTGTTTATGAAGCTTGGAAACTGATTAGGGTTCAACATCATCATTGCATCGGTGAATTGACAATGCTCATGGTTGTATTGTGACTACTGAAAATTGGTTCCAAGAAAAGACTGTGGTTTCAGTTTCTTCAAGATTGACAGCTACCATATGCAATCTCCCAATATCATCTTTCTTCGAATCTTGGTTTATTTTTTGTTACATTCTTTGTAATCACAAGGGTTTTATTTATTAATTTTTTTTATCAATATCGTTTCAAGGTTCAAGAAGCCCTTGTGCAATGTTATTATTTATCAGGTCAAAGTCGGTATCTAATCTTGTGAAAATGGTACTGTATAAGGGTTTTTGGTCAGTTTCTTGAAGGTCTTTTGACCGTTATTTGCACATTATTGTGACCTTGCTAAGGCATTATTTTTTTATTTCCCTATTGTTCTCTCAAAGGCTATGACACTCAATATTTCTCTATCTTCAAGGTTTTCTATTGTGTCGACCTCTCTATCAAAGTTCTTTCTTTGAAGCTTTTCTTCAGTCTTGACAAAACATTGCATAAAAGTTTGGGGCATTTATTTTATATGTAAACCCTAGCTCAAGTCTTGATCTATTGTTTGTGTAAAGGAGCCAATGTAGATAATGCTTATGTATGACTATTTATTGTGTTCAATGTTTAAAGTCTACACAAACTAGAGTTTATCTTTGTCAAAGTCTTTTTTTGTGACTTTGTGGCAATCGACTAGTATCTCGACCTTTCCATTATTGTTTCTTTCAATAGTCTCAAAGGTTGGTTAAATGTGGTTTTGGGAACTCACTTTGTTCTGTCGAGGTTTGTCTTTCTTGATAGTTGGTGTTTTGATCTAACAGACATTGGCATGTATCTTGCATTGGAATCTTTGATGACATATTATTCTTGCAATTATCACCATATGGTGGTTCATTCAATTTTGAGCACAGTTATGAGCAACTTTAAAGTTTATAAAATGATCTTAGGCAATGTTATTCTATTGGTTGATTATCATGCTTATATCACATAGCCATATTATATGAATTTCATTTACTGTTATTATCTTGTTGTAAGTAGTTGATGAGAAAATTTGTAATGAGCAATGAGTGTGCACTTTAAGTGCAAATTATACTTGTTTATACATTCAAGTTCTTGTGTCTCCAGTTATAAATGAGAAAAACAAGAAGTGTTATTTAGTGAAACAGAGGTGTTACTCTGTATTGTTGTTTACAATATTATTTGATGAGAAATGTTGTTTTTTTCCAGTGAGGCAGTTACTACCACGAATGCCAATGAGGCTGTAGTAACATGAAAAAGTAAGTGAGACACAAATAGTATCCAGTGAGGCATTTTATTGAGTGGATTTTTATCCCTATGATGTTTTTCCACTCATAAAAATATTGTGTTATGATTCTTTTGTGGTCTAGGTGATGAGTATGTTTCATACAATTTGGTCTTGTTGCTTTCTCTATCTACTTTGTAACATTTGAGTTTTCATGTTGTTAAGGATCTGCTATTGGCTATCTTATATCTTATTGGATAGGAGCTTAGTATTAGAGTATTATACCTTCTATGTTACATATTTGCAAAAGCTTCTAGTCTTAAAAATGGAAGCCATTAGAAGAATAGAGGAGGTTATTAATTAATTTCCTTTCTAGAAGCTCGGTGTTGGAATTTGAGTGAAAGAGTGCAGATTAGCATCACTTGCACAAGCATGTTATATGATTTAACTTGTTAATTCCTTGAAGAAAAGATGTAATTTTGTTTGTCTTAGATGATGGAAATAAAAGTACTATAATAGAATTTGATTGTTATCTTTTATAAAAATAAAAGTGAAAGGATAGTTTTGTGTAAATCTTTAATATAGTCTATTATATATATAAATTCATACTGGAGGATATGGTTCAAGTGCTAGAGATATGACAATGAGTAAAGGGTATTTTCTTTATCGAGTCAAATAAGATTAAATAATGTAATATGTTGAATATTTAATGGAATTTCGGGGATTAAACATGATATTTTGTTGCTTGAATTATTGATGATATTATATATCATATACCCCACTATCTCATATGACATTTTGTGAACCCAACTTTATAACTTGGTGTTTTGAGTTATTATTTAGTGAGTCTTCACATTCTTAGAAAGGAATTCTATAGGGGAACTAAACACTAGATATCCAAGATTATATTGAGAAAGGAGTCATCAATTCAAGAATAATATTTATTATCTTTATATGTTGAATGTTTTGTTATATCTATATGGTAACAATTATGCAGAGCATGTTCCATATTTAAAGAAAAAAAATTGCATCTTCTTTCACCTATGTTTTCAGTTATTTACTATTTGGTGAATAATGCATGGTAACTCCTTATAAGATGTAGTTTGTTATATAGGGTATTAGAGCACTAGGTTCCACACTTTGGGCCTATGAGCTCACTACGTAGCTATGACTTCCAACTTAGAATGGCTAATGTTTGCATTTCTTAAGCCAAATGGAAAGGTTAAAATATTAGATATAATGTACAAGAGAGAAGATGGCAGACAGTGTGTTAAGTCTTAATTTTTATGATTAGATATAATAATAAGCTTCCATTTCATCCTCAACGAAATGGAAGATGTTGAATGTTATTAAAAATAAAATCTAGTGCTTGTATGCATATGCTTTCTAGCTTGGAAGTGGCTTCGTTGTGTGTGAATATCTAAGTGCTTGGAGTCAAATTTTGGTGCCAATTTCAAAAGAACCTAATTTTGAGGGTCAAATTTAGACCAACACCAATGCCTTAAGAGAGAGGATAGGCAATGTAATTGTGTAAGAAGGGTATGATATCGCCTATGAGATTGGAAAACTAAAGACATGAGCAAGATCATGCTCCCCATGAAAATGAACTAGCAACAAATTTCCATTCATTACGAATGTAGCAATATTAATTGCTTAGGAAACCCTTGGGTTAAAAGTCAAACTGTCAAGATCATAAGTACTTGGCTAACTAAAATAAGATAAATTCTCACCTTGAAGAGGGTTAGAGATAAATTCAAACCATGATTTCAAAATTAATTACATCAAAGGAAAGGAAAACCAATATTGTGGATGCCATAAGTCGATGGAGGCATAACTCCTCGATGATTTCTACAACAACATTTGTAAAAATTAAGTGTTGAAAAAGTCCAAAGAGATGATTATTATGAGAAAGTCAACCAAGATCACAACGAAAACCCTCAAGATCTAAGATATGATGGATTGTTAAGATTTAAGGGAAGAATGAATGTTCCAAATGCAGGAGAGCTAAGGGACATGGTATGGAAAGAGGTATATTTTGCACCCTATTCGAGGCATCTAGGAGTGACCAAGTTGTTGACCAAAGTTAAGCCACTTTATTCCTAGAAAAGGATGAAGAGGGATGTTGCAAGGTTTGTATCAGAATGGTTAGAATTCCAAAGGGTGAAGGCAGAACATCATCACCTAGTAGGATTTTATACCCTCATGAGATCCCAAAATGAGAATGGCATATCATTAGTATGGAATTTGTGCAAAAAATTTATATGCTTAAAAATATGCTTAATGTAATATTAGAAGTGGTGAACAAACTCATCAAGGTAACTATCTTATACTAATTTGATAGATGGAGTACCATTCATAGATCTAGGTTTGCGGAAAGCTATTTAGATTTCATGATGCTCCTAAGAAGAATATCTTAGATAGGGATGATTGTAAGACTTCAAGGTTTTCCAAACCTTATTCACCTCACTTAGAATTCAGTTGAACATAAGTTCAACATATTCTCCAAAGACAGATGGTCGGGCAAAGAAAGTAAACTAGGTAATAGAGAACCTTTTGTGAGTATATTGCATAGGATAACAATGCTAGTGGGAGGATTATTTCCAACTGTAGAATTTGCTTATAATAATTCATATCATTTTGAAATTAAGTGGATCCATTTGAAGCAATGTATGGAAGTGTCAAAAAATCCAATAAGCCTTGGAAGTTGGAAAATAGGATTAGCCTTGGTTCGTAAATGCTATCAAAATGGATGAAACAGATCAAGTTGATCGGGGAAAAAAAAGAGGGGGGGAGGCTAGTAGGAGCCACTCATTGGCTAAAAAGATATGTTGATGTTAAATGAATAACTAGACAATTCTCAGTAAGAGAAAGAATGCTCAAGTTATGCAGGATCCACCTAGGTATTAGCAAGGTAACTTAGTGCAAGGTCCAATGAGACTAGATTATAGGGGACAAGTGCTATGGGAGAAAATTATTATGAGATTAAACAAATTATTCCATCTTTAGATTGGAAATGAAAATAAAAATTAGAATTTTTTTTATTTGATTTGATATGTGAAAAGATACTTTAGATCATCGAGGACTATGATTCTTAAGGGGTGAAATATGTTACATCCCATCCCTGAATTACAATTTACTATTCACTTTAACTTGAATGCAATGTGAATTTATGAGATTAAATGATTGGCAAGTTGAGTGATTAGATGAAATATATTTGTAATGCAATGTGAATTTGAGACTATGATTGAGTTATCAGTGTATATGTGATGCATTGATGTGGTTATTTTCATGTTTCTGCATCATGGATATATAGTGAATATTCCATCCTTTTCTGATATGACGTGATATTAATGGTTATCATTATATGTTTTGATAGTTTACTATACTATGGCAGTCATCATGACTCATTTTGGCTATGCTTTGTTTATGGCTTTTATATTTTGATCTAGCAATGGTTCAATGCTTACTATGGCAACAAATTTCTTGGTGCTTGGTTTTTCCATACAGGGTATAAGATATTGTTGCCTTGTTGTACATTGATATCAAGTTTGGGTTCTTTACCTTGGTATATTTATGAAAGGCATGAGACATCATTGGTTTGATATTTGGTGACTATGAATTAGCATTGTTAAATTTCTGAGACAACACTAATTCATGAGACCTTGACTTAACATTTGGTGCACTTGAGGTTTAGACCAACATAAAGCATTGGTCATTATGATGTTTATGAAAAAAAATGATGCAAAATAAGCAAGATATGATGAAGAATGTCGATACAATAGTGGTTTATCATTTTTGCACAAATACAAGGCATGGTTGGACAACCAAGGGGGGACTGGATAGAGAAATTAACAATGGTGGTATGGCGGTTGGAAAATGCAATGGAATGGTTTCCGAGCAATTGGGTTTCAGTTTCAACGAGGTGACATCGAATTCATTTTCTAGATTACAATTCATTTAAATGGTAACTCGTTTCAGTTTAAACCCTGGTAAGGTTTTGTGTATATGTTTGTATAATTTATAAATGGATTTTGATTCAAAGTCTAAGAGTTGAGAACTTGTCATTTTTACATGGGTTTTGTAGTGTTCATTGTATTTGCATTTGTTAAGGTTGATTTATGGCCACATTATGTATGGTTGTCAAGCAAATTATTACACATATTATATTGTTTCACTTATTATTGTGAAGAATTCTCTTGAGCTTGTTTATGAAGCCTGGACATTGATTAGGGTTCAACATCATCATTGCATTGGTGAATTGACAATACTCATGGCAGTATTCTGACTACTGAAAATTGGTTCCAGGCAAAGATTATGGTTTCAATTTCTTCAAGATTGACAACTACCATATGCAATCTCTCGGTATCATCTTTCTTTGAATCTTGGTTTATTTTTGGTTACATACTTTGGAATCACAAGGGTTTTATTTATAAATATTTTTTTATCAATCTTGTTTCAAGGTTCAAGAACCTCTTGTGCAATGTTATTATTTATCATGTCGAAGTTGGTATCTAGGTTTGTGAAAACGGTACTGTATAGGGGTTTTGGGTTAGTTTCTCAAAGGTCTTTTGACTATTATTTGCACATTATTGTGACCTTGCTAAGGCATTATTGTCTTATTACCTTATTGTTCTCTCAAAGGCTATGACACTCAACAGTTTCTCTATTTTCAAGGGTTTCTATTGTGTTGACCTCTCTATCGAAGTTCTTTCTTTGAAGCTTTTCTTTAGTCTTGATAAAGCATGGCATAAAATTTTGGGACATTTTATATGTAAACCCTAGCTTGGGTCTTGATCTGTTGTTTGTGTAAAGGAGTCAATGCAGATAATACTTGTGTATGACTATTTATTGTGTTCAATTTTTAAAGTCTACACAACCTAGAGTCTATCTTTGTCAAATTATTTTTTTGTGACTTTGTGACAATTGACTAGTATCTCCAACTTTCCATTATTGTTTCTTTCAATAGTCTCAAAGGTTGGTTAAATGTGGTTTTGTGAACACATTATTTTTTTTCTTAGGGTTTTTCTTTCTTGGCAGTTGATGTTTTGATCCAACAGACATTGACACATATCTTGCATTAGAATCTTTGGCAATAGATATTATTCTGGTAGTTATCACCCTATGGTGGTTCATTCAATTTTGAGCACAGTTATGAGCAACTTTAAAGTTTATAAAATGATCTTAGGCAATCTTATTTTGTTGGTTGACTATCATGTTGATATCACATAGCCATATTATATGAATTGCATTTAATGTTGTTATCTTGTTGTAAGTAGTTGATGAGAAAATTTGTAATGAGCAATGAGTGTGCACTTTAAGTGCAGATTGGACTTGTTTATACATTCAGGTTTTTGTGTCTCCAGTTATAAATGAGACAAACAAGAAGTGTTATTTAGTGAAATAGAGGTGTTACTCTGTATTGTTCTTAACAATATTATTTGATGAGAAATGTTATTTTTTCCAGTGAGGAAGTTACTACCATGAATGTCAGTGAGGCTGTAGTAACATGAAAAAGCTAATGAGGCTCTATTTTTCCAGTGAGGAAAAAATAGTAGCCAGTGAGGCTCTATAATTAGTGGATTTTGGTTAAGCCAATGAGGCATTTTACCGAGTGATTTTTATCCCTATGAGGGTTTTCCACTCATGAAAATACTATGTTATGATTCCTTTGTGTTCTATGTGATGATTATTGTAGATAGGGAAAAATCAATCAGATTTAGAGTTGAAAATAATAAATTAATTAAATCCTATCAAGCACAATAAAGTACGAAACAAAACAAAAATCACAATAAGAAGCACAAATGCAAACCGATCTTCGCGCTAACTCGATTTATCTCCATTGCTCTTCTCCACCTGCATGAGAATGCAATATTTTGAAGGGTTGAAAATAGAGGAGTGTTGGATGCTCATTCTTGCAGCATAACGACTTCATGACGAAAATGACCAATGAAGAAAATGATGGATAGAGATGGAAGACTGATTTTGACAGAGTCTGGATGCTAGGTGAATCTCCCCTAAATGTATTGTGAGAGGCCGTATTTATAGAGTTGTGATGTTGACGAAGATAAGATTCGACAAGATTCAATAAGGATTTGATTTTTGACAAAAGATGAAATACAACGAGATGAGATAAGATGTCAAAAAAAGATAGAAAGATTTCATTTCTTGTTTTAAAGGAAATAAATCTTGAAAAAGACGAGAAGGATAATTGATGAATTATCTAATTAAATAAATTAATTAGATACACATGAGTTTCAATTTTGGAAAGAAAGCGAGAATATCCTTTTTAGATTTTATTAATTAAATAAATACTTGATTTATTTAATTAACGTTGAATTTATGATTTTATTAATTAAATAATATAAATTATTTAATTAACATTAAGAGGAATGGATAGATTATGAATTAATTAATTAAATAATATAAATTTTAATTAACACTAGAGAAATGGATGGATTATGAATTAATTAATTAAATAATATAAATTATTTAATTAACATTAGAGAAATGGATGGATTATGAATATGAATTTAATTAAATAAATAAAATTTATTTAATTAAATAGATGATGACATGGGTACCTAGGGCAAAGCATGCTACAAGATGCCTAAATAATGTAATGCCGAGACATGTGTTGTAAGAGGACAATTTTTTGATGTCTACATTTTGCCCCTCTTTGAGATGATGTTCGAGATGATGAGATTTGTGTCGAGTAACACCATTTAAAAGAAGTTAAGGTATGGATAGAGGAAAATGGATGATGATATAAAGATAGGATGATGATGGAATGATGATGCCCCCTCGAGAGGATAGGTGGGTTGAACAAACACGGGTAGGCTCTCGAAATGAAATGATAAGGATAGATAAGATGATGCAAGATAGAAAGTGGATGAAGGAGAGGAATGATACGTTATGTTGCAATGAAGGTGAGCAACCATGATGTTTGATATAGCACTAGACGTTATGCACCAAGATATAAGGACTAAGGTGACAATGTGTCTCGTGCTCCAGCATAATACAACCTTGTCTAGACGTATGAGGAAGTAGACTTAGAGCATTAAAGTCCTAATGCAAAAAAGGTATGATATGACCTTAGATGCAAAGGATAGTGCAAAAAGCTACTCCAACATACACAAGATATGAATATTAGCTGGAAAGATATGGATTTAATACAAATAAAAGATAAAAATGAAAACACACACAAGCAAGCAAGCAAGCATGCACAAATGATACAAAAAAAAACAAGGAATTGCCCCTGTCAAGCTGTAAACTGTTGATTGGTTGATTGATTGATGATGATGATAGTGTTGTCATTGTGGGGAGTGACATATCCCTAGAGCAACACAAGGATGATTATAATTGATTGATTGATTGGTTGATATGATTTACGACAAGATTAGGATCAAGACCAAAGGATGTGATTGGATAATTTGACAAGATTGACCGACTTGATTGGTATGGATTAAGGACTGACTTGCATTTGGATTATTGCTTGGATTTTTGTTGGCTATTTGATTTTTTTGGTATTTTTGGGGATATTTTGATATTTGTGGATTTTTGAGATGTTTTGATTTTTTTGGATTTTTGAGATGTTTTGTTTTTTTTTGGATTTTTGAGATGTTTTGTTTTTTTTGGATTTTTGAGATGTTTTGATGTGTCAAAGGATGAAAATTTGAGTAGCCTTTTTGCTAGAGACCAATGACAAGGGGAAAACCAAGTCTAGGTGCAAGGAGATAAGTGAGATTGATGGATGAAGGGGTGGGTGATGGGAAAAAGGCTCATGATATATGGATGGATGGTATGGATGTATGCATCATAAGAGAGCAAGGATGTGATTTCCAAAGACTATGTCGCATAGGAATAACATGCCCCATTCTAGGTACAATACTTAGGATTTTTTAGGACAAAGCTTATGACAATAGGATAATGATATGATTGGTTTAGATAGGATTAGGTATGCCAATAGATATCCAAAGCATGTTTCAAGATTTTGCCCCTATATCTTCATTAAGATCAAAAGGAGAAGGGTGGATGAATGTACTCAATATGGTAGGTATGTATGATGGCTAAAGATGATAGGTAGGATGGAAATGATATGACATGAATGATAGGTTGGATAGATAAGACATTGTGCCCCCAAGTATAAGTGACATAGAAGATCAACCTACACATGATGCCTGTTTGTCAGGTTTTCATCATGGTACCTATCTAGGGCACCTGTTTACCAAGTTTTCACCATTGGACGAAGGGATTTCTCTTTACTTTTTTTTTTGCTTTTTTCTTTTATTTTTTTATTTTTTTGACTTTTTGACTTTTTGACTAGAAGGGGAATATGGATAGGAGGAACTCAAGTGTCTAGTTCTGTGAAAGGTGATAGTCCCACTAGATGGATGCCATTGCATAGACCATGTCAAATTTCATTATGCTCATAGATGTTGGTAAGAAATGACATGAAAGGGAGATGGAGTAGGTAGATGATGGATTATGATGTAGATTATGGAGGAAAATAGTGGATTATGATATGGATTGTGTAGGGAAGATGATAGGGTTTATATGGGACTTATGCAAAAGATGAATGGGGAGGCTTAGCCAAAAGCATGGACCATAGAAAGGTGGTGGGGGAGATATGTAGGATAATGCGTGAAGGATGAGGAGATGGAGGTATGTGGAATTGTTGTGAAATGGAAGGGAATCATGACCAATGGTTGCACACACTACGATAAACGTTGAAGCTTTTGATGTGGATGGGGTGTAGGAAGCAATGGAGATGTTTGCTTAGGAGATGGTGGATGTAGTGATTTTGGTACCCACATAGACTTAGTATTTTTATGAATTTTATTTGGCTTGTGGGTTTTAGGAAATTGAGACTCTTGAATAGAGTGGGAATGTGGGGTGGAAGTGGATGGTTGGGATTTTTGTGATGTGGATGCCTCGTTTGACTTGATTTATTTTTTCTTAGGTACCCAAACCATTTTAGTTTTGGCCTTTACTTTTGGAGGTATGGGCTTATATAACTTTTTTGGCTTTGACTTCGTGCAATTGTATGCTAAGGCATTAGGACCTTTAGAATTTTTGACTTTATGTGTAGAGGCATCCAAATTTTTATTTTGGAATCCCTTTGGTTTGGTGGAATGAGTGGAAGCTTTATGTTTAGAAAATGTGTGCATTGATTGGTCATGATTAAGGTGTTTAGAGGATTTATTGGTAGATGGATAAGAGGATTGGATGGTAGGAATATTAGGTGTTGGGAGTAATGATGGTAAAGTGGATGGAGGGATATTAGGAGTTGGAAGTAATGGTGGTAGAGTTGATGGTGGAAGGTGTATGGTCACATGCTTTTGACATTTGTAGGATGATGGAGGGGGGGTCGCAACATATGTTTTAGGGATACGATAGGCTTTATGATGAAAGGAGGTGGACTTGGGATGCATGGAGGAAGTACCAACATCTTTAGGTTGTTGTCCTTGGGGTGTATGTCCAAGGCCATAAGAGCGTGGAGGGACTTTGACATGGATGGGATCCAAAATACCTTTTTCATGAAGGTCTAGAAATTTACCTTGGTGGTTCATGTTTTGGAGTGTGCAATGGATAATGGGACTAGGTGTAGGTGAAACACTAGACATGAGTTCCTTATTGGATGGAGAAGATAATGGTTGTTTTTGTTCTAAGGAGGAACATTCATGAATGAGGGTGGAGAGACCAATAGGATAGGATGGAGGAATTGCAATGGGGTCCATAGTGGGTGATGGAGGATCATTAGGATCTTGATTAGCATTGTGCTCACTTAGATCCAAGGTATTTATTTGATCTTCTATGTGTTCTTGGGAGGGGATTATCTCATCATGGGAAGTGGATGTTTGTGAATCATGGATGGGTGAGGTGGAAAGATCTTGGCCATGGAATGCATAAAGTTGGCTAAGAGGATCATCATGGTCTTCTTGATCATAAAAGGGGTCTTGATCAAAGATGGAAGATTGATCATAAATTGTATTAGGTATGTTATGAATGGAATCATTAGGAGGGTGTTGATCTTTATGTGGATGAGGGGGTAATGTTTTTGCATGTTTAGGATTGTGCTCTTGAAATACCTCATGACTTATTGAATGGAGGTGGAAGGGGATTTCTCATGGAGAGACTTGTCATGTTCTTGATGGTCAGCAACATAGGAGAATGATAGAGGGTGACTTGGACTTACGAGGGGAGACTTTGGAATTGGCTCAAGGGGTTGTGGATGACATGGTTGGATTGAAGGACTTGGCATGATGTTTGAGGATTATTTTGTATGTTTAGGTATATGTGTTGAATGACATGGCGACAGTTGATTCCTTGCTCATAGCCCTTGGGTCACATCCTTTGGAGGTGTAGGGGTGGAAGGTGTTGGCTTAGGGTTTTGATTTTGATTGGATGATGGTATGATAAAGTTATAGGGTGCATGTGCTAGATTGGTATTCCCCTTGTCAATGGTTGCATTAGAACATGAGGAAGTTTGGCCTTGTTGCAAGGTAGAACTTAGAGTCACATGTGTTTGCCGTGATGTGGCTTGATAGGTTGATGTGGCATTGACATGCGAAGAAGTGGATGGATTAGATTGGTATGAGGTGCAAGGGTGATAATGAATGGATAGGGGATGACATCGTGGTTGCTGGATTTGACAAGTGGCAATGAATTGATTGGCTTGAGCTAGGAGGTGTTGGATTTTAGGTGATTTAATTTATTGAAAATTTTGGAAGAGGGTTTGAAAGCTTTGTATGGTTTGGTGGTCTAGGGGTTGGGGTATTTGGTGAAGTTTTTGAAGGAGGTTTTGAAGTTGGGATGCTAGGGCTTTGTGTTCGAATGTGGGCATGGTGTCACACATGTGTGTAAGCTCTTGAATATCGATTTGTTCTTCAAAGTATGCAACATAGTTCATGTCATCATTAGAGGTGGTAGGAGGAGCCCCTCGAAGTATGATTTTAGGTTTTGGTTTTGTTTCATTATTTGAACTATAGAAAGGGACTCCTTGAATTATGATCTTGGGCTTAGGTTTTGTCTCACGATTTGGCCTAGAGGGATAGCCCCCTTGGATTATGATTAGGTTTGGGCTTGTTTATGATTATGACCATTTTGACAAGTGGTGACTAGGACTAGGTTGGTGATGGTGATGATGTGGAATGATAAGATTGGATGACTGGATTGATTAGGATGAAATGGATAGGATGTGAATGTGTTGGAAGAACGTGTAGAGTAACTTGTCTTTATGTGTTTGGTGTTTAGCTTGATTTGGCAATGTTTAAATGAATGATCACACATGTACACACATAAATCACTTATGAAAGACACATAAGCAAGTTTGAATTTTAAAATCTGAAGAATGTAATGATGATTATTAAACAATCACACATGGAATACACATCAACAAGCCCTATGACTAGTCAAGTGGGGTATGGCCAATTAGGTCTCAAGCTAGGCTACACAAGGCTGGCTAAGGATAATTTGAAAGAAAAATCCTGCCAATAAGTTGGGAGAAAGGGGTAACCCACCCTTCACCTTCACTTCCCAAAGGTATAAATTTCTTTGGGGCTTAGCTCATAGTGACAAGATTTCAACTCCCAAAGGAGCATGTCTTTGGATTCACACTCGATTGAGGTCATCCCTTGGAGGGGTGTGTGCTCCAAGCAGGACTCCTACGAAGGGTATGACAAAAGAAAACCAAGTGCAGTGCTTTGGAGGACACACACACTTGATTCACACTCGCAATGATTAACTTTCCTTAGATTAGAAATGAAATGTGTGTAAAACAGTTCAAGCACGTGTTCTGTTTAACCCCAAATCAAGATGTGTAGGAAGACAGTGGTTAATTTTAGATCTGATTTTCAATATGTGATTGAAGACAAGATTTGTTTTAAGAGCCCAAATTGAAATGTGTGACAAACAAGATTAAGAGATTAAAGATGGAATGTGTGCACCTGGTTATTTTCGCTTTCCAATTTGATGTGTGTGACGATGCCAATGTTTTTCCAGCTCTGTGTGATTCACTGACAAGTCACCAAGACCAGAAGAAACACAAATGCAAGCCAAAGATGAGATTAGGTTAAAAACATGCAATATGTTAAAAATCTAACTAAATAAAAAAAAATTAAAACCTAAGTTAAAAATTAGAAACTAAACTAACTTAGAAAATTAAAAAGAAAGCTAAATGCAAAACCTTAAATTAAATTAAAACCTAAGGAAACGTAAAATCTAAACTAAAGTTGTAACTAAAAATCTAAATTAGAAATATTCTAAATTAAATTAGTAATAATTTAAATTTAAAATTAAATCTTAAAAGGTTAAATCTAAATTAAGATTAACTCTAATTAAAAATCTAATTTAAATCTAATTTAAAATCTAAGTTAAAATCTAAATTAAATCTAATTTAAAATCTAAGTTAAAATCTAAATTAAATCTAATTGAAATCTAAAAAAGCTAAATAAAAATTTAAAATCTAAATTAATACTAAAACTAAAATCAAAAATCAAAAAACTAAAATCCAAATCAACAACTAATCTAAGTAATCACTGATTAGACATTGTATGGTGATTGGTACAGATCATTTTTTGAGATCGTTTCTTAGTCAAGATGCTAGTGTCAATAGATTGTACAAGCTTAAATATTCCATGGACAGAGAACAATTTTCCCAGATCAGTACGCCTTATGGAAGATGACAATGAACTAGGCACGAACTATGCAGGGTTAGAATATGGCGACCAATGATGACGCAGAAATTTCTAACCTCAAGCTCAAACTTGTCGATGGATGATGAGTACCAACGCGTGTAGGGATTGAATGTCGATGACTGGTGGAGTAACCTAGAATAGTCAATGGATGTTTATACCAGCTCTTGTGCCGCCTACAATATACCCTTGGCCTTATGCGTACCTTGACCAGGGCGATGATGTAAAATCCTAGTCCAATTCACTCTCAAAACTCACGTAGATGCAAATGATAAATCACCAAAACTCAACCAAGGTTTTAATACTCAGTCAACATTTGTGACACTTACTAAGATCCTCCTGGAAATCGTGACAAACTTGCAACAAAATATCCAAAGTCCAAAAAAAAATATTGAAAGTGTCGACGTGAGGTTTTAAATAGGTGACCGAGGGAAGAGACGATAGCAACGACGGTAGAATGTGGTATGACAACAAAGTAAAGGTTTAGCAATGGGCAATGGGTGAAGTTCAGGAGGTGACCAGACTGCATAGGATCCGTGAACAAGCTCTGACCAGATTCAATATTACTGACAAGTGACTTCGACGAGGTTTTAAAACTGTGACAGATCTATTCGACAAGGTAAACGAGAGTTGACTGGTAGGAAGCAACAATTGAAAGGGTGGAGGAGAGGTTTGATAGAGGCGGAACTTAGGGCCATTTAAAGATGGTAGAGTGGGGTCATGATGATGGCGATCAACTCTTGGATAGACAGTAGAAGACTAAACCAAGTGAAGGTGACAAATTCGATCTTGACTGTGATGAGAAGATAATGTGTTGACGGGAGATATACGGTGGCGACTGGGAATGGTGGTAAATGGAATAGTGGAGGCTATGGCCCAGCAGGTAATATCATCAACCCTATGGTAAGAAAAGTATGCAAAGAAACCAGTTGATAACACCGAGGCTTGGGATAGACATGCAAAAACTTGATCACCCAAAACTTGACAAAATAATGCTTAGAATAGACATGCAAGCCGTGAGACATTTACAATTTCAAATCCATATTCAAAACCAAAAGGTGCACGTAGTTCCATCTACCAAAATTGCTTCAAATCCTGCAACAATGCACTTCCAAAATTCGACAAAGGAGGGTTAAAACATGCAAATTTTTGTAACAAACAAAACCTGCATTAAATAATGATTAGATCCTTGGAGCATGATTCACGTCGGGTTCACCAAATGTAGATAGGGAAAAATCAATTAGATTTAGAGTTGAAAAAAATAAATTAATTAAATCCTATCAAGCACAATAGAGTACCAAACAACACGAAAATCACAATAAGAAGCACAAATGCAAACCGATCTCCACGATAACTCGATTTATCTCCATTTCTCTTCTCCACCTGCATGAGAATGCAAGATTTTGAAGGGTTGACAATAGAGGAGTGTTGGATGCTCATTCTTGCAGCATAATGACTTGATGACGAAAATGACCAATGAAGAAAATGATGGATAGAGATGGAAAATTGATTTTGACAGAGTCTGGATGCTAGGTGAATCTCCCCTAAATGTATTGTGAGAGGCCGTATTTATAGAGCTGTGATGTTGACGAAGATAAGATTCGACAAGATTCAATAAGGATTTGATTTTTGACAAAAGAGGAAATACAACGAGATGAGATAAGATGTCAAAAAAAGATAGAAAAATTTCATTCTTGTTTTAAAGAAAATAAATCTTGAAAAAGACGAGAAGGATAATTGATGAATTATCTAATTAAATAAATTAATTAGATACACATGAGTTTCAATTTTGGAAAGAAAGTGAGAATATCCTTTTTAGATTTTATTAATTAAATAAATACTTGATTTATTTAATTAACGTTGAATTTATGATTTCATTAATTAAATAATATAATATAAATTATTTAATTAACATTAAGAGGAATGGATAGATTATGAATTAATTAATTAAATAATATAAATTATTTAATTAACACTAGAGAAATGGATGGATTATGAATGAATTAATTAAATAATATAAATTATTTAATTGACATTAGAGAAATGGATGGATTATGAATATGAATTTAATTAAATAAATAAAATTTAATTAATTAAATAGATGATGACATGGGTACCTAGGGCAAAACATGCTACAAGATGCCTAAATGATGTAATGCCGAGACAGGTGTTGTAAGAGGACAATTTTTTGATGTCTACAATTATGTTTCATACAATTTGGTCTTGTTGTTTTCCCTATCTCCTTTGCAACATTTGAGTTTTCATATTGTTAAGGATCTACTATTGGCTATCTTATATCTTAGTGGAAAAAAGCTTAGTAGTGAAGTATTATACCTTCTATGTTACATATTGGCAAAAGCTTTCGGTCTTAGAAACGGAAACCATTAGAAGAATAGAGGAGATTATTAGTTAATTTCCTTTCCAGAAGGTTGGCGTTGGCATTCGAGTGAAAGAGTGTAGATTAGCATCGCTTACACAGGGATGTTCTTCTCTTATTTAACTTGTTAATTCCTTGAAGAAAAGATGTAATTTTGTTTGTCTCAGATGATGGAAATAAGCTCAGATGGAAATAAAAGTACTATAATAGAATTTGATTGTTATCTTTTATGAAAATAAAAGTGAAAGGATAGTTTTATGTAAACCTTTAATATAGTCTATTATATATATAAATTCATAGTGGAGGATATGGTTCAAGTGCTAGAGATGTGAAAAGGAGGAAAGGGTATTTTTGTTTATTGAGTCAAATAAGATTAAATAATGTAATATGCTGAATTTTTAATGGAATTTTGGGATTGAACATGATATTCTATTACTTGAATTATTGATGACATTACATATCATATACCCCATTATCTCGTATGACATTTTGTGAACCCAACTTTATAACTTGGTGTTTGGAGTTATTATTTAGTGAGTCTTCACATTCTTAGAAAGGAATTCTATAGGTGAACTAAACACTGGACATCCGAGATTATATTGAGGAAGGATTCATCAACTCAAGAATAATATTTATTATCTTTATATGTTGAATGTTTTGTTATATCTATATGGTAACAATTATGTAGAGCATGTTCCATATTTAAAAAAAAAAAGTGTATCTCCTTTCACCTATTTTTTCAATTATTTACTATTTGGTGAATAATGCATGGTAACTCCTTGTAATATGTAGTTTGTTACACTTCAATCTTATCCTTCTTTGGAACACTTTCCTTTGCACAACTTTCAAAGTTAGCAAAACTAGATTCTTCTTTTATCGCCAAGAACAAGCATTCATTATCATCAAAATCTTCATAATCATATTCATCATCAGAAATACCAACATCTTCTCTAACATAGTAAGCTCTTTTAATCATATTTCCTTTGTTCTCCTTACTCTTATTGTTTATTGCTTTTTTTGGACATCTTGAAGCATAATGACCTATTTTACCACAACTAAAACATTTGAAAGCTAGTTTACCTTTATACTTACCAGTTTCCTTTTTCATTCTTCTTACAAAGTTAGTTTCCACATCATCAAGGTCTTCTCCATTTGAATATTCAATCTTTTATGATTTTCCAACCTTAAAAGTAGTCTCCACTTTTGTACCATTTTTCAAACCAAACTTTCTCATTTCAAATGAAGTTAGTGTACCAATCAATTGATCTCTAGAATAAGTATTGAAATCTGTAACTTCCTCAATAGTAGATACCTTTTCACTATATGAATCAAGAAGATTTCTAAAAACTTTCTTTACCACCCTAGGTTCTTTAACTTGTGCACCAAGACCTCTCATAACACTTGTAATGCCCCGCCAAGCAACCCTAAAGGATACAATACATCTAACATTTATGGCACCAATTTTTTTTTTTTAAAAGTACTAACATACATCATAATAATCATATATCACATGAAATGAAAACTACACATGAACTACATATAACAAATCCCTCGGGTTTACATGACTGCATATTTTTCACAACATTATTACATCACATGAAAGGTAAGTATACACCAGTAATCATAAGATAACATGAACATGGTCAACACATTAACCAAGGGTTACAATATTACAATGCCGCTTCCCAACATGAATGGGGAAGATACAATAAAATAGAATGATACATTTGAAATGAAGAAGTACAAAGCTGCAATACTGGATCCGACTCTGGTTCAACTCAGGAGTCACTGCAAGGTACAATTTCGCACTTCTCGATCAACGATTGGGGACCCAATGGGGTGCATAGCACGTTCCACCCAACCACATGGACCCAAAGGCCCACCCCCCGTGCTAAGAGATGACAAGAAGGAACCCCAACTAAACCATCATACAAAACAAGGATACAAGACTTCACAACAAGAACCACAATAACATAAGACAATTTCCAGCACAAGATATAACCAACACAAGATGTGTCCAACCTAAGGAATAACCAATAAAGCATCAACATACAAATGCCAACATGTGCTTCCAGAGGCCCAAGAATAACATAGAGGGAAACAAAGCATACTTGGTTGTTTAAGGAAGAGTGTCATCGCAATGTTGCATGGGTTACCCTGGCGAATCTTCCTAGGCCCCGGCCCCCAACTTGGGTTACCCTAGTGACCTCTTACGAAACCCGTCCCCAGATGCAATCCAATGCAGCATCGATTATCTTTCATAAGGACAAGACAATGATTTCGCCATTCCAGGCCTTCTCAACTCATCTCAAGCCCATACAAGCACTTGAGCCATGAGTGAGGCATTCACTTATATCTTGTTAATGTGTGATTCTATCCAAAACCCCTAATTAAATATTAATCTTTTCACTTGATTAATAAACTTCCAATGAGTTACCCTGGGACCACTTCCAGGTCTCGGCCCCCATTGAAAGCCACTCCCCTTATGAACAACAAAACTCAAAAGACACTATCAGGGTAAGCCCCCATGCACAACATATAAAGCCACAAGATAAATTACATTAAGCAAGGCATACACCGTCCTACACAAAATCCTCATAACGAAACTATTTTCAAGTGCAATGCTAAACCCAATCATCAAATAGATCATACGAGCAATAGTTCACAAAGAACCAAAAGTGAAGGCCAATAATAAAGCAACACCTTTCTTTCCCTTTCTCTGGAAGACTGATAAATCACTAAAACAAGGGTTTTCCCATGGCAAGATCAACAAGATCTCAAAAGACTAAAGTTAAACCACAATTTACAAATCAACAAGTGGAGTCATCACAACAAAATCTCACTCAAGCAAATACCAACATAAACAACTCACAAAACCAAAATCTTCTGAAGGGCCAATTGACTCAAACGGAATTCCTCCCATGAATAGTATCTCATAACCATCGCAAAACCCAAAATTCACCACAATAGCCAACAACAATGTCAACCAACAAAACAAATGATCACTACAACATCAACATGGAATAAGTAATGAATTCACAATACAACCAAATAACATTTTGTAAAGTTCAATATCACATCCAATGTATCACTCAAGTCCAAATGGAACTAAAGTTTTAACAAGACTGATATTTCAAAAGAAACTCTCTAAATATTTACTACCATACCCTTAATCTTCTTCTATATTGTTTAAATGTAGCAACGGTTCATATGACACCAAGGTTTAACTTATCATTGATTTCTCAAGGTATAATCCCTTATTGTATACTTTGTTATAACTCAAACAAATAAATGGCATACATTTAATTATTATTAGGAATTTTAAAATTGTATGGATGTCAAATATCAAGGAACCCCTAAGGTTATACTAATATATATGTATATGTATATATATATATATATATATATATATTACTAATCAATACACTTTTTCCAAATATTAAATCATAACTCAACTCTAACTTAAACACTATATTTTATCTTAGATCTATCTTATGCACGTATTCATGATCATATCTTCCTATACATATATTTTCGGCTTTCAACTAATCCTAATTTTCAGATAGAAAGTACAGAATAATGATCTCATCTTTTGTTGAAGCAAACATTCCTAAAGTTGATTACAAAGCATATTACTTATACACTAGCATACTGCATTAGGAAACGACTCCTTAATAGATCGTACGACATAGGGTAAGTATCTATATCCAAGAGTTACATTAAACGAATGAAAACAACCAATACATGGAAGAACACCGAAATCCTATGACTAAATTTCATTGAAGTACAAGAAGAACTAGGTGTCACCATGGAAGGGTATCGATGCTAAGGAGAAAACTGACATCTCACAGACATGCTTAAGTGACCTATCCAGCCACGAGGAGAACTAATAAGCTTATAATTTAAACGGATTTACATGCAACTCAAGCGACTAACAGTTACTTACATAGATCTAACTCAAGTCTAGAGGATTAGAGTAATAATCATGCATAAACTAGAAATGCTACGAATATATCTCAGCTGACTTGGGGATAAGGATCGATACCAAAATCTAGCATGAAGTCAATCTACAACACACAAAGATATGTCCAGATCTAATATAATTTAACATGCAGAAAGAAGACAAAACATGGCGTTAGCAGCCAGATATCGCATGAATATATTTGAACATATAAAGTCACTGGTAACTAAAAGAACAATATAGTGTTATACGAGATAGCCTTCTCATTGCTAGGCGACGACCTAAATGGGTGTATTTACATTCATAAGTTTATCAGTTATCCTGAAGTTTATCAATTAACACTCAGGTCGA